>PDUO01000060.1:3199-173700 GCA_003008705.1 Pezicula radicicola | reverse complement strand
GTGGAATTGAATTACAGGTATCTGCTCCCAAAGAACCGATTGCACATCCTCCGGACCAATTACAGAAGATATTTTCGACCATAATGTAACTCGCTGGACTCTGTAAGAGAATTAATTATTAGTATCTTACCATCCTACACATCAAGACGAGGGGGGAAAATACCTTGACAGTAACACACTCATCCTTATTAGTAACCTCAACATCATGAACCCAAATATTAGTTCCCCAAACATCAATTCCATCAAGACCACCTTCATTCCCACCCCTAACAACCATGTTGTAGACTTCGCCATTGGTGCACGTGTCGAGCGTTAGATGGAATGCAGGTGCTTCGCAAGGGAATTAGTTAGTTTAGTCTACCCACCAACCAACTTCCTCCAAACAAGTTAAAACTTTCCGGGAAGTAGGGATATCTTACAATCAACTAGAACAATATCATGCACTGAAAAGTCTGTAACCTCATAAAGGCGTAGAATCCTAGGTCTGTAGTCGTCGTCATCATCATCAGTTATCAATCAATCAAGTGAAGCATCACTAAAAAATATATTGAATCAGAAGCAATAAATTGAGCACAAACCCATAAGTACCCTCTGCAAGAGAAAAAAGGTTATTAGCATAGAGTTCAAGAATAAGCGATGGTGTTTAAATCCCGGTGAAACAAGTTTCCGACAGGACGGGAAGACAGGAGGAATTAAAAAAGACTCACGCTCAGCGAATTGATACCCGTAACCTTGAATAGCACCCTGTCCATCATAATCAGCCCAATCCATACCTGATATTAAATAACTCAAAACAATCCTACAACCTTTGAATTGGCACTGTAGAACTCAAAGTCGGTAGTGTGTTCAATGTAGATCATGTTTCCGCCTGCCGTGCTAGAGACGTCATGTCGCAGATCAGCATGGGAAAACGCGATTGACTTTCTTCCCCGCATAGTTTCAATAAGCTCTAACGTACCCGGTGCGGTAAATTGTTCCCTCTAGGTTAATAGAAACAGAGGTTCCTCCGTTGAGGGTAACCCATGTCCCCAATCCATAGCTACCAGTAGGGATATAGACTTCGCAGTTGTGAGCTCATGAGACGGAAGAAAAAAGTAAGGATGCGTTAACCTTCTCCTCCATCAATACAAGCAGCCCATGCCGACGCAATGGCAGCGCTGTTATCAGTGGTAGCAGATGCGACACCACCGTAGCTGAGGATATTGCAGACTTTGGTAGCTGCTTTGGCGGCTCTTGATGTAGTTGGACCGACAGTTCCAGACAGCTGCGCCGTAACAACAGACGACAGTACGAATACCGTAGAGAGGAATGAGAACACTGCAAACTTCATTATGGGCGATGTGAAACGGGATTGATGCGGTAGGTACAGACAGCCAAGATCACTCTAAAAGAAAGGCCAAGATCTGGGGAAATCCTTTATAAAATTCAATCTAGGCACAAATACGCCAATTTCAATTACATCGGTCTATTTGAAGCCGTGAACCGGCAGCTCATCATTGAAATAAGTGCACGTGGTGTATGTGTGCGAAAAGATGAATTCTTCCAAATTGGAACGTTTTGATTCCACGAATGACGAGCTTGAAGTTTACCACAACCTCCGCCAGATAAACTCAGATTACAAGGAGACGATGAGATGCAGGACACTTGGCCCATACCCCTGCTTGAAGTATAGAAATGAGAGCAAAAATAATAAATATGCATAGACAAGCTCGACGGTGCCTGATAAAGGTCGCAGGTACAAAGTGGGATATTCCGCCATCTGCCGTCTGGTGTGGGGTGAAGCCTAATCTGTAGAGCTGGCGTAAAGAGATACTCGATGATTTGTTACCACTTCGTCTCTTACAGGCATGTTGGAGGAACGGAGGTAATGCTCAAGGTGTAGTCCTCGATAAAGTGGGAGGGGATTTCGATGCCACGTCTTGGCATAAATTGCAGTAGGTGGATAAACTTATTGTGAATGAAACTCTGTGCAGAGTGCGAGCTCTGGGTGGTCTACAAAACTATGTGGTTTGAAGGCTGTAACCCTTGTGACCTGCCTTCGGCTGCCAATCAACCGAAAGAGGAATGCTCCGAAAATCAGGAACCTTGAGTTGCAGCTTCCGCCAATCCAAGAGCTTGTTTTTGATCAACACGACGCGATAGATCTGGCTTATACACACGGGAATAATAACTCACATACCACCTTGAAGACAAAATTGCCAACGGGAAAAGCGTGGGAACAGGTACGAGTACAGGCAGAGAGCCAGGAGGAAAGAAGGACACAATAACATATCGCAGCTAAAAGCGCATAAGTTAGAATCGTTGGTGGCTAAATTGCCGTGTTGACCAAGAAATATGATTTCAAGATTGGAGCATGAAATCCTGAAAGACATGTCCGTATGTGAAAGAGTGGAAATGTTATCTCGAATTTCTTAGAGTTTGTAGGCTGATAGGGTGGAAGAAGTATCATAAGTATGTTATTAAGTTGTCTGCACTTTTAAGTAGCCTGCGCAAGACTATTGCCATAAGGTGTACAGTAAACCGGCACGAGAAACCCCAAGTCCATCTGCTGGGCCACACCACCATAACCGAAGAAGAAACACATGCAGCTCACCGAATTGGTGGCTACAATTCGACTTGGAAAAGCTACTTGACCAGTGCAATTTTGATCTTGGAATTTTCTGGACAGTTGCTTGAAGTCTGAGTGGAGGGCTAAGTATGGAGATGACTCGGATTGCCCCTTGAAAGGAATATTCTTTGTCCCATTAGGTATGGCATGCCTTATGTAATATCCGAATTCCAAGAACTGGGGAGATCGTTGGCAATGAAGTAAATGGCACAAAGATTCGGAGAGGGCTGATACCGGCGTAAGTATTGAGTTCAAAACGATTCTGAGGGAGCGATATGCGAATACGCGAACAATCAGGGATTTTGATGAGCTGGGGAAATACGAGTGACAGCTCAAACAAAAATAGCAGGAAACATTTGAAATCTTCTCTGTTCCGGAGACCGAAAGAACATGGCTTGTACTGGGATAAACGAATTTTGTGAGGAGGATGCCGAAGGACTTTTTGAAAGAATGATTAACTTTAGAGCGTTGTGGTTCTGGTGGTGTAGCTGATAACAATTAACTAGCTCAACGTTAGAATAGGTTGGAATTGGGTCTTCAGGGGTTTCCTGTAGGCTTCAAAGGTTGTGTGCCAATACTCGCGATACCATGCTCAACTTGAGCTACTCGAGCTAGCTCGGCGCTTAGAGGTAAAAATCGAGGACGTTATACGGCGCTCGTGAGTCTCGTGGCTTGACTAAAATGCTACCCAGAACGAGATGCATAGCCAGCCTCCCAATCGTCAAACTGGGTTGGGTAATGGAGTATGAGGCGCAGAACCACAGTAGACCTTAAGAGAGACGCTCCTGTTGAGGAAGCAGAAGAGGAATGCAGTAAACATAGACAACTGTGTCGGGAAAGAGAGGGGAATGACCAAGAACATCTTGTTGTCTTTAAAATCTAAGAGTTCTCCACTTCGTGTAGCTTGCGCCGCTTCATCTTGCTCTTGGAATGACTCGAGTGGCTCTGCCCACATTATAGTTAGTGCACAGCTTTGTTTTTATACCGGTACTTCGAGGTTCCAATCTCCAACCACGTGGGTTGTGGGTATTATTGACACCGGTACTTCACTCGCATGGGCCTTTTACGCTGAAGCCTTCTAAGTACCCCTTCAATCCTTTGTAAAATAATGGCACGTTCGGAAATTTGCAATGGTGTTTCTCGTCGCCTGGACTGCCAACCACCCAAGAGTTGTCCAGTATACGAAGATTGTGGGTATTCTGAGTCCTCAGCCTCCTCTGCTGCAAATGGACCAGTTCCTCATTTGCGTTGTGGATCTCTCCAACTGCCGCTCTTGGGTTGCCTGTGTCTCTGCGACTTTGAGGCTTTGTGTTCTGTGCTATTTTCTTTGTGGGGTGGTCTTCGGTGTTCGAAATGAGCTGGGCAATTGACTCCCGAGCGCTGCTATTGCTTGGAGAGAGGGCTTGGGAAAGCAGCCGTTGTGAGAGTCTGCTGGGCATCATTCTTGTCTCTGGAATACTGAGATGCCGGACTGCAGTCCATTGCATAATAACGCAAATGATTCAGAAGATTGTTTGCTCCGGAAGGTTGTTCATGATTGCGCCACAAGGAAAGTTGAATCGGACGTTCGAACGCATTATTTTCGGTACAGGAGTTTTGCGCGGTACTGTTGTGCTGTGCTGTGCTGTACAATACTTTGCACACACAGTAAGCATGAATGATGACTTTGCGGCGGACCAAAACGGAAAAGCAAAAGGCCGTAGCTGATGTCTCTCTCTCTTGTGACCTCGTGTTTCTCCTCGTCCCTCACTTCGGGCCAGTTTCATTTGGGTGTCGAGTCACGTACACTGTCGTAGGGCTGGAACCAAAAAAAACGGTGGTCGGTGCTGGCGGTGAAGGCCTCCGGGAGGGTGGAGGGTGGAGGGTGGAGGGTGGAGGGTACTTCGTAGGAGAGGAGGGTTGATGGGTGACTAAGCAGCACTTTCTCAAGGGTTCCCCTTCTCAGACACGACTCACAATCTCCACCATTATTCACCATTCACCATTCACCATTCACCATTTCACTCTCCATGACAAGCGACAAGCGACAAGCGACCGAGTGACCAGATGACAGCGCAAGCAATGCAATGCCGGCAAAAAAGCAAGGGCCTTCTTGTCTTCTAATTGCCGAACCCGTCCGGGAATCCACGGCATCTTTCCTTTCCCTGGGCTGGGGCAGGTCCTCTCGAACCAGCCGAAATCCTCCCGTCGCGCGCGTCCAACCGCCCATGGCTTTCTGCAGTTGTGGGGATGAAATTCAAGCATACACGAATTAGTAAATCAGGAAAATCATCACGCCGGATCTTATGATCGACGCCGAGCCCCAAACATCCAGAAAGGCGCCATACCCAAGAAGGGCCTGTAGTTGCGAACTCCTGCGACAAACGGGGCGCAAGAGAAGCTATCGACCACCTAGGCAGGGTACTAGGGACGCCATACGATACTGGTGTCAGATCTTCCGCGCATGATCTACTCATGCCCTCCCTGCTGCTGCTTAGCAAATGTAAACAGAACTCAGCCTCTTACAGACCTGCAGTGCTTCTGCCCAGAGCCTTGTTCGAGGGGATCTTCGAAACGGCCTGTAGAGCGCTCTGTTGCGTTCGCTGCTCGTCGGCTAGGGCAACCCCCCAAGAGTCCCCCAAGACTAAGAGACAACGGGTGGCGGTGCTGGGCAATTGATTGGCAAGGCTTGATTCATCCTACAGTGCAGTCCTGGTGTTACCTAAGCTGCTGTATGTTCTTCGCAATTTGCATGGGGCCTTGTAATATCGATTTATTTTCCTTTTCTTGTATATACATTTCCAGTTACTCGACTGCGCGGTTTGTTGCTTGGTGCCTTTCTTTCGTGCACCTTTCTCCGCTCGCTTGTTGCAAAGCTCAACTTGCGCTCATAGCACAGGTCGGCGAGTCTCCACTTCGTCTCGGGCATATTATCAAACCTCCCGTACCAATTTCGAATGATGACGGCTACACTCCAGAGGTAAGCATAACCAATAAGCATAGCTAGGTTTGGGAAGCGGTCTTGGCAATTTTTATCCTCCTATCCCCATTATGGGTTGTCTGACTTGGCATGAAGCTTGACACAATGCACAGACCATAGCTATCCGTTTGAGGATGTTCCCTGTCCTAGTGGACAGGACGACTCGCCAAATGCGGTGGTATGGCAAGCAAAGCTTGCGAAGAAGAAAAAAAAAAAAAGAGGCTCGAGGACTAGTTGCCGCAGAAGTGGAAACGAGTTTGGCCTTCGAGGCTAATCGCATCGCGTTACGTCCGATATGATCTCCAGCTATTGAACATCCTTGGGTGATCAGATTGCGGAGAGACTATGTTTCGATTATTATCATCCTGTTTTGTCGGTTGCACTTACTGGCTTCCATATGTCACGATAGCCTTCGTCCCCTAGTCCGATTTCAACCGGTCTCGGACAACTTTGGTCCTAGCTGGCAAAGTGGAAACGTTTTTCTGACAGTATGCCCATTGGTCGCGCCCAACATCGGGTCAAAGACATCCAATCATCGGCACTTGCTCCGTGCTACGCGATTCACATCAGATCTTTGAGCCTCTCACTCCAACCCATGCATTGAGTTTGAGTAGTTCCATCTTGTGTGTACCCTTCTTGGCATGTTCCACTGTCTGTGAAGCGCCTCTACCAGGAACGACGAGATGCCGACTTGCCATTCAGAAGAGGCCCGACAGCTGATGATTTGCACGAAGGGCTGGGAAATTGGTGAGAGCCGTTCTTCTATTAAAGCAACTCAAACTCCCTCCATCTATCTCTTTTTTTTAATCATCAGCGATCAACATCTTCAATTTCCAATCATCTTCTTCGTCTTTTCACTTCTTCGGCCGCATACTATTGATTAGTATCCGCTTACAATCTTTATAACTTCAATTTTTTTTAAATCAGTTCTTTAACATCACCACCACCACCGCAAATATGTTCGCCAAGGTCTTCCTCGTTGCGCTTGCCGCCTCCCCTCTCGTTGCCGCTCACGGCAAGATCGCAGTTGTGGTGAGTACAATCATCCGATTTCAGCTCAATCCAGCTCATCTGAGCTTGAGCTTGAGTCTGAGCTTCATCATCTTTGGATCATCACTAACAATCTTTCTTACAGAATGGTGATGCCGGTGGAAACACCACTGGTCTCGGTATCCAGGGAGCTGTCATCCCAGGTGCAGGAACCAACAAGCAGACTGAGGTCGACACCACCGTCTTCAACAGCAAGGCTGCTGCCTCTGATGGACTCGGAAAGACCAAGGCTGGCCCCAACACTCTCGCTGGCATGAGCGCCGTCATGGTGAGCATCTCCTGATCTGATCTGATCTCTTGATCACTATCAATTTCTTAGCTATCCCTTGTACTAACAATCCTTTCAGGCTCAATCCGGTACCACCCTTCCCCAGTGCACAGCTGGCGGAACCCTCACCGGAACTGTCCACATCGTCACAACTGACGGAGCTGGACCATACTCCGCTGTCATCGACTCCACCGGCACTGGTGCTTTCTCCACCGGTACCACCGCCAAGGTCACCACCCAAGTCCCAGGTACCAGAGGTAACATTGCTGCTCCCAAGCAACGCCGCTTCATCACCCGCACTCTCGTCAACCTCGGCATCGTCAAGCGTGCCTCCAACGTCAACGAGGACTACCCAATTGCCATCCAGATGCCAGCTGGTCAAACCTGCACCGGTACCGTTGCTGGCCAGCAGAACGTCTGCTTGGTCAAGATTGCCAACCCATCTGGCGCTGGACCATTCGGTGGTGTCGTTGCCATCCAGATGGTCGGTTCCGGTTCCGCAGCCGCTGCAGCCCCAGCTGCCTCAGCTGCCACCAAGTTCCGCGCATAAGCGGCTTGCCCTCCTTGGACCAACGTGGTCTTAAAGTCACTTCTCCTGTCGGCACCTGCCATCCTGTATCCCAGAATCGGTACTGGTGTAGCAGAGAAGGGATAATGTATTGGTGGTCGCTGTATCTGCTGCTTTTGGGTGATTGAGTGGGCTATTAATAAAAAGATGGTCCCGGGTGGTTGGTTGATGATGATTCCTTTTCGTATCGAACTGTATTTACTCCTAAAATTGTTACATTCCTTTGGTTAATTAGAAAGGGGCAGCTCTATAGCGACCATATAGTTGGATCAAATTATTTTCCTGATCATTCTCGGTTTATTGACATTGTGATTGTGATTTTTCTTTTAAACGTGATTTTATATGATTGAATTGACTCTTGCTATTGCAAATTTTTGATTAGTACGAAGGTGGTTTATCTTTCTAATTTGTGACCTGAAGTAGGTAGATGTCCCTGCCCCTTTTGTGGTTCGGTTTGCTCGCTTAATTTTGCGTAATTTTATATACACTTACAGTTCAAGGGGAGACTTGAGACATTATTAATTTATAATAGAGTAACTTTATCTTGATTAATAGTATCTTATAAGGAATAATATTTTTTTTATAGGTCTCTTATTAAAAGACATAAAGTTAGTAATTATTTTAATAAAGACTAATTTATAAAGAGAAAAAGTTTATTCACTAAACTCTAACTATTAAAATTTATTAGAGAGTATATAAACTTAGGTATATATTTATACTATACTATAATTAGATATCTATACTAGTTATAAAGTTAGAGCTATATCCTTATATAATTATTTAAGACCATATATATGATCAAAGTTTAAGCTGCCGCTAAAATAGTTAAAAGGCCGCCAAGCCGCAAATTAGTCCACCAAGTTGAAACTATAAACCCTTAAACCCTGCTATCCCCCGCCTTAAAGAGGGGTCCTTATCTGATTCACTAACGAAGCTTCGGAAGTTATATAAACACACTTTCCCCTTCCACCTCCTTCTTTCCCTTACAACACACACACACACTTTTTTGAATTCTACGGTATCTTCGGAGCAAAACAATTGAACGAAAAGAACAATCTGCCATCATGTCTGGAAAGGGAAACTCTGGTTCTTCGAACCCTTATACTCCCTACACTATCACTGGTGGCGGAACAAACAGCCAGGTATCCTCCACTCCCTCCCCTCCTCTTTCCCCTCATACTACCCAGCAATTTTTCAATCTCGCGACCCATCTAAGATACAGGTGCTAACGATCCCATTCGAATAAACAGGGCAACAACTACGACACTCGAATCCAACCCTCAGGTAGCGGATACCATTACTCTAACAACGATGGTTCCTACGTACGCATTCACCCATCCTCCATCCTCCACTCTGCCCTAAACCCCGCTTTCTCGATCTTGGGACGAAACTAACAAGAGAATCAATCCATAGTACTACTCCAACGGAAACGGATCTACCTATCACAATAGCGGTTCTGGCAGTTCCACCTACACTGCTCCTAATGGCAATGTCTACAAGAAGTAGATTTGGGTTGGAGGAGAACACTGGTTGACGTTGCTGAATCTGGGTTTCTTTGGGGACTGGGTTATTGAGCAATCAGAGACTGGTTATGAATGGAAGGAAGAGTGTAAATCAGAATTCTTTTGGGGGTAGGAATACTGATAATATAACTTTTCTGATTCTGGGTTTCTGATACCCTACATACGAAATCGCGGCTCCAGAAATGATGAGTGCTTTGGCCTTGGTGGTTATCGGTTACTGTACGAGATGCCTCAAAATGGTCATAATTGCTTCTTCTTTTTCGGGCCTTTGGCTCAGGCCTCTGGCAACCCTGTTTTCAATTGTAGCGCTCTACGCGCAATGCCGTCGCATCCGGAATGTCATATTTTGTGTTGAAAGGCAAGGTTATTTGGGAGAAATATGTGTGGAGTTGTATTATATGTGGGACTGGGCCTACTTGTAGTTGGAGGATGATCATATGACTATTCCTATATATTCACTATATTCAATATTTTGTATAGCGATTAGACTCCAGTTGATGTTCAGCTCTTGTATATAAAGGCCTACTACCTCCCATAAAAAAAAAATCTGACAATTCAACGTCTCGCACCAATACTCCATTTCCTTCTATTTATTCTATATTATGCTGAAGGATTCACACTTTCTTTTATTCATCCCATTTCGTCGAATTGATTCGTTGATTTCGGACTTACCAAGTCAATCGCTATTATCAATATAAACGGTGTTAATATTGTCTTATTTCGTCTTGCCAAAGTGCAGCGCCTAACCGGCACGCCCAGAGCAGTTTAGCCCATACGGCAACATCGAATTGCTCCTAATTTGTATGGGAAATAATGCTCTGGGTTGCCTGTTTGCTGCCAACGCTCCCATAATGGGGCTAACTAACTATGTACATAGACTATAGGGAAGGTGGGTGGGAAAAACGAAGCTTTCGATGAAAATCGTGCTGTTGAAGAGAGGAAGAGTATACTGGCGAGCAGTAATTTTGTATGGGCCTTGCACTAAATTATGCTGCGGCAGAGCCCGACTCCACTCCTTCATAAAACAAGCACGTTATTTTATGTAGGGTATATCGATACAAAAATGAAACACCACTTATGACTCTGGGCGCACTTGCTCTGTACTGTACAACAACTTTTCGCTTACAGTTGTTCTTGGTAACTATTTGTTAGATTATAAGCCTGGGCGCTCTTTAATAGCTGACCAACTGAATCGTAAGATGATGCGGAGAATTAAACTAATCGTTTTGTAGTATAACAGCTGTCTCTGTAACTATCGCACCTTATAGCCTTGCAACGTATTAAGTCAAATAGGAGTTGGGGGGNGGGGGGGGTAATGCTAGACTTACTTTAGATTAGCTAAATGCTTAAAAATTATACCGAACCTATGAATCTGACAATAATAATAATAGTATAGTATATATAATAAAGGAAAATAGTTTAGATAAATGTAGTAGTACCCTAAGATATTATTAGTAGGGAATATGTCTTGTTTTTAGTAGTAGAAATTTACTCTGAGTGTACTTATACTTTTAGTTAAAAAAATAGTCTGTAGAACAGAATGGTTATTAGGAGTAACATATAGATAGATAAAGGTGTTGTATTATATAACGAACTAAGTTGTCTAAGATGGACTAATTTGAATAAGATAGTTATAAGGTATAAAGGTATTATATTCTATATTCTATAAATAGTAAAAAGAAGGCTTAAGGCTAATTATTTATAGTAGTTAACAGAGGTCAAACAGGGCAAATATAATCATATAACTATTAAATTCAATACTTTAAATCATCTAGGTTTTTCTAGCGCTTATATAGTGTTATAGGGCTATAGAGGGAAGTTACACAACCAGTCCCTCGCACACTGAACGCCCCTAACCATCCCTTTACTATCTCCCTAACACAACCCCCCACCCCCCAAAAAACCAAAAATAACCAAAATCCTACCATCACAAATTACATCCCCATACCACCAGCCCCAGCAGGAGGACTAAAAGCACCAGCAGCCTGCTGTTGCGCAAAACTCTGTCCATAATGCTGTTGTCTTGCGATATGAGATTGTTGCATAACTTGATTATGATTGCGATAGTTTGCTTGTCTGATCGAAATGAGTTGATTAGTTGGGGTTTGAAAAAGAGGGAGAGAGGGGGGAAAGGAAGTACCTTGGTCTTGGTGGTGCTTGATGTGATGAGGAAGTGTATGGGGAAGTGGTGCTTGTGCGGGTTTTGAGGAGGTGGGTGAGGCTGAGACACATTTTGAGAGGTCTTGGTGTTTGGAGGATGGATGACTTTGGTTGTTGACTTTTTGCTTTTGTTTGAAAGGTTGAGGTTTTGATTTTAGTGGTTGTGCGGCTGGAGAGTTGTTGATTTTAAAAGTAGCGGTTGGAAGAGAATAATAGATAGAAAGTGGAGAATTTCTTGGTGAGAAAACGTGAGGCAAACGAAGCTTTCTGGTTCGATGGAAATAAAAAGATCTATATAGCAATTGTGATTTTCTCTTGTGCAAAATCAAGGCAGAATAAAAATAAGGTTTACTTAGGATTCTTAGGGGGAAGGCGCAGTCGCTTCTCGCTTAGTTGTTGCATTAATGCCGTTTAGCGAGCAGGTTGACTGCAACAATCTGGTTTCAAATACAACTGAAAACTGAAATAAAGGGGTTAGGGGTAATATTGTGTAAGCGAGGATTAACAAAGCTAGACTGCGCCTTATGAGTAAGTAGCGAAAATTAAAACGGGCTACATATATACTAATAGCATTATTCCTAGTTAAATAATTACTGGAAGTAACAATTATTTGGCAAAAATATTGTTGTATAAACAATAAAAGTACTTGCGGAGATATAGATATAAGAGTTTAGTAAGGTATTAATTATTATTAGAATTATCTGTGATAGTATATTCATCTCTTTTAAATAGCTTCTATTGATTACCTACTTACGCAAACTATAACCACCTTCTCTACCAAGCCTAGTTTCTAACCAACATTCCCCTATTAGCTGTACATTTTAAAGAAAATGACAAAACTTTTATCCTCTTTGAAAACTCTACATTGCCGTTTCCCACATCTGCCAAGCAACAGTACCCGTTGTAGCAATCGCAGTAATATAAGCAGCAACACCAAAAGCACCTTGGATATCCTTTTCCAAAATCGTCCAAGCAATACCAAAAACTGCACTTGTAACTAACATGACGACAAATAAAACAGTCACAGCTAACCCAGTATTTAGCTTCTCAACAAAACGTAATCCGTACCCGATGTTCTCCTCGTACTTGTTGGGTTGATACATGAGAACCGAGTCCTTCTTTTTAGGCACTTGCCGCACGAACATGACATTTGTGGGTGGAAGTTCGGAGCCACAGGACGTTACGAGATGAGCCATGTAGTCTTTGGTAAAGGTAGGTTTAAGAGTTAGCTTTATAGACTTTGATTGAGATAATATAGGAACATACATACCGGGACCACAGGGAGGATTTCTTTCTGGGGGCGGTTCAGGAAAGAATTCGTAATCATTGACATTTGGAGGAAGTTTCGGAGAAACGATGAGGTCGACTCTCTCGGCTGCGCGAGCCGTAAACTAGGTACAGAAAATTGGTATCAGTACATGACTAGTTGACAGGAAAATGGGAAAGGAAGCAAAGCCCTTGTATGGGATTACTTCCGGCATACTTCAACAAACTCTATAGCTTCTAGTTTGAAAGAAAGTTTATCCTTCCAAGTCCTCCCTGAATAATATTTTTCGTTTAAGGATGAGAAGAATTGGCGATCGGTAACATGATCCTGTTCAACTTCTTTACAGACTTGTAGTGACTGTAGTTTGGGAATCCTCGCATACGGACGGTCCTTAAGGCACATATGAAGCCACAAATATTTATCAACCACGAAAAGCTGGGATGCTTCTGTTCTAGTCTGGCCTATGCTTGGACTTTGAGCATGCAAAGATATCCCAGGCATCGCGGTGGTTTCTGAGTTTGTGAGAGGAAGTGCAGAAGCTCTACCGCTGCTTATCATGTTCTGGATCGTTACTCGTATATTATGGAAATTATATGCCAGGATTGATAGGGGACCAGACGCTTGGTTTGACACAGAGCCCTGTCTAATATACCCTGCCTGTACAAGTTGATGAGCGTACTCGGCTACTGCTCCAGGTCTGGTCTCTTGGTAATCATCGTGTGATCTGTGACCACATCGCTAGAACACACTTATTAGTTGTTGCCTTCTTAGTAGAGCATTCATGGAACTATAGTTCTTGAAGTTAAGAGAACTCTTCAACTCACGCAGATCCACTCTAGTCGCTGAGTTCCCTCAGGTAAACTATTAGGAGCCGTCATGCTGAGCGACACGGACCTAAGTCTTCTCCACCAGTCGTTATTCCTGATGGAGCCAGTTTTGAAATTGGGTTCTTTGTTGTCTGTTAATGGTCTATCGACGGTCGTTGCTGAATTGCTCTGGGGGATGTTATTCAATAGGTCCAAGTCTGCCATATTTTGATGCTCAAAATTAACTTTAAAAGTTGTTCCCGAAGCTGAAGCTAAGACCTCATCCTGAGCACTTTCCGATTGTCCACCAGTCCCTTTTTCTGGGTAAATGAACATCCTCAAGTTTGATTGAAAAGCCTTAAATGACCTCGACTGCACGACAAATATTTCCAGTTGCTCCAAACCCACCAGGTCATCAGTTTCGTCTATACTGCTGTCTTCATCTGAAATTCCATCGGGAGCTGATGACAGAGCTTCTAACAAGGGAGTATTCGGTTTTTCGCACTTATCTCCACCCAGTTTTCTGCATATAGCGTGCGCGGAGTTCCTAGCACGGCTGCGTATAAAACTAGCCGCAATACGATGCTGAGTAGTTTTGGCTTCTTGGCGTAGTTGTTTCGAAAAACTTTTTAGCAGACGGCGAAGGTTACGCTCAAGTCTTTCCGTGCTCATTTTGATGAGGGCTTCATGATACAAACTGGAGAGGGTGGGTTCATGAAACAAAATCTCGACAAGTCTTTCGAAAGCTCCTTCTACCTCTGCAACTGAAGAAACCGAAGAAAAGCTTGAAGTGCTGAACAAACTTGGTCCGTCGGAAATCACCGAGTCCTCGCTTGCATGACTTCCTCTACGCCGCATTTGGAATATGGTTGGCTCCAAGATATCTTCGAAGACTTTGTCACTTTCAATAGACCTCTTCAAATCCGAACTCAGCAATGACTGAGTATCATCAGGAGTATTTTTCTCTGGGAGTCCTGCGGAGACGGCTGGTACAACCTCCTTCAAACCATTATCGAGCAAGGCATCCGAAATATTGATGTGTTCGAAATTGCTAAGCCTTGTTGGAATTACGGTTGGTTCCAAGTCAACTTTGGAATTATTATCATCACGAACGGTTTGGCTTGGAAGATTTGTATCGGCAGCAGGCACAACCTCCTGCAAACTATCATCTCTCTGTTCAACTTGGGATGGACTACCGCATATTAGTCATAAGAGCATCATAACATAGAACATAAAGGTCTAATACTTTCTCTGGAGACCTGGTATATTCTCAGATGGACGTTTCTCTTCCTCGACCTTTGATAAGCTTTCTGCAGCATTTTGAGTTTCTGGTACGGTTTGTTGTGAGGAATCCAACTTCTGACGAGAAGTTGGCAGCCTATGAGCGGAATCCTCTTTTTTTCCTGGAATATGTTCGTTAAGTTTGATAGGACGGTTAAAACTTTGGTTGCTGCTCCCGCGGCTTCTCTTGCTCCTCTCGCTCCTCCCCTTCTCCTTCATGGGCAAGACTTTTTCACACCTGCAGCTGCTGCAACGTGTGTGGTTACAAGTACCCCCTCTCACATACTCAAAACAGTGGTGTTGATCTGTAGTCTGCCCACCGGGGTATGCCCCACCGTGCTGGCAACAGAACCATACCCAGACAGGATTTGCTGACCTGTTGTCTCCCATTTTGACTGGTTCTTGTAGGATATGGGATGCTGCTTTTTTTATAGTTAGGCGAGAGGAAGATGCAATAATGCGATAAAGATTGAAGGACCGAGCGAGAGTTTGGTGGGAATCAAATGGTATTTGAGGCCAGGCACCGTTATATTCCTAGTACCCCCAACCACACTGGTTTGCTGCTCTTCCTGAACTGCTTCGGGACAGATAGTGACTGGCGAAAATAGATGCGCAGTGAGCACAAATTCCGAAAGCAGATGTTTATATATGATGTGAAGGGGGTAGGGTTGGACCTCGACGAGAACAGCGGTGATGCAGATGGCGAGGAAATGGTGGCGAAGCAACATATGTTACGGTGTTATCGTGTTACAGGCAGCCTTGCAGAAAGAAAGCCCTGATGAGGCAGCTTAGGCAGATTTGAAGGCTGCATAGAAGGCAAGCACTGCAGCTAATGTTTGCCCTGCTATTAGCTAAAGTCATGGTTCTACTTCCAATTGGCCTACCTAAGCGAAGAATATCAAAAAGCCGGCAACCTACCACCAATACTTTATTTAATCTCTTCCTACAACAGAGCATATATCTCTAAGAGAAATTATAGAAATGCAGAGAAAAGTTTCTAAAGCGGCATAGATATAAACTACCTATTATATTTCGCTATATTCGGATGTCTTTTCTGTTCTGAGGGACGGTCACATATGACTTGCCTAAAAACACCACATTACTCAACATTAAACAATCTACCATCTATCACATCCCTCAACCTCTACTTTGACACCCTTAACATGATTCGCCCAGCCAGGAAATTCAGCCTTCGCAAACACAGCAACAACAGAGCCTTGCCTTAATCCCTTCATCCATGTCCGAATATCTTCAGTAGAAGCATCATCAACATCCCCCACATTAGTGTGATGTCGTGTTTCACTGGATCCATGTAAATTGTACTGAAGTACATGTCTCTTTTGGATGCAGGTGGCCAGGACCAGCATGCACCAAAGCCGAGCTAGGAATCATGTCGACTTCAAACCGAGACCATGAATATCTGTAGGTTCCTATGTGCTCTGTGTGATCACTAAAACCTGGGTTAAAGGTAATTAGATAGAAGCATATGGAGTAAGGAGCCCGGAGTGTGTTTTTACTCACCTTGATCATGAGACCATGTATGGAAGATGAGACGTTTGACAGCTGGACTTCGTAGAGTAAAGGTAAGATATGGTTCATCGGGACTGTATTTATCGAAAGTTTTCGGGGCTTGTTCTTCGTGAGTAATCGTCACCCATCTGTCTATGTTTTCTGGGGAACTTGGCAAGGTAGGAAATCTGCGTACCGCTGGAGATTCTTGTGCTCAGCTGGGCACTTGTGTTGCTTCTAGAGGGGACGTTATGGATAAGAAGAGTCTCATCGCTCTCCCGAGGACATTAATCTGGTTTTCTGCGCGGGTTGGGTTTGCATAATTGTTGGCGATGCTAAGACACTGTATTTCTGGAGTTGTTACCGGTATAGTTGGATTTCTAGCATCGATGAATGCCAATACACTTTCAGAAGGCCGTGATATTTTGCTGGTTTGGTATTCAACATAGGAATATCCACTCTTTGGATGCCCACATATTCAACATACTAGTCCGACGCTATTAGCATTCGGGCTGGGCCTTAGGATTAAGTCAACTTACAGCACGAGAAACAGTCGTGCCGACGAAGGGGCGATTCAAACCCAGTCCTAGTAAGATGTCTGCTGCCTTATTTGTTTCGATGCAACCAAGAACAATAGTATAAGATATGTGTCTCTGAGGACAGATATCTTGAATTCTCAACATACATACCTTGTCATCATTGTAGACCATCCGCACTTGGTGATGGCTATTACGAGAGAGCCGCATCATAGGGTTTCCCATGTTCTTCTCATCGCGAACCTGGGCAAAGACTAAGGAGTCCTCGAATTCTGTAGAGGTAGTAATGCGTCCGACGCGTGCAAACACGTAAATCCCAGCAGGGGCGTTCTGCTATGATGTTAGCCCTTCACAAACCGCTGGCTGTCCTGCTTGTCCATTACAAATTCCACCGGAGGATGAACTTACGACTAGAGCAGCTGCACAAGCACTGGTACGGACATTTGGCTGATTGAAATACTCAACTGTGCATGGCTTTGCGAATAACCAACTATAGTTTTCTGTTAGAGCGTCTTCGTGTGCTACGTACTAAAAATTGACTTACTTGTTCTCAATAAACAAACCAGTCTCCGATCTTCCATGGGAGAGTGCCTGGATTGGCTGTGCTATTGGTTTCATGCAGGGAAATATACTTGTGTACTCAGATATTGCCTGAAGCAAGACAATGGGAGTATCGTGCAAGATATCTTTTTGAACATGGTAGAAATCTGTACCGTAATCTTCAAGAAGTTGAACAATCCTAAGACTTCTGAGTAGATATTGTTCTTTCTTTGCATCAGGGTATTTTTGAAGTCCATTACTGATGTTTTGTAGACAGTACTGGAGAGGCATGAAGCCGCTTGGATTCTGAGCATTAACTGCTGCGCCGTGTTCCAGAAGTATTTTGACAGCACTGTTACATCCTCTTGCCTCTGCCTCGAATAGCCTATATATAATTTGGATTGCTTCGAGTAAGATAATTTAGTCAAATAAATAGATTTAGAATTAGTATTATTATTAATAGGTTAAGTTAAAACATTAACAAAGCTTCTAGTAGTTGATTCCTAAGCTTATTAGGCCTGAATTATAATCAATAGATCTGAATTAAACTCTAAGCTTAATTGCTTTTAACGAAATCATAAATTTGGCAGATTTTATAAATCGGTAATTATTTATGAATTCGGGCTATTTCGGTGTCCGAATTCATCAATCAGGCGATTCATGAAGTTGTCGGCACACCTAAAGTCCGGTCTCTGAGGTCCATGTTTACGGAAGATCGAAGGGTATTGCATACTCTCGACCAACGCAGCCGCCTTGCAAACAATGTCGCGAAGGCCATATTATTCATCCATTGCCACAACTATGTGCATAAACAAGTTCGACCTGAGCATATCCTGCTCTTCTATCCTGGCGGCATGGAAAGGAAAAACATAATGAGGGAGCTACCCAAACCGTACCTTCTAGGATTCGGGGCAGCGAGACCTATTGCAGGCGTTTTAGAGCTTGTTGGTAGCGACAGCGTTCTTCACAATCTCTACCGCCACCCCTCAAGGCAAGGCTCGAGGTATGATGAGAAGTTTACACAACTGGATGGTTTCTACATCTTTGGCGTGGTTCTACTTGAGCCTGCCATGTGGGCTAGCCTAGTGGTTGACAAGGACGGCAGCAAGCACCTCGATAAGAATGGATCTGAAGCTCTTACTAGCATGTGGTGGAAGTCAGTCAAAGTCGAAGCATTGCCTCCTAATTACTCAGATGCGTTTTGCAAGATGGCAGCCAAGCATGTCTTAATCACCATGGATAGTCGTTTTGCTCGAGTGATTGAGACTTGCTTGATAAGTGTCGAATCGAATGCTGCTCTTCGCACGGAGTTTGCGACCGTCTTATGGGAAGCGAACAAGAAAGGCCGTGAAGAGGTGTGTCCAGCTTGTGAGGAACAAGTGCTGTTCGAATTGGAAGAAATAGAGCAGGCGCTCAGTGTAGCAAGTCGTTGAGAGGTTACGTGCAGGATGGTGGGTTGTGGTGGGTTGTATGTAAGTTGCGAGTTGTGGTTGTGAGGGCTTGGCACCTTTTGAAGGCTTGGTCTCGCCTTAATGCATTGATTTCTTGGCTCTTCTTGCTTATCCAGTATCTCCGTCCAGTACAACCAACCACCAAAGCATTTCCAAGACTCACCGAAGCTTTTCACGAGAATCTTCCATTATCCGTGCGCAGAAGCAAATAAAATGTCAAATTCGAAGGAGTTCCTGGATCGACAGCTGGCATTTGTTTTGCGCGTCCTCCCCACAGTTTTGGGCTGATGACGAGGCGAAGAACCCGGTACACTGCTGTGCATCCTTCCCTGCCCCAGTTGTTCCCCAGTTGTCCTTCAAAATTCTTCGAAATATTATCCTTTCTATTGGCTCAATCCCACCCAGTCCCGAGGGTAAATAGGTATTCTTTGATTGGGCCTACTTGTATCTAGTTGTCCTCCTTTTCTCTGTTTCGTAATCTGCTTGTTTCCGTAGGTTTGGGAGTTACAGTAGTAGTTGGACATACAGGGGGTGGACATAAGTCTATCCGGAGGCCGAATTTACACCAAAAGTTAACACTTCAAAAGTTTATAATAAAATGAAATAGTTAAAAATATACCTTTATACTAGAAATGTTATTAGAGATACCGTTATTAATATATGTAGCTTTAAAGTAAGAGGGACTTATATTTTACTACTCTATACTCTTCTTAGTTTCCCTAGCTAGATTTAAAGTATTATTTTAATATAGTATAAAGAAGTCTACTTTAAATACTATAATTAATTAGTAGTAAAAGTTTAAGATATACTTATACCCTAAGTTTTCGTAGGATAAACAGTTGTACTAATAGTATTTTAGTGTAAATTCGGCTACCGGATAGACTTATGTCCCCCTACGGCGACACCGGTCTTTGATTAACTGTGGGGTTGAGCCGATCTTCCTGAGAAAAGGCTCAGATGAACGCGTTCCTAGACTGCATGGGATTTTTTCTATTCTTACAGACTTGAGCTCGAAAAATACTTACTCGAGTACCGTCTATGGCTATTGCCAAGACGCTGTTGCTGACAGGATTCCTGCAAGTGTCCACAGTCATGACGAATCACCCTACTATTAACAACAACTGAATTGACCGACGCGCAAGTACGGATATCCAGTAGAGATATGCTTCTGTGCTGGGGATGTGTAGAGGGTGAAGACGCATATAAAGAGAATACCGATATCTACTTTTCCTCCTCACCCTCCTCACCCTTCTCGCTAATCCTCCAACTTCTAGCATCACCATCTCCTTAGTTCTTTCTCTAGTTCTCTCAGTGCATTCACTCATTTTCTCTTTTCATCATGGTTTGCATCAATCAGTTTGTGGCCGCTCTTGCCACTGCTTCTATCATTGGCTCTGCAGTAGCCCATCCAGGAGAATCTCACTCCCGTACCCAAGTCCGTCGTGACATTATCAAACGCGACCAACTCGCCGCAAAGGCGAAGCGAGGTCTCGATGCCTGCTCAAATACCCTCAAGGCCCGGGAACTCGACCAGCGTGCTATCGCTCGCCGTGCGGCAAAGGCCGAGAAGCTTCGTGCTGCACGCGGAATCAGCACTACCACTCCTTACCTGAGCCGGCGCAACCTCACAGCTCTCGAGGACTTCGAGACACACAACCACAACCTTACTTCCACCTACACTGAAGGGATGACTCTATTTTCATCCAACGGCTCCTCATCATGCATTCTTACCCCAGAAGTTACTATCGGTCCATATAATATCCACGGCGAGTTAATTCGCTCGAATATTACCGAGACACAGCAGGGTGTTCCAGTTCACCTCGAGTTTCAATTCATTGACTATACTACCTGTGAAGGTGTAGAGGATATGATGCTTGATGTCTGGGCTGCCAATGCAACTGGTGTCTACTCCGGTGTAGACATTACTGGAAACGAAGCTCCTCTCAACACCAGCTACCTCCGTGGTCTCCAGCCCACTGACTCCGATGGTGTCGCATCTTTTGATACCATCTTCCCAGGTCATTACGCCGGCCGTGCTATCCATCAACACGTTGTATCTCACTTCAACTACACGGTTCTTCCCAACAACAGTATGTATCCCCACACAAGACTCTGTTAGAGCAAGCAAAACTAACATACATCTTCACAGCCATCGTAGGAGGAGACATCAACCATATTGGTCAACTCTTCTTTGACGAAGCACTCCGCTCAGCAGTAGAGGCAACCTACCCATACAACACCAACACCCAGTCCATCGTTAGCAATGACGATGACATGTGGGCTCCCAGCCAAGCAGATAACAGTTACGATCCCTTCCCAGATTTCGTCTACCTCGACCCATCCGACATCACTCAGGGTCTCTTGATGTGGATTTCCATCGGTATTGATCCATCTGCCAACTACACTTCCGAGGCTGTATTCGCTGGTTCATGGACCGGAGAGACTACCATTCCTCACTCCAACGAATTGGAGGGTGTGTAAATGCCAGCAAAGAATTTGTTTGATTTCTTTTGAAAATTTTTCTTAGGGTTTAAAAGGAAGGAAGGAAAAGGGGTTAAAGCTTGTATATAGAATTTCAGAGAATAGTGGACTAGATGGAACTTAGATGGGGATGCTAGATTCACTGCCGCTACTTCTGGGGAATGTACCCAAAATCATGTAGAATGTATATATTATGACCATGTTACATTGTTTAAAGTGATTAAATGTTGAATCAAAATAGTAATAGCCATGTGATTGTCCTCTTAAGTAGGCGGGGCTATTTCGAGCTCCCTCTCCTCACATGATATAGCACTACTTTGTCTACCTATGTTACTCCAAAGAATCATTGCATTCAAGTCCTATTTTTGCTTCAAAATAGAAATAAGAGTCCCGGAAAGGGGGTCACAGTCATATAACTATTGTTGACTAAACACTTCAGGAGGTTTACTTGTGCAACTGAATCAACGCAATCTATCTGATAATTGGCACTTTTTCAATATATTTTCTTAACCTAGGTACCTGTTATAAAACATGAATCGAAGAACTAAGGAAGGTATCTTCCTCGCCAAAAATTACATCATTATGAGGGAAAGAAAAGGGGTAGCGAGAATCACGTTTTACTATGCGTACCTTACGATAACATTGACTTTTCGAAGTACTGTACTACAAATAGTAGATAATTCATAATTTTTAGCGTTCATAGCAAGGAGTAAGAATAACGTCAAGTCATTCTATTTCCAGATAGAAAATGAAAAATCAATGTCACGGATAGTACTCATCACGTGGTATCAACAATAACCCCTGCACCATGCTAAGTCACAATACTTCTTACAAGACTTGAAACTTCAAGATCAAGAACAACATTTCGGTCTTAAGAGACCATTCTTAGCTACCTATTAGATATAAATTTAGGCTCTGAAATACGTATTGCGGAAATTAATAGCCATTTTTAATATAGAGGAACAGAGAACTAACCCCCTGTATTAATAATAACTACACTTCATAACAAAAACATAGATCATTGTTAAAGTAACCCATCAGCTAAATCCCACCCAGATCTACGATCGATAAACGAAAAAAAAGCTTAGAAATCCCTTTAAATTCTTAACTTCTAATTCTTCAGATGAAAAAAACTAAAAAAAACTCCCCCCTGATTCAAATTCCCAAAATCGGGAATTTTGCTTACCTCCCTTTTTTTGGTTAGCATAATCTGCCAAGACAAGCATTAATTCAAAGCCGAAGTCAGTCTCGGATAAGCTTCAGAAAAAGGGCTTATGTAACTAGATTATAAGACCTCTAAGGTCTTGGTATTTCTCGGGGGGAGTTCGATCGATCTTAACTGTACCGTATCTGTGGTACCGAGGGAGATGAATACACTATGAAAGGAAGAGTGTTTCTAGCGGGGAAAGAATAATCCTTACTATGCTGCCTGGATTGAGTTGTTTGTCTTGGTATTTGTTCTTAGTTCGGTTATCTGTAGATATTATAGCTCTACCGCAGTTTTCATTCGTGGGAGTTATTTTAAAAGATTCTAAATAAATAGCAAGTTGTCTTTCTTTCCGAGGGGAAGACATTATTTTTGTTCGGATTTGTTTCCGTCTCATGCTTGCTCGCTTGTGGTATTTATGCCAAGTATGATTGGTTTGTTTGAAGTAAAACCCCTGCTTTTCTGACCTTATGAAACTAACTAGCTAGGTACTTGTACATCAGGTACTCCAAGAATACCAATTTTTCAACTTCCATTCCTGTGGTGAGACTGAAGAACTGTCTTTGCGAAGTACATGCCATAAGTTTACTTCGTACTGGCCCGAATAATTGTAAAACTAGTCTGAGTGTAACTAGCTAGATATAGCAAAAAATGGGACTTCCTCGTCGAGTGATTGGTTAATTACCGTTGATGCGCTCAGATAGGTTTACAATTATTCGGGTCAGTACGAAGGACTTATATGTTATGACATTATGGATACTTCATGACATCGAAGACCTTGTCTGATCTTCAAATTTAGTTGGTACATACAAGCTCTGCTCGGATCCAAGCATATGGACCAATTTTGGAGATGAAGATGGCAAATCGAGATATCTAGGTAAAAGCTTCAAGGATATTCCAAAGAAGGAAAGAGAGTTAAAATTAAACACCTACTCTAGAAGATCATCAAAATAGATCAGAATAATTACCTCAAGTGTCAATGCTCGCCCGTCTACGACCTTTCCTTTCAATACAGTACCACTGTACCAACCTACTCACATTCATTCAACCTAGAGAAAAGTTCCCCCAATAAACCCCAACCCAACCCCATAATGGGTATCCAACTCACGCATACGCACACCCTAACACTAATCCACACCCTCCTCAGTCTCCTCACCCTCCCCCGTACAACAACCGCAGCCTGCGACTACAGAACCTTCCAAAATCCATGGACAGCCAACGTTCCAATCTCAAACTTCAGCTACGATGCACAAACCGGACCCCTAAACTGGTTTGCGCTAAACACAACAGCCAATGTACTCTGTGACAGAGGAACATTTCAATCTCCGATTACTTTGAATGTTGGTAATGCGACGAATAATAATGGGAGTGTTGTTCTCAATATTCCTGATTATCCTGATGGGGCGGTTTTTGAGAATTTGGGGACTAATGTTGAGGTTGTTGTTAATGGGAGTTTGAGTGATGGGGGGAAGATTTCGAGGTTGATGCAGTTTCATTTTCATACTGTGAGTTGGTTTGATTCTTTTCCTTCTTTTTTTTCCTTTGCTTATACTTCTTATTCGTTTACAGTATACTTAAACTTTCAAATTTAATTTTTTTTAAGTAATAGTTATGTTTGTTGGTTTTGTTCTGCTAGATTTAACGATAGGTACTCTTGATACTAATTTTGGTTGTTTTTTCTTTGACTTGTAGCCTAGTGAACATCGTGTCGAAGATGAATATTTCCCCATGGAAGCACATTTCGTATTCCAAGCTCCAGGTCCGTAAAAACACACCAAGCACCAAGCACCAAGAACCAAGCACCAAGCACCAACCCCAAAAACTGATTTATTTTTTCAACTCCTTCCCTCCTCTCATCTCTTATCTCCTAATTCCTCTTTTAGTGGGGGGGGGACGTACAATTATAAGCACTAACACAATCAAAAATAGACAACACCCTAACAGTCGTAGCCTTCCTAATCGATATATCCAACAAAACCGACCCCCTCCTAACCTCAATCTTCAGCAAAATCCCACAAATCTCCCTCCCAGGCAACACAACCACAACCTCGGCCCTAAACTTCACAAACCTACAAACGCACATCTCATCCAATACACTGTATCGATACATGGGATCCCTAACAACACCACCCTGTTCCGAAAATGTGACTTGGATTATTAGTTCGAAGGCTTTGGGGGTTGATATGTTGGATTTTAAGAGTGTTAAGAGTGTGGTTAGGTTTAATTCTAGGTATACGCAGAATGGGTTGGGTGGGGAGAATCTTTTGGAGGTGGTTGCTGGGGAGTTGAATGGGCAGGCGCAGGGGCAGGACCAGCGGTTGGGGCCTGGAAGGCCTGTTGCTGATGTGGTGGGGGCGGCGTTGGATGGGGATGATGAGGTGGTGGATGTTGATGGGTTTTTGGGGGGTGAGGTTGAGTTGGAGAGGTTTATGGATAGGTTTGATGTTTGTGGGGTGGAGGCTTTGAGGTGATGTTTTTGTATTGGTTTAATTGAATGGTCTTTTTAGCAAGTTAAAAATACACTAGAAATTTGAGAATCCCGCTCATGCTTGTATATTCTTTGGCCATAAAGGAAGATACTGGATCCCCTTCTGTTATCGCTGTAAAGGTTCAAGAAGGTAAAATACCATCCTACTAAAGACTATACGTTTATAGGGGAATTTAATCGCATCTAAATTCTCTTGCTGAGCCCCTAGTCCCGAAGGCAGGGTGTTTTATACACCTTGGTGCTCGTAGATACTATCTATATACAATAGCACATATGACAGTGACACGTATCGACTGGCAGCTATTTCATACTGTGCAAAGTATACCCATCTTCCTGCATTCTTGTTGGAAAATGAAGGATTGCTTTGCATTAGTCCTTGTGTTTCTATGGCATCTAGGCAAAGTATTATCGAGAGAAATTGCTCTGTTTTCAGTTTACTTGACTACCTGTATGGATGAGGCTGGGGCACTATATGTTTTGTGCCATCACTCTATCAGCAACGCCTTGCATTGTAGACTGTAGAAGGAAGAACACTTTCCCTCAAGAAGCACAACCGAAGAATCAAAGATTCAAAAATCAACATCACCAGCCCTTTGCCTTTTACAATACGCGAGCAAAAGCAGAGCTTCCATAACAGGGAATTCTTTAAAAGCTGCTATGCACACCTTTCTAATTCTTAACATGATAGTAGCCAATACGCAAGTGGCATATAAGCCACAAGAAGCAGGGATGGAAGAGACTTCCCAAGAGGGATTAGAAGCCCCGTTGATTATATGCAGGTACCAGACATACCGAGGCCATCAAAGACAACTCATCTCTCTTGTACCAACAGCTCTAGATATGTTCTTACAAAACCAGAGCTGATGCACAGTGGTGCAAAGAAAACACTTTATCTTGGCCTTATGCTTCAAGCGAATAGCTGCTCTTCATGATGCAACTTCGTAAGATTCGTACATTTCCAAAGAAGGATTAAGCATCCCGTGCATTATATGCAGGTACGGTGAGTTACTGACAACTGTAGTGATGATTTTCTGACTCTTCATAGGTCGATTGATATAAGGTTGTCATGTGCAGCATACCAAGTCGCCGACCTAGATGGAGATGGGAGGTGGTCAAAAGAAAGCCCGACTGGTGGACATCCCACCTTTCACCATCCTAGGCCTATTCCAAAGAGGAATAAGAACCCTGTGAATCATATGCAGGTACTGTTTCTTGCTTCGGCGAATAGGAAGACTCGACTGACTAACAACAAGAAACGACCTTTTTTTCTCTTTGTTATTGATAAGAAGCATCCTTGTGCAACATATGCACGGGGCGCGAGAGTGAATGCCTTTGAGGATAGATAATAGATAGGTAACTTCTCGATTGAGGCAAAGAAACACGACACTGATCACAGTTCATCTTGTGATGATAAGGGCGGTGGATGTGCGACAAAGCATGCTGCACCCCTGATGGGGCACTGGAACTTTCGACTGTGGCGATATTACTGGTATTGTAATTCCATCGCCATGCTCTCAAGAAGAACATGTCAGACGGGTAGACCCTTTCTCGCAGAACTTCAAATGCTTTTGTACTACCCAGGTTGCAGAATAATATAATATGCCAACGACGCAGGTAGGACAAGGCTGTCGAGTCGTATGGAAGACTTTTGAGATTCATGGGTCCTCAATGGCTACCGGGGAATTGGCGGGGATGCTGAACCCCTGCCCTTTGCTCTCCACACTGCTATCTTATCTCCAAGGGTGATTGCTTTCGCTGGAATTGATCTTTCCCGGGAATGATGGCGTTCAAGATTGTGACCATGTTCTTAGATCTCTGAGGTCCAGGATGAAATATTTGTTGTATAGTACTACAGTAGTAGTACGCATGCACTCGAAAATGAATGGTGTGAGGCGATTATTATATTACGTCCAAGAATCCAATATGACCTCTCACCGACAACAAAGCGCACAACACAGCACATTATCAAAAAGTGGTGTTAAGTGCGATTCCCCGCTGACGCGTACCACGTGAGATTGTGCCATTTGAGGATTTTGAGCATTTGTGCCGGAAACACACACCGCGCGAGTAAGGTAAGGTAGCGTAGGGTAGGGTAGCCTTGTGTCACCTGGATCGCTTCCGCCCTTTGA
Source organism: Pezicula radicicola (assembly GCA_003008705.1). Classification (NCBI taxonomy): domain Eukaryota; kingdom Fungi; phylum Ascomycota; class Leotiomycetes; order Helotiales; family Dermateaceae; genus Pezicula; species Pezicula radicicola. The sequence continues at coordinate 146,869 of PDUO01000060.1, read as the reverse complement.
GAAATTCGATTTTTCTCTGGATTTGTAGAATACACAAGTACCTACCTACTGTAATCGATGACGGCCAAGTCTAATTGCGACGACGCAACGTAGAAAGGCTGAGCATCGAACAGATGACACTGAGACTGCCTGTCATTTGCTTTCCCATGGATTCGCGTCACCACGCGACGTGTCGTTGAATTTGACGTTTCCCAACTTTCAGTGTCGGCCGACTCGCTTAGTGTCCGACTCATGCGCTATGATATATCGCTTTTAGAATGAAGGTAATAAAGCTGGACACTAAGTGATTATCAGAACGGTAGAACCCTCGATATTTCCCCGCTAGTCCCTCTTTGTTCGATGCAACGACATTTGGCCCGGCCCTGATTGGCTAGGGAGGCCAAGTGATCACAGAATCCACTACAACTATCGCGACATTGGGGAAGAAAGACCAGACACGCCTTTTACTCCGTACACTTCCAGGCCACATTACCGTCTCACCGTCTCACCGACCTTTGAGTATTTCTCCTCCACACTCCTCCTCTCCTTCTCTCTTTCCACCTCTCCTCTCTTCCTTCTTCGTCCCCATTCCCCATAACCAGACGTCTCTCTTCCTCTTCCCCTTCCCCTTCCACTTCCTCTCCCTCTCCTTCTACGGCCTCAAGTCTAAGTTGATTCACCGTCCTGCCCTTGCTCTATTTTCATTACTCGCAAGCTGCGATCCTCTTGACCCACTAAGGGACATTCTGAACCGCCACCATGGCACCGGATCTCAACTCTGTTCCCCTCTCTCCACGGACAACCAAGAGCACTCCAGCCGTTGCGCCACCGACACAATGTCCACCCCCAGCTCAGAAGCCCAATATCCTCTACATCATGGCCGACCAGCTTGCGGCGCCCCTCCTGAAGATGCACGACCCGGCATCACAGATCAAGACCCCCAACCTCGACGCACTTGCCGCCGAAGCCGTCGTTTTCAACTCAGCTTACTGTCCCTCGCCTCTCTGCGCACCCTCACGCATGTCCATGATCACAGGCCAGCTCCCCACCAAGATTGGCTCCTACGATAACGCATCCTCCATTGACCCTTCGATTCCGACATATGCACACTACTTGCGCGCGGCGGGATATGAGACGACCTTGGCCGGAAAGATGCACTTTATTGGGGAGCAGTTGCATGGTTATGAGAGCAGGTTGACTAGTGATATCTACCCGGGTGACTATGGATGGGCAGTCAATTGGGAGGAGCCAGATACGCGGTTGGAGTGGTATCATAACGCGAGCAGTATTGAGCAAGCGGGGCCATGTGTGCGAAGCAACCAGTTGGATTACGACGAGGAGGTTATGTACCGGAGCACGCAGTTCTTGTATGACCATGTTCGTCAAGGTCCGGGTGCTAGACCTTTCTGCATGACTGTAAGTTTCCTCTACAGAATGGCTCGAGCACGAATTAATAACGTTGGCAGGTTTCCCTAACTCATCCACATGACCCTTACACAATCGAGAAGAAATTCTGGGACTTGTACGAAGATGTCGATATTGACCTTCCCAAGGTCAACATCCCATATGAAGAACAAGATGCACACAGCCAGCGTCTTCTAAGAGTCTGCGATTTATGGGATAAGAAGTTTACGCCAGACCAGATCAAGCGAGCCAGAAGAGCATACTATGGAGCTGTAAGCTACGTTGATGATTGTATTGGCCGAATCTTGAAAGTTTTGAAGGAATGTGGGCTAGATGAGAACACCATCATTGTCTTCAGCGGTGACCATGGTGATATGCTGGGAGAACGTGGCTTATGGTTTGTTGAGGAATGCCCCATGTTTGATTAAAGGAGCTAATAGAGAACCACAGGTACAAGATGTCTTACTTCGAGTCCTCTGTTCGCGTTCCCCTTTTCGTCCACCACCCAAAGACATTCAGGCCCCATAGAGTGGATGCAAATGTCTCAACCCTTGACATTCTACCCACGCTCGTAGACCTCGTTGGCACATCACTTTGGGATGGCCTTCCAATGGACGGTTCTTCCCTCCTCCCTCACCTTCAGAACCGCCCAGGCGGTAGCGACACCGTATTTGCAGAATATTGTGGAGAAGGTACCATTGCTCCCTTGATGATGATCCGGCGCGGAGACTGGAAATACATCACTTGTCCAGCAGATCCCCCACAACTTTACAACCTCAAATCCGACCCAGCCGAACTTACCAATCTGGCGGTTCTCCCAGCAAAGCATAGCCTCATAACCCCCGAAATCACCAACATCCTTGAAGCCTTCCATGCTGAAGCACAAAAGAAGTGGGACTTGCCTGCCATCACCAACCAAGTCCTCCTCTCCCAGCGTCAACGAAGATTGGTCTGGAAGGCACTTAAGCAGGGGAAGTTTACCAGCTGGGACCATAACCCCATCGATGATGGGCGCCAGAAATATATTCGCAGCCACATGCACCTCGATGATTTAGAGTTGCGCGCCCGATTCCCGCCTGTCGATGCACAGGGCAGACCTATGTCGGCTGGTGTGATTGCTGTCGACCAAGCCGGTAGTCATGGACAGTGAGTGTGTTGTTCTTCCTCACTCGCTGACGTGATCAATGCAGTAGTCAGAAGTTCGCCTGTTCACACTCATTACTCAATGCGATGCGAAAGCAGTCACACAAATCTTCCAAAGTAATTATAACACGGGGCTAAAGGTTACAAAATGATGAGGTTTGAATATGAATGGATGGCAATTTGGAGTTTTTTAGGATGACTGAGGTTTTTCTCTTACGGTTTATGACATTTTGTTTTGGATGTATTTTTGTCTTACTGCAGCGATTAAGCGTGCGTTCGTTTTCTTATTCCCTATTACAATTCAATGAATGCCTGCTGCAACTTTTGCTTACCCTCTTTTTTTTTGGTATTAACTTCTGGAGGTGTGGCGCGTTGGTGTTTAGCCCGCAAGCGAGCATTTACACTGCTACTGCATTTTATTATCATAGCTAGCTAGTACTCGTACCTCCGTACTCTGTAGGTAGATAAAATTGAAAGACAAAATTGAAATTGAAAAATAGGACATAGACATAGACAGACGTATTAAAGATGCTTCCAATTGAAGTCTCGCTACCCCTTTTCTTGCCTTGTCTTTTTTAGCGATACGGAGTAGATGTCCTTGGATTCCTTTCTGTGATTTCAATGTTGACCATGATCTAGAAGCGTTGCATTTAGAAAGAGGGAAATACAGTGCCAACAGATGTCGAAAGAAGAATTATAACGTATAGATAAAATCATGCTCTCATATTAATTGCGTATTTATACCAGCCATACCATCGCCATACCATCGCTGTATCTACTTCTCTTATTCACACTTCCAATTCCCAAAGCTCAGAATGACACACCCTTTACAAGCAAAGAAACTATCAACCACCTCCACCTCCACCGCCATCACCTCCTCCACCTCCTCCTCCTCCACCGCCTCCATCTCCACCACACCCTCCTCCACCGCCTGAATCTCCACCATAATGACCTCCACCACCTCCATGATGTCCACCTCCCCCATACCCCCATCCACCTCCATCATGATGTCCATGATGTCCATGATGTCCACCACCATAATCACCACCGCTACTCATCATACCAACATTCGCATTCGGATCAACGTAAACTGGGACACGAGACGTAGCTGTACCGCTACCACCTCCACTTCTACCTCCGCTGTACTTCTGGGGTTTTCTTTTGGATTGATGCGTTAGTTTGGATCTTGATTGAAAGTTCTTGGATTTTGGTATTGGGAGGTGGAGGGAGGGAGTGAGGGTGAGGTTTTGGGTTGGGGTTGGGATTGAGATTGGGATTGGGATTGGGGGGGAATGTGGGAAGGGGAGGAGGAGGAGGAAGTGAGGGTGAAGTGAGGGTGAAGACAGGGATGAAAGGGAAGGGAAGAGATACATACTGCATTCGTGGTGGTTGTGCACTACCTGCATATCGACCATTTGAACTTGGTTTTGCTTGTTTACGGGATGGGATTTTTAGACACATGATTGCTTTAGATGTGGTATATCGTGCTGTCTTGAAGCTGAGGTGGTGGGTGGTTTCTTTGAGTTAGATTGAAAGTACCTGTAGAAGGCGTTTGGCGGAGAAGAGGCTTCTTCGTAGTATTGTGCGTAGAGGTATGGTGATTGATGATTCGTATTTGCGATGGTTTTCTTTGATACTTGAAGTTTTTGGGAAGATTACGGCTGATGTGTTGTGAAGTTGTGAGGTAAAATATATGAAGTGACGATAAGAAAGAAATGGCGAAGATATAAGAGGTACGAATGCCTGGTGAGGCTGTGAATAAATTTAGGCAGGCACCTTATCAGCTATTATGGAAGGTGTGCTGGTTGTAATTCGGAATGCCGCGTGACTTTGCTCAGCCTGCATGGATCACTTCTGTGCCTACGATAAAAACAATGCTGATATGCCAAGACTCTTTCACGTACATAAGGCTGAGCCTGATCAATGACGGAATCCTGCACTTCTGTGAGATGCCTTGTGAGATGCTTTGTGAGATGTTTGGTGAGATGAGAGGTTTAGAATCGCGATGGAATTGGTGGATTTTTGCGAAAGGCGGGGGTTTCCTTTGCTGGGGATTTTGTGGAAGGTTGAACAAATAAATGTGAGATACTGTATCCTCAAATGCTTGAAGCGAAGGATCAGGTGCTGTTTGGGCTACAAACTGTGGCCTTGGTAAAGCCCCACGAAAACACCTCCTTGCTGTTACGTTCTATTAATCGTGTATTTGTAGTTTCTCTTCAATGCTTTTGTTCTCGAGGTTTTGGCCTTAGTTCAATTTATGTCCTGAAGATGCTATGGCATGTTGTGTAAACAGCACCCTGAATGATCTTGAAATGGCCAGCCTTGCAATGGACGTCACTCGAGTCCAGATAATACATTCTCAAGAACAAGAGTCCTCGAAGATATTGAAGCTTGTAGAGCACTTGAGTTGTAACGCTCTCGGGCGATTAGTCACTAATCTACTTCTATGAGTTGAGAAAATTTTGTTCTTCAGATATGTGTAGTCTTTAAATAGCTGACTTGACGCTGCAGGGAAGGTCTTGACTGAAGTTGGATCATCTCTTTTACGCAGGTACATATTCAAGCCTTGTCTGCTTTGAGATAGTCTTCTAGAGTAACTAGCTCCGTTGAAGTACAGTAAATTCAAAACTGCAAGCACTGCTCTGCTTGGAAGAGCTGCTTCAGCATCAGGGTTAAGCTCAATAGCTCGAGTCCATCCGATTCCTACCGATCATGACAAAAGATATAGAAGCCACACTCGTTCTTCTTTCATTCTTTCCAACTATGATCCCTCTGCATGGAAAACGAATCAAAAAGGTATGTAGGGTAGGTATTTGGCAGCACCTGCTGTAAAAATCTGAGTAGAGCAGAAGAACACAATCTTGCACCTTTTGTTCCAATGGCAACAGATTCAAGAAAATCCAGTTTGCGTTTATTAACCGAGTCGACTCTTTCTCGCTGGGATTTAGTTTCAGACCCGCAAGTCGCCCAACAATAGCAATGGGAGCATCTCACAACCTTCAAGGTGCTGCTGAGTTGAAGGTTCTGGCCGTTCTCGATCGTTGCATTATTTGTTGGAACACTAACTTGATGTGGATTGAGATACGTTGTGGCACTCTGTTTGCAGGTTAATTGTTTGGATTCGTGTAAAGTGGATTTCTGGAGATTTCGTTTCATGGAAGAGACACTCTGTTCTAAGGAATCAAGGCGTAGAGGCGTTGAGGTAAGGAAAATAAGTCGGCGCTTCAATCCCGAGGCTGATATCGCAGGGGCCTAAGCTAAGGATGAGTGATGTTGATTGTTAATAGTGGGATGGGGGAAGTACTGGGTTCCTCTTTTTTTGACCAAGCCATGGAAGTCAGAAACAGTGTAAATCATTTCTGAACCGAACCCATGTTATATCAATCTGATTGTCTTGAGACGTCGCGTTGGACTATGAGCATTAGTTGGTGGTCGTGAAGAGGAGTAGAGGAGACAGCAACTAGCTGAGCTCGGGCCTCAGGTTCCCATGTGGTGCTCTCCTGTCACAAGAGAAAGTCTTGAGGCTGATTGGGTGCTTTTGGCTGCTTAGCACCTGCTGTGTTCAACTAGAAGAGCAAAGGCGGTGATGATGCCAAGATACGATATAAACCGGGCAACTGGGCAGAGCCTGCTTGCGCTTGCTTGCGCAGCAGGTCCACTAAAAATGTCGAGCCACGATGCTTGCGTCGTAGGCACGACATCACGTTACTAGAACACCAAACAGACGGGACGGGGATGGCTGACTGTTGTAAAGCAAACAAACAAAGAAAGCAAATGAAAACTAACAAGATAGATGATTGCATCCTTTGAATAATATGTATGAAGGGACTGTATTTGTATCAATCACAAAATAACATCCAGATCTTCATACTTCATACAAACGCGACGACAATCAAGCTGAGGCTGACTCAGCTCTGTCCCTATGGAATTGCGGGAGGACTTTGAGGCGTCGCTAAGTGCCATGGTGAGACAGATGTGCCAAAATAAGAATGGCTCTCCCTCGATCATCCAAGTAGCGTGGCAGTGCACCACTTCGACACCAACAAAACCCCATAATAATGCAATAATACCAACCAAACCTTCTTTTCCATCACAACTCCATCACAGCCCGAGCTATTACGACCATCTTCAGCTGTGGTGAATGACAATCGCGAATCTACCATCAAGAGCATTCTATACGAGGTGTTTACATATCGACACACCTCCCGACTTTCGTTGAAGTCTCACCCTTTCATCTCGTGCTCCTTGCGTTTGACCATCGCAACATTGGGACGAACCCTGAAGACGTCACGCATTCCTCAGACATAAAAAATAACGAGATTCAAGATGGCCGCCAACGACTACTACAATACACATCCTCAGCAAGAGCCTGCTGCGCAACCATACTACCAGGGCTACAATGAAGCACCACACCCATCCGTACCTGCGAGGACACCAACAGCATTCTCACAAGCACCTTCGTACCATTCGAATGCCCCCACACCTAGACCTGGACAGCAGACTCCCGTATCTCCTTTCGAAGCGCCATTTGATGACCACGTATACCCCTTAGGAGGACAGCAGAGGCAGGATAGCTATGGGCGAAACGATAGCCACAGTACGCTGGGGCAGGATACGGCATATTATGGACAAGGTGGGGGAGGACGACCACAAGACTCAGCAAATTCCTTTCGAGAAGACATACCCCTACAGAATCATCAGCCTAACAAACCCTATGCTGCGGAAACAGATCACGTATACGATGCTGGTGAATCAGGCATACCACCTGGAGTTGGAGATGGCCGAAGGAAACGGAGGAGCGCTATGGGATCGATGTTCGAAGGAAAGGGGCCTAAGAATCGGATTCCTTGGGTGGTGTATTGCTTGACCATCATTCAAACTGCAGTTTTTATCGCAGAGATTATCAAGAATGGTCAGTATTGGACAAGGCTGTAAATGATGACATGTACTGACTATCACTAGCATCATTGACAGGCTCGCCCATTGAAATACATCCTTCCTTCAATCCAATGATCGGTCCTTCACCTTGGGTTCTCATCAATATGGGCTCTCGATACATGCCTTGCATGCATAATGTGGACGGAATACAAAGCAGTACTGAGGTCATCAACTGGGGATGTCCAAACACGACTTCGAATTCTGTAGCCAACTGCCAACTCTCTGACCTTTGCGGCTTTGGTGGTGTCCCTAACCCGAAATACGACGGCAACATCAACCAGAGTCCTGAGCCCAACCAATGGTACCGCTTTATTCTCCCAATGTTCTTGCACGCTGGACTTATTCACATTGGATTCAACATGCTGCTGCAATTGACGTTAGGAAAGGAAATGGAAATTGCTATTGGGCCAATTCGATTCTTCCTGGTCTATATAGCTAGTGGCATATTCGGATTTGTGCTGGGTGGTAACTTCGCAGCCACTGGTATCTCTTCGACTGGTGCTTCTGGATCTCTCTTCGGCATCATTGCACTGACACTACTGGATCTCCTCTATACTTGGAACGACCGCCGAAGCCCTTGGAAGGATTTTGCTTTCATTATGCTTGATGTTGTTATTTCTTTCGTTCTCGGCCTCCTCCCCGGCCTCGACAACTTCTCCCACATTGGGGGTTTCCTTATGGGTATAGTTCTCGGCATCTGCATCTTACATTCGCCCAACGCTTTACGTGAACGGATTTCCCAGCAAGACCCACCTTATACACCTGTCAGTCAGATCAAGGCCAGTGATGGAGATCGTACAGGTGCTGGAGTAACTGGCTTTGTGAAAGCACCAGTGGGTTTCTTTAAAGGCAGAAAGCCTGCATGGTGGGCATGGTGGCTCATCCGTGCAGGTGCGCTGGTGGCTGTGTTTGTGGTATTTATTGTGCTGTTGAACAACTTCTACATCTATCGCAAGACATGTAGTTGGTGCAAGTACTTGAGTTGTTTGGTATGTCTCTTCTCTTGCTAAATACCAACTTATGATGTCCTCGAGTTTGAAGCTAACCAGATTACAGCCAATCAACAACTGGTGCGAGGTTGGAAATATCGACATCACGAGTTCAAATACGACATCCAAGAGAAGCGTTCTTGACAGCTGGGATGCCATGGCAAAGCTGTATGTGGGATAGAATTATGACTTGTGAGATTGTGGAAGGGCGAGGAAAATATAATGATCATGACTTGGGGTTGGATTCTGTTATGTCTTTTTGACGAGGGCATCTGCATAGCGACGGAGTTTTCCCAAATATTTTTCGAAGAGCGATGACAAGAGCCGACCGACCGAAGTTCTACGCCTGCAGCAACAGTAGACCAAAGACAGGCCTGGAATGCTGGGATGTACAATGAACTGGATGAAATGAATTAGGATAGATAGTATAGAAGAAATTGATAATGTATCAATCGCAGTTATCTTGGTTTTGTTCACTTCTGGGGGGCCAATGCATGTGGCGTGTAACATGTGACTCGTATTCAGAAAGGATAGGCAATCTTGGCACAACTTGGTGCTGCTGACAAAGAAGTTAAACGCACCTTCTCGTTTCACCAAAGGCATTGATTAAATCAAGTGTTCTTCTGTCTTCAACGACATACATAGCCAGCAAGAGAACGTTCACGAATGGAGACCAAGCAGGCATCTACAGCGAGATCACGGACGATAACATCATGTTCCAATTGCTATCGTCGGAAACAGAAGGTGATAAAAGCTCTCTGCCCTACATGATAATTGAGGTCCCCGCTGGGTAGCTGTTCTGATTCGTTGGCTGTTTAGTGTAATCGTCGCCGGCCCTGCAATAATTGTACTGCTCGGAAAGTTGGGCATGAATGTTATTTCAATGCGTTCCCTAGGTAAGCATTCCTCTATGTGTTCTTGTATTTCAAGTTCATCGTCCTTGTGCTCCTTCAAAATGGTCAGGGATCTATTGTTCTATTATAACACTACTCAGTTGAGGTCCCTAACCCTCTATACTAGGTCCCCTCCTCGTACCGATCCTTCACCACGAGACTTAGCCAATAAAACCACTAAGCCAGGAAAGATATCACCAGATTATAACAGTCCCGCGATCCGAGATGCATTCGGATATTCTTCAATCAAGGAGAGCAATGCTTTTGTTGAAGCTGGCGAGGTACATTTATCCAAGGTAACCGCAATATTTGTTATCCTGCTAATATAATATGGTTAGATCTTGCAGCATAGCAGTGATCGGCATGAAACTTCTGTAGCTTCTTTACCTGGTTCAGTGCAACCAGTATGGGCAAGAAGATACTGGCAGGTTATCTCTGAGTTGCCTCGTATGAAGGTGATTGGTGGGCTTGTTGCTACTTACTTCTCTGAAGTCAATTGGTAAGTCTTTCATACTTCCGATCGTCAATTGGACTTCAAATATTAGAGTGACACTCCAAAAGCTGAACGCTAATCTGTGTTTTCTTAGGATTTATGGCATAGTCGAGCCATACTATTTCAAAGAGACTCTCAAAGAATGGCGAGCATTTACAACAAGTGCTTCGGGTTCAACTCGCATTGAATCCGTCTCAGTTGATCTCAGATGCTTCCCAAGTCTTCTTTTTCAGCTCCTTGCCATAACACTCCTCTACCTACCACCAGGATCCAAAATTGAAGAGTCTGAATCCTCCGAGAAATTAGATTCTCGGCAGCTGTCTCAGAAATACAGCGATTCTGGTGTTGAACTCCTACAAGTATTGGGGTATCAAGGGGGCACTTCAATGATTACAGTACAATCTGATCTCCTTAGGGCTGCATGGCTTAAAAATCGAGGCCGTGGATCTGAAGCCTGGCATGCTTTGAGTAACGCTATCAGGTTAGTAATTAACCTCGTGTTTAAAACTTTTGCATACTCTTGCTTATATATAAGTTAGAAAAGCACAGGATCTTAATCTACATCGACGTGGAAAGCCTCTTGAAAATCCAACCGCCGAAGAATTCTGGAATTCCGAATGGAGGAAAAGAGTTTGGATAACGCTGTATATGTGGGATGGGTACGTTTCACAGCTAATTTTCCATGCATAGCATTAGGTCAATTTGCTAACCTAGCATCAAATAGTAACATGTCTATACTACTCGGCCGACCAAGATTGGTAAACGCAGTAGACTGTGATACCGAAACACCCATAGATTGTGATATTCCCTCAAATCCAAGAGATATGAACCCGTCAACAATCAACGACTACATAACCACAAACTCTAAACTCCCCTCCTCAATAACTCTAAACCTATTCATGTACACGCTCTCGCACCAAATCCACAAAATCCGCACCCTCAACGCAGACAAACGCAACCTAAAAGACTACACAATAATCCAAACCCTGCATCACGAAATGATATCCCTATTACAAGAGCAAAACCTACCAGCAACAATCCGATCACCAAATCCAGATAGATCATTAGATTCTCAATATCCTATCTTACCACGATTACGAGAGAAGATATATACAGCCGTATATTCTTTACTAATAGCACTTCATAGACCACACATATCAACACACATCTCATCACGACAACAAGCCATCGAACTATCATTCCAAGTCCTGGATTCCCAACAGAGATTCTTTAATGTAATAACACGATCAAATTATGCTTATTTCGGTAATGCTTTCTTTAGTATTGATGCTATCATTATATTATCTACCATCGTTTCTATTTTCCCTCCAACTTTTTCACCTCAAGCAACTGGTGCTGGTGAAGAAATGGAAATGGGTGTTGAATCTTCTAATGCTGGTTTTGATTTGTCTTTGTTAGAAAGGGTTTTAGAGGTAATACAGAGGGTAATTGGTATGTTCTCTTTGATTGAACATGAAAATGAGATGGCCGGTTCTGGGATTAGGATTCTTAAGGATTGTTGGGTCAGGGTTAGGGATACGTTTGATAGGTGTTGTAAAGTTCAGGCTCAGAACCTTCGAAATATTCACGACTTTCAGGTTCTTTCAAAAGAAAAGGAAAAGAATGACGAGGATGAGGGGTTCGTTGTCGAAGGAGCTGCTGGTACTATTTCGTCTGATGTTGGGACTAGTACTGGTACTGGTACTGGTACTGACTTGATGAATGATTTGAATCATGGGTTTCAGTTGCAACAAGAGCGAGGACGGGATGATTTATTGTCTGTTTATCCGGGAACGCAATTTCAAAACCTTGATGTTGATATTGGGATTGGATTCTCGGAACAGGGACAGGAAATAGGTGGATTTGGAGCTGGATTTGGAGATTCTGGTGCTGGTTCTAGTAACGGGTTTGATGGTTTTGAGGGTGGTGGTGGTTCTGGTGATGGTCATAGTGTTGATTTTGGTAGTGGGTTTGGAGGTAGTTTTGGAGGTGGTATGAATATGAATTTGGGGTTTGGAGGAGGAGGGAATGAGGCAGGAGGAAATGAATTTGATTTTGATTATTGGATGGGCTATAGAGAGTCGGTTTTTAATGATGCGATAGCTGGGGTAGTTGTGAGTGTGGAGATGTTGGATGATGAGGTGATATCAGGGTTGGAATGAATGAGTATCGAAGTGTAAGGTTTAACAGGCAGAATCAAATGTTGCTTAGTGATTGACTCGGAGAGCTCCTGGGCTTATAATCTGTTGAATGGAATTGTTATTAGGAGGAGTGAAATGTCGGTAGGTAAACTGGTGTTGGGTGGAATTAAGTGTCTTGAAACATGCTTGTTTGCAGCAGCTAGAGAAGGACTATCACATAACTATTCATATTTAATCTTACAGATAGGAATAAGAATTCTGGCTTTAACACACTCACCCTAGTTAGGGCTTACACAGTTAGACATATTATGTAATTTTTTTTGTATATCTTAAGAAAATAGCTTGAGTAGAAACCTGTTGTAGCTGGCTTCTGTACGCTCTTCTTTTGGCCGGTCGCTTATCCTTAGCCATTAAGCCCTCGTGCTGTGCGGCTAACGCAGTGGATGTAACTACTTGGCTCGTCGGAGGAATCGAATTGAATGATCTAATTGACAGCATGGATCTAGCAAGTTAGTAGACATAGGTAGATGTTTAACAAAGATAAGCCTTAACTTACATCAAGTCCACGAGCCACAACGTCAGTGCAAATAAGGATACCCTGTACCGCATTCACGAAGCTGAAGAAATTCTACGTTCGCTTATTCTAATTTTGTTAGACTATGTAAAGCTAAGACCGGGAGATCAGTGTAGTTAAGAAACTCTTCATAGTACTTGATGTAATTGCAACCTGAGACAAACACGATTATCTTTTTCTTCTTGGCGAGAAACTTTTTCAAGACAGTAAATAAGAGCCTAAAGAGCAACTCAGGTGGACATAGAATATAGCCTTGTTCTAGACCTTCCACTATGCTAGATTCTTTCTTTCTCTTCTTCAACATTGATATGCAAGGGCCCAGGGCGAAGAGACACTCGTGCAAGGTCTTCATCCTTCGTAGTTAGCGTGGCGGAGAAGGGTGCAGTTTGTCTAGATTGGCTTGGATAGTCTTCGTAGTATGATTGAGCTCATCGAATGTGGTAGCATCTGTCGCTAGTATGGTAGGTAATTTGAGTTTAGGCCGACTGTTTAGCGAGTGGCTTTCCCTATCCTTCTCTAACTTCTATTGTAGATAGTTTCGGGTGATAAATAAGTATCAGCGTTATATGACATTGATGGAAGTTTTACCGCAGGCTATAGGCGGTATATGTATGTATAAGTTGCTAGAATTGGGAACTTTTCAGTAGAGGAATAATAACGCGGATGTAATATGGTAACATGAAAAGGTTTGTTGAATTAATACTTCTCTATCAATAACATTATGATATTACTCCGCTCTTTCTATGATGCTTTCTTTGTCGTGGCGACATTTGGAGACTCTGAAGTATCAGCTTCATTGTCGTAGGTTATGCCATCAATGATATCAAGTTTTCCGCCTTTGACCACCTCATCAAGCGTAACGATTTCACTTCGCTTGAGGCCATTGAATAGCTGATCAATCTCTTCGAGCGACAGCTGTTTCGTTTCCACAAAGACAAAGTAAATGACGATACACATGAATACATTCCAAACAATCCCAATGATGTAAAATCTCCAAGTGATATTTCTAATTATTATTCGTTAGTTATTGCACTTTACAAACCACTGATAAAAGAGCACTTACGCAAGACCAATTGGAATCAGCCACTGATTCACAAAACCTGCTGAAGAGGTAATCATATGATAGATAGCCATGCCTTTAGCTCGAATACTATAATTCAAGATCTCGGCACAGTACGAGAAACTGATTGGAGTCCATGTACTGCTGTACCCGAATTGGAAGAGGAAAACCGTTACAACGACGCCAATTTGTCGTGAAGTGTTGGCTCCTTTTAGTGGAGACGATGTCAATCCGGCCATGACACATAAGCAAGCAGCACACCAAAGAGACCCAAAATCTTTGAATGTTTGTCAGCAAGGTAAGAAATTTGTAGAAATTTTGAATAGAAACTTACACATCATCTTTTTACGTCCCGCTTTATCAACAACACATACACCAGCAATTGCGGAGCAGAATGCGAAAGTTGTAACACCGAGGTTGATGGAGAGTTTAGTTTTAGTGTCCGTAATGCCAACGAGCGTGAGAACCGTACTCAGATAGTAAGTAATTAGAGAACTGCCAACGGTTTGTTCGAAAATACCAAGCAAAAGCAAAGTGAGAGCCCTTCTCTGGTTACCACGATGAGTCCAGAAGTTTCGTAGCCACACTTTCCACGTAACTGCATTCTCAGCCCTTTCAATGGCAATTGTTTCGGTGATTTCCCTCATCTGTGCGAATACAATTGGTGATTGATGGTCACCTCCTGCGTGGAATCGAGCCAGCACAGCTTCTGCTTCTTCGTGTCTATCTTGACCTACGAGCCACCTTGGAGATTCTGGGATGAAGGGTACAATGATAGCACATAGTAAACCAGGACCCCTGTATTTAGTTAGTAAGGTATGTTATCTGAATATTTTAAACACCATCTTACATCTGAACAAGAGACAAAATTCTCCACGACCATGTGCTCTTCATCTGAAAAGTCCCCAGACCAACTGAAGCAGCGAGAATGGATCCAAATAGCCAGTTGGCCCAATAGAACCCAGCAATAAATCCTCGTTTTCCTGGAGGTGCCATCTCAGCGAGATATGGAGGGACGGAAGTGGTATTGATGGTACTGGATATACCAAGAATAATTCGACCGATCATAAACTGCGCCAGTGTTGTTGAAGTTCCTTGAATGATAGCACCAAGCACAGCCACCGCAGCAGCAGAATACATTCCAACCTTGCGTCCCCATTTATCAACAAGTTGACCAGAAAAAAGCCCAGCAAATATAGAACCGAGATTCAGCACACTGACGTTTAGTCCCATGGTTGTTGCATTGAGACCAAAGTATTCTTTGTATGCTGGCATATTATTTAAAGTTCCCCTGCGAAATGTTAATCGGATCCATGCATCTCTCATTATGATTCTTACATTTGAGCAGAATCAAATCCAATGCTAATGCAGTTGACAGCAGCAACTACGCATACAAGGGCTAACGCCCTACTGATCATTGGCATCTTGATTGGTTTTGAAAATTAATCCCTTCGAGCAGGTAATATGAAGACACCTAATACCCGAAATTCTTAAGGGTATATCTTCATTTTATGTGCCTGACTTGAGCGGACGATGCGATATTAAAATCGATTTCTTATCCCATTCTTGCAATCATCAAAATTCATTTTCGGGACCTTCTAGGTACATGGCGTGGCGAATCTGAAAAGTATAGTACTCAATTGAGTTCCATCCCATGTATTGCACGTCTTTAATCTACTTGGCAGAAAGCAAATCAATGTAATTAAGGTCATCAGGATCAGTCCTTCATGTTTTTACTCGTTGTCTCCCACTATTCTCCTTGGCGCTTGGCTGGGCAAACACTGGGCAGCAAGCAAGCCAAGAAAAGGTTCCCCACGCCGAGAAAACTCACCGGAACCGATAAGTTCGGGTCGAGATAGAGGCGGACTGTCCGACTTTTACTCCTAAATAATTGACGTCTCCTTGACTCGTCGGCTGAGCTAAGTAGATTACTTGTTGTTAGCCATAGGGTTGGCTGTTTAATATAACTTGTATAACGGTGTGACATATTAGCTAACTGCTAGATATCTTAAGCATTGAGTATTAGATTTAATAGAGACTTGCGCATGGTTAGCGCTCTACTGGCTCAATATACTGACTAAAATCATCGCACGAAAGGACTCGAATAGTTCCTCGCTTAGGGAGGCCCCCTGAAAGGAAAACTTTTAATAACCTACCTAAAAACGAGCATTAAAATCAATCTATGAACCCTCGAGCACAATAGTGGTCATTTGAGTGAGAGTCTGAATTGTCTGATTTTTAAAAATGAGTGGGAGGCAGTAGGCCTTTATATACAGGAGCTAAACATCAATTGGAGCCTGATTTCCATACAAAATAAGGCATTCCGGATGCGACGGCATTGCGCGTAGAGCGCTACAATTGAAAACAGGGTTGCTAGAGGCCTGAGCCAAAGGCCCGAAAAAGAAGAAGCAATTATGGCCAAAATGAGGATATACTCCGACACATGACAAAATGGGCCACAATAGCTGACACAATCCCATATAATATCTTCTCTCTATTACAATTTAATATTTTGTCTTAACGAGCTCATGAATCCGGCAAATTTATTTCATGAGCCGTCTAATATTTGTGAATTCTGCATATCTAGCAGAAAGATAGGTTTCTCGTGTATAGCTCTGGAACCTCCTAAGAATATCGCGATCATTGTGAATCTTATGTTCTAAAACGGTTTTGATACGACATATTAATTTTCTCAATCTATATAGCTCGCTTAAGTATAGAAGAAAATTCTTATATCCCCCGAGGAACATACGATGCAAAGTAAATAAACTCTAAGACCTGCTTCATGATTTTGTATACACTGGCTTCGATTCGAAGTTGCTGGCAAATACGGAATTAAGAAGCGCCCCACAAGGTGCATGCATAGAAATCATTAGCTTGAGATGTCATCCGCGTGGGTAATCATCCATTACTTGCAAACACTTCTAGTGCGATTCTAGTCATTAATTTCGCACAAATCGGTAGGCAGTATTGGCTACCTATTTGTACTTTCGCTACTTCCGTACATCAGCAAGCCAATATTTAAGCGAGCCGACCGATTGACCATCGGCCGAAATTCTTTCGGCGGAGGGCTACATAGCAAAATTCCGAAACGAACAAATTCCTTCGGCTTAAGTGACGATACATTATTCGCACCTCCGTAAGCTCGTCGGATCGGGCATTGATTTGGTAAGAATGTCGTTTGCTTTGCAGGTATGTGGCCATTAAGTCATCTCGTCATTTAGAGACATCTCCATCCCTTATGAGCCGGTTGGGAGAAAGTATAAGTAGATAGGCAAGGTACTTGGCTATCATACTGTGGACTTGCGAGATAATCAAGAGAATTAAGCATTCGCATATCCAATCTACTCCTATACTTCATCACTCAAACCACACAAAAAAACTTGAACCAAGCGACAATGGCACCACAAACCTGGCTAATCACAGGAACAACCTCAGGTTTCGGCCTAGAATTTGCCAAAAAGCTACTTGCACGAGGAGAAAACGTAATAGCCACAGCGCGGGACACCACCAAAATTTCCCATTTCAAACAGCAGGAGCTTCGATTTTGAAATTGGACTTATTTGCAAACCAGGCCGAGTTTAATAAGATTGCTGAGGACGCTATTTCTATCTATGGGGGCGTGGATGTAGTTGTTAATAATGCTGGATATTCGCATTTTGGGACTGTTGAGGATGACAGGTATGTTTCTTCCCCTCCGTTCTTAGTCTTTCCATCTTTCCTCCTTTCAGCTCTTGGTTTAATTCGAGATGGAATTGAGGGATATGCCGCTAATATCACGGATTGGTACCCATAATATAGTCGCGAAGATTGGCTCAAACAATATCAAACCCACGTCTTCGGAACAATAGGCGTAGCCCGCGCCTTCCTTCCACATTTCCGAGCACGAAAAGCTGGGACCTTTGTATTCGTCAGATCAACGGCAGCATGGGGAGGAATTCCAACATTAGGTGCATATTGTGGATCTAAGTCTGCTTTGCGAGGTATGTTACCTACTAATCTATACCCTCAACGGCACAAATTTCAACCACAACCACAATCACAATACTTCCACTTCCTCCCTCCCCAACAAAAAAATGTTACTTACCAGTCTCTGGTGAAAACAGGTGCAGTAGAAACCCTCCAACTCGAAACCTCCCCCTTCGGAATCCGAACCCTCCTAGTAGAGCCAGGATTCTTCCGAACGGAGCTTCTAAATGCCAATAACACAGTCTACATCGACACGAAAATCTCCGATTACGAACCACTGACTGAAAAACTCTTCACACAATTCAAAGGAGTTCATCATCAACAACCGGGGGATCCAGCGAAAGGCGTACAGCGAATCATTGATACAGTGAAGGGTGAAAATGATGCAGCTGGGAAGGAGTTTCCTGTTAGTTTAGCGCTGGGTTCGGATGCCGTAGAGCAGATTCGGAAGAAGTGTCATGAGACTTTGAGGTTGTTGGAGGAGTGGGAGGCTGTTTCTTCTAATACTAATTATGACTGAGATTGTGTGAAGATTATTGTTATTAAAATAGCGATGTATAGCAATATAAAAGAACTTTGTTTTTGAATTTGCTTAAGTTGAGTAACAATTTTAAGCTTTAACGTACCTAAACTTAAGAAAATAAAATAAAATCGGTTGTGACACTCCTACTTCTGGGATATATCGGCAAACGTGGTGGTAGAAGCCGCACTAATTTAAAGAAGGTATACTTATCATCTACGAGAGTTTGAAGATCTTTGTCTAGGTAGCATGGTTTGATACAATTTAAAAAGTCTAGCTTTTGAGAATGTTATGTTGATTTCAACGTTTAGTTTAGCGAGGAAGGGCACTTGAATATAGGTTACACAATATGTCCTGCAGAGACAAAAATAGTCTAGCCAGCGGCCACAGTGGCAGTAAGTTGTAAAAACGAGTGAGATATCACACTATGCTATGCGTGATGTAGAGGCTTAAGTAAAAGTATGCAATCAACAGAGAGCAAAATCTTTCTCCTCGTGATCCTCAACTTTTGATCCGACAACATTTTTCAAGGAGTGGGCACTTTTTCAACCAAACGCGGTGTGTCCTCCAACTGGGGATTTGTTGAGGAAACGTTCAATAGCTTACCATCAACAAATCTCGTTCCAGCTGCTGTCTCAAGTCTCTCCCCACTCATAGCTTGCTGAAGTTGACATTCCCCTATGACTTTGTAATTTGTACCTGCTGGTCTCAACAACATCGGCATACAACATCCGTATAATATGCAAATTAAATCCCTAGGTCTCGCATTGATCGGCGGTAAACCTAGGTAGCCATACTCAGATAGCATCAGGCGGCGATTTCGAGTCGCTTTCATTATTCGAATGAGACTATGCCATAGCATCGGTTCTCGAACATTCTTAGTCTCCATGAACCAAGACAGATACTTGAGCTTGGCGTGATCAAGCGGACCAGGCTTTTTAATCTTGTCGCTAAAGTAATAGCGGAGAGGCTTTCCGCAGACGGAAAAATCTGCGCAACCGTCGATGAAATCCCATACCCATGCATCAACTCCGTTACCTGATGGCGGCTCTTTAGTATAGATCCTGCGTAGCATCTCAAGATTCTCTAGTGTCATGGTGTTGGTGGTGTCGTTTGATGCTGCACAGAGCACTTTCCAGACCATTGATGCCCGAACGTAATCATTCTGCTTCTTGACACAAGCAGGAAGCCTTGTGTTGGAAGATTGTATGTTGTTCAGCGATCCCCTAAACCTGGCAGCAATCTCACGAGTGCGGGATTGAACACCACCTAATCCACCAATCCTATCGACGAGAAGCCCTTTACAGGTAAGGTATCTTGTGTCTTCTGTGAAGGACACCAAAGCTGGAAGGGATTTTGAAGCCATATTGAGAACAGCTCGGTTTTGAAGAGGAAATGTAAGCTGGCGTTCCTTCCAGCTGGGAACCCATGACGGTATATCAAGTTCAGTACCAACACCTACACAAAAGGATAGAATATCTAGGCTCTTCGTTGCTGAAATGAAGGATGTTGTGTACTGGATGTATACTACGCTGGTAGATAAGCTATAATTTGGAACGATACGGGCTGCTTCAGGCATCCCAAAGATATTCTGGCTGCCGTAGATCTTGTCGCTTGGGAGGAAACACTTGGCCCCTGTGTTATTTCCATGATCTCCAAAATTGATGGTGCATGAGCACGCTGCTTGAGATTTACTAGAGCGCTCGAGGGAGAAGTATCGGAAGGAATCGACGAATCGCCACTTGAATCTCCTGCCATTTGATATTGATGTTGATATTTCTGGTTCTCTTCAGCTCGAAAGGCTAAAGTAGAGTTGACATTTGCGTTAATATTACTAATTGCAACTACCTAGAATAAGCCTAGAAGACTTAAGAGGTTAGACGACACTTTGTAGGACTCTCTAGTAACTTTTGTAATACTATCGTAGAAAATATCGAAGCCAACGTATATAATTAAAACGACAGCATCTCGGATAGTTTCCTATGTAACGGTCTTGCGGTCATAAAT
This sequence comes from Pezicula radicicola, assembly GCA_003008705.1. NCBI lineage: Eukaryota > Fungi > Ascomycota > Leotiomycetes > Helotiales > Dermateaceae > Pezicula > Pezicula radicicola. The sequence goes on along the minus strand of PDUO01000060.1, from coordinate 126,759 downwards.
AACAGGCATCGTCTTGCTTCCTAGTGTAAGCTCTTGTATTACCCAGAGTCGTTCCCAATAAGGTCTATCGAAGAAGTAAAGCAGTGCTTTAAATGATTCTTTGTTCAGTGAGCGCAACAGGTTCCGCAAATCAGTTATCCATGAGCCTGAATATTCATTTTTCATGGTGGATCAGAAAAGATCCGTTTCGTAGCAGACGGTGAGAACAGCCCATCACGGCGCTGATGAAGTACTGCAACCACCTGAAGGATTTTCTATAGCATTTTCGCTATTACCACCATCTGGACCCAAGCCAGACAACGACATCACGAGCTTGTTGATATATTTCATTAGCGAGCTAGCCCTCCTGAATTTCTTCCTCGGTAACCTATAGCTAAGATATGAGACTAAGCTTTACGATACTATCCACGCTTGTTCTGGTAACCGAAATTGGCATGTGCCATACCTACTTACTACAGGTGCACCAGACTCACTGGTAGTTACCAATTGGTAGAGGGGTTTGGCTGACTAATCAGCCACCTCTCACCCAACAGGGGATGTAGGAATTACGTGCGCACAGGCCAGCCTCACCAAATTGAATATATTCAAGAAAATAGAGACATTTATTAATTATAAAATAACATCACCACTTATTGCCTCTGATGGGTTTCCCACTTGATCTAATAAGCTCTGCGCATCTTCTAGGTATATCAGTAATACGATGGCGTATCTCCTCCATACTAATTTTGTCCCATTCCTCTTGTAAGGCCTCCTTCATCTCCTCCTCAGAATCAAAGACTCTACGCCTTAATCTTTGCTTTATAATAGCCCAAATACCTTCAATAGGATTAAGATCTGGACTCTGCGTAGGATGGGAAAGGTTTTGGATGTTGTATCGCTTTCTATATTCTTGTGCAAGCCCTTGTTTTCGCATACCGTGAGAAGGGTCGCCATCCTCTTGAAGAAGCCATGGTTTATCATCGATTTGCCTCATAGATTCGATGGCTTGACAATATATAGGTAGAAGACGCTCCACATAGTACTTTTGTGTCATTGCGTTGCCTTTAACCTTGATTTCAACCTGATGAGGCTTCCCTGCCTCCCATTCTTGTACTCGATATTGATATTCGTCTTCTGTTTCAGTCGTAGGGCGACGACGAGGCTTCTTAGGATAAGGAGGTTGCTCAATCTTATCTTCCTCATTGTTATAGAACTCTAATTTCTCTGCTTTTCCCTACTAAGAGATCCACGCTGCAATATGAAACCGTACACCCTTTAGTGGTGGCCTTTGCTCAATATTCTCTGGGTTATCGCGCGTTCCTCGCTCTCGAAGTACTCTGCCTTGGGGCTGAGATATTGGATCTATGTGGGCTTCGTCCGTATATACGATATGATCGAAAAAACCAAAGAGAGAATCATAAACATGGGTAAGACCATAGGTTATACGATCATAGCAATTCTTCTCTGAAATAACCTTCTTAACAAAGGCACAAGTGTACCGTCCACCTCCCTTAGTATATTCCTTCAACTTATGTTGTAATTGGCGCTTCTTAACAGGTATATCGTGGTATGAAATCTGGGCTTCGTATGGCTCTTTTCGGACGGGATTTCGAGAGGGAGAAACAAGCATTTTACACATCGATTTCGTAACTTTAGATGTACGCCCAAGTACCTTAGACCTTTGTCGAGTTGGCTTCTTTGCTGTAGACCCTAATTCGACCCATTGTTTCTTCCATTTTCGACCACAACTCTCTGAAATCTTGCAGTCAGCTGAAATACGTCTCAACGACTTTGTCTGGCCATCTTTAGCTAACGCGTCAAAGAATCTACACTTCCTTCTAGTTGTAGCTTCTCCTCCAGCAAGAGGTTCGGGGGATGGGGTTCGGAAAGGATTTAATCGAGTTGGTGGAGCCATAGTAAGGGAATAGGTTGTTGTTGATTATTTCAAGGGAATCGTCGGTTTCGATTTTTGGTGTTTTCGGCCCGTGCGCACGTAATTCCTACACCCCCTGTTGCACCCGCGTGATCTGGTCCCTCTGAGTGGGAAACGATTGAGTATTTGGGCTTTATTTTCAATTAAGCGCAAAAGTTTGCAATTAAGAATTGCGCAAATTAGATCAAAATTAAGATTGAATATCTTATTATTTTTTCAAGTTCTTTTAGCCTGAAAGATGCTGCACAAGAGCGTAGTGGTTGTTAGTCGCCGTATAATGAATGCCTCAGGCTGAACTGTCCCCTGCGTACGAAGGGTAATCAATCCCTCGAGTGCCAACGACGAAGCTGGATGTAGTCACGCTTACAGTCGTCAACGACATGAACTCGCCGTATTGTCTTCACTGCAATGGCTTAAATCCTGAGCTGAGCGAGGGTCATCCAAAAAGCACTTCGGTCGCGCTTCTCAAGGACGCGGCCAAAGAAGGATGCCCATCCTGTCGAATCATTCTCGAAGGGATTCAAACATTTATAACTCCATCGGAAGATTTTGAAGTGGAATTCAGCTGGGATAATGACCGTCAACGTACTTTAAGCGTCCTAGTTTGGGCAGGACTTCGTATGACACGAAATCCTAGACGCTCCAGACTGGCAAACGCAGTTGCTCCATTACGTCTAGAATTCTTTACCAAACCAAATCAGCCGTCTTCCTGGCCTTTATTTGCGACAAAACCAGAGATTGCGGTAGATTCAGAATCCGAGAGCTGCTTTCAGCGAATCGAGGACTGGATTAGAAATTGCGTGGAAGATCATGCCGATTGCTACCAGTCCAGTCATGCAGCCCTGCCGTCTCGACTCGTTGATGTTGGTTCAGCCGATTCTCAAAAGCTTAAACTCGTCGAAACAAGAGGTACTGAAGGTACATATTTCACTCTAAGCCATTGCTGGGGTAATAATCAGCCTCTAAAAACTACAAAAGCTACACTATGTGAGAGAATGGATGGCATAACGTGGGAATCTTTACCCAAGACATTTCAAGATGCCGTGACAATCACCCGAAAACTTCGAATGCGATATATATGGATTGACTCGCTCTGTATCATCCAGGATGACGCAGATGATTGGGAAACTGAAGCGGCAAACATGGGCGCTATCTACGAGGCATCGCTCTTAACAATCTCTGCCAGCATCGCATCCAATCCCACCCATGGTATTTTCTCTCACCGTCGCCAACCAAACAAGATCTATGGTGTCGATAACAATGGCGACAAATGCTCAGTGTTTGTCCGTGAAATGATTCCCCATACTTGTCGACTGAAGCTGCGAAAGGGCTAAAATCTAACATTCCGCTTCTCACCAGAGCATGGGCCTACCAAGAACGTCTCCTAGCGACACGGGTCCTCCACTATCTTCCAGACGAGCTCTTCTGGGAATGTAGGAGTGCAATCCGGTGCGAATGCGGCGTTTATGTTCCAGGCGCAAAACTGCGGCACCACAGCAAGCGAGGGTTTTCAAAAGTAATTCAGCGCAACCAAGCAGAACCATCGAAGCTAGCTATTGAACCTTGGCGTTGGAAAGTCGTTGAACTCAAAATATGGCCTCAAATAGTTGCCGAGTACTCTGCGCGGGATTTAACCTTTCGTAAGGACCGATTACCAGCGCTTTCTGGCATCGCAAGACGATTGCACAGAAGCAATCCCTCAATACAGTATCTGGTGGGCCTTTGGTCGAATCACTTGCCAGAAGCTTTGCTCTGGCGTGTATTGAAAAAACGTCCTCAAGAAAACCAACACACCGGAACCAGAGAAGGGCCTTTGGCAAGCAGAGATTCCCAGCCCGGTGCACAAACGCCGTCGTGGTCATGGGCATCTCTTGAAGGTGATCGCATGAGCATATCATATCCAGAAAGAAAGCTCATCGATGAGAAAGTCAAGATCATTGACACCCAAATTATTCCTAGCGGAATCGACCCTTTTAGTTCAGTCAAACAGGCCACTATGAAGCTTCGCGGACCAGTAGTCCCAGCTGTTCTATCCTATTTCGGGGGTAGAGGCGACGATTCTGCTATTATAAAGTACACTTTGACCTGTGGTGATATCTCTAGATCCTTTATTCCAGATGTGCCACTATCGAATGAAAAGGAGTTTGACTTTCTAAGATCTGGATCCACAGTCTACTGCCTCTTAGTAGGTTCTTTTATGGACGGCGATATACAGGCTTTAGTGCTACGACAGTCAAGGATGTTTACAGATATGTATGAGCGCCTGGGTTTATTGGCTTTCTATGACAATACGAAAACGGATACTCTAGCGAATTCCTGGTTTGAAAAGACAATGGATACGGAAATCGTTCTTGTTTGAGATTTTCTAAGGTCAGCTTGGAGCACTCTTGGATAACTAGGGAGACTGTATATTGGCAATCTCTTAGTTCCACAGGTTTCAAATTTTGTCCAAAACTCGAAGAGGAAACTTCTCATCAGCATTTTTTAGATAGTGTGTAATAGGAAGCGTGAAGGGACTGTATATCCATCCATACACCTGAGCGATTCAACAGAATTTTCTCTTAACCCCATGCATATCCCAGCTAGAACATAGCAGCCGAGGTATTCTGACCCTCGAATATCGATTTTGAAAGTCCCATATAGAGCTACAAGTGGTACAGAATGTTTTCTTAGATTCCAGCCATTCTACGTCATAATGGTTAGTTTAACGGATAGATATAAGTAACGTATGATGTATTTAGAGCACAAGCTTCAGAATTACGCCGGGCATCATTTCCTAAAGCAGGAGCGCTTAACCCAAAGAGCTGGTGCATCTGAAGTGATAGTACACCGAACGCAAATACAGGTGCAAAAGGCTGCCGAAGTTAGCGGTATTAGTCGCTGATGCACGCGACGATTGTTCCAGCCTAAGCATTACCTCAAATAACATGATAATCTTACCTCTCCTTAATCGTAGGTTCCTGAGAACGTACTGTATTAGGTGAGAGTTAGTCTTACAAGACTGAATTCAAGGGAAAACAACGCCCTGAAAGTTTGCACTAATAATCTACTATATCATACTAAGCCAGCTGTAATTCTTTTCAGGAAAATAGTCACAATAATGCCTAGGTCCCCAAAACTAAAAACAAAACTTGTAAAAGAAAACAATAATCCTAAGCTAATCTGAGTTCGAAAACTTCTACTCTAAGCCAATATAAGCAGAAGAATATTAAGTCACTGCCCATTTTGAGGCAAAACTTGCAAGAACATAAATATATATCAAGTAGGAGAGAATTTTTAAGGAATGTTGCAAAATCGATTGGAATTTCTCTCTAGTAGATGTCTTTTTGAGGGGAAGACTTGGGGTAGGAAGATGTGAGGTGGCCTACAGTTGGGAGGTAGCGGTGTTAGCGAAGCTGAATGTGCAGCTATAGAGCTATCACTTCTACGTGTACCAATAACGCAACTACACTTATTGATATAGAGGTGAATTTCGAGGCACTATTCTCAATTAGGTTAGTGTTGCTTTCGACTATAAAACTAACCTTAATTCTATAGAACTAAACAACCTTAATACAACCACTTCTTGACCACGAAATTGACGAATTCCCCTTGTTTTCTCTTATAGTATCTCTTTAGAGTACTTTTATTAGTCTTTTACTACTATATAGTTTTACTTAAGTAAGTATATATTCTTAAATACCTTTATAAATCGTTGAAGGTAATAGTAGTACCTATTAAACTAAATAGAAATCGGTCTTATAATTATCCTCTTTATTTATTCTATTCTATTTATTAAATTTTTTAGCCTAGGTATAGAGTAACTTACTATATAAATTATTATATTTTAAAACAATAATATAAGTTATTAACTTAATTCGTATCCTTAGATCTAACCCAACCCAAGTAAATAACACCCAAAAAGCACAATCTATTATCCTACATTTCCCTTCAACCTTAATTTCCATGCAGTAAATCCCCTCGAAAGCACAGACATGGAAATTACACATCATCTAACATAACTACATCTGAGTCTTCTATCTCGTTATCCTTAAAACCATCTTCCGCAGCAGCATCGGCGTTGTGTACATCATTTTGTTGTAGAAGATCGATCAAGCCATCTTTTTTCATACTCTTACTGAATTGAAGTCCACGGCGCCTTAAGAAACCTTCTAAATCCCCTTTCCTCTGTCCACGGTAAAAGTTCCTTTTCTTTGCTATTGAATCTCCTATCCATGACATGTTCGCTGGATTGGAGACATGTTGGGTTGGTTCTGGTAGATATTCAAGGGAATCAAAAACCTTGACACTTGACGAAGATCTGTCGGTCAGGAATTTTGTGTACACCTCCCATTTTTGGTTACCCTCAAAACTGTTCGTATACGTGATTGAACACGGAATACATGTTTCAATGCGTGCAAGAAGTGTAGTCCCCTTTTCGGCTATTAAAAATTGTCCATAATCTCCTGTAGAACAGAGAAAGAGGGCATGATATAATTCCTTGCTACTTCCTCGCAGTACCAGCACGGTGTCATCGTTCAAGTTCGGATTCCGATACAGCATAAGGACCCATTCCCCTTGATTAGTGAGACCGTGGGCCGCATCTTCGGTGCTAGCCGAAAGGTATGCCTTTGCTTCACGGCACAATCCTACCCACGAGCTGCCTGCAGGTGCATTAATTTCTGTGGTACCGACAGTCTTGATTTTCTTGTTCCGACACATTCCTGCTTCCATTCTATCCATAACAACTTCCCGTAAAGCCGTTATACCGACGCTTAAACAATTCCACTTCAAGGCTGCATTTGCAGTCATGTCGAACGCAACCTGCAGATCGGAAGCAGCTAATGTCTCCTCAACCATAAGTTTCCATTCCATTGAAGGTATTTTTTCAGTTAGCCAAGAGTTTAGATAAACTCTATCCTTGAATGCCTGGAGAGGTGGTCTTCTGTCAAATACCTGTCGGTATATTGATCCTGACAGCTCGATTTGACCCGGGAGTAGTATATGCCTGATAAATTGTAGCGGCATGACGTTGGGGTCTTTCAAAACCTGAAGGAATACACACATGCCGCCGTCGCTAAGGGCAGAGACTCTTCTGCCTCGCAATTTCGGGGTGGTGAAGCCTGTGAATAAAGATAAGAGTTCAAGGCTCACACCACGGTTCCAAAATTGCTTTCGAACATCATCCGGGAAGTTATCTCCGTACCTATGGGTATGATATAGAATCAAAAGCCCGTTGGGTGACGGTTTTGTTGATAAATCGACATCACACCAGCAAAGGATCCAAAGAAATTTGAAAATCGTTACTCCAAGCCGATGAAAGCAGAACACAGTTGGGTCATTGCCCTCTTTGCTGCAAAGCTTGCAAGAACATGTATCTTTCAGTACAGGGGAAAATGTATTCTCATTTCTGTCGATATATACTTGTCCATTGTCTTTTGATTTGGCGGAGTTTAGAATGTGCTTCAGCTCGGGTAGTTGATAGGCGGCATACGACAAAAACCTTTGTCGTATCTCCGAAATCGTTGAATGCTGCGCATTACCCCAAGGCGTCATTATGGGAGGAGGGCGGACGTTGTTGTATGATGAGTTGGACACAAAATAGGATATTCCTGAACACAAAAACTCCGCAAGAATGTCTCCATTATTTTGATGAAGCAATTTTTCAGCAGCTTCCCCAAAAGTGTCGCGAAGTATGAAATTCCATTCGCTCCGTCCCTGTGAGTAAAGGTGTGGATGATTATCCCCGCCCAGCGCTGCTTCATCGAGCAAACCGAAATGGAGTTTCCCAGCTGGCACATAATACGACCGACTGACAAGCATTGACTCCATCCTCTCATGGAACTGGGAAGAATTTCGTATGATAGTCACCTGCGGGTATTGGCCATTGGTAAACTTAGAATTCCAATATAATATTTCTCCAGATAAGTCTACGACCTCGATTCGCAAACACAAAAACCACTGCGCAACTGCTGCAAGCCAACCGCAGTCCACCCCACCTTCAAAAGTCACACTCTGCTGAGAACCGTTAGTGACTTTGCAGAGCTCGAGCAAAGCACCAGCGATAGTTTCTGGTGTTGTAGGCTCGTGCAGAGGAATTCCACGACCAACCGACCGATCTTGAAGCAACCGAGAGAAACCTTCGACTGTGTTGGCAAAAGTTGAATCCGTGACAGCGCCAGCACAAATATTCATTAATGCACCCCATTGTGCTATGGAGGGTGTGAGTGAGTTGGGTGCTTTCGATGCATCAGCCAGTGCCTTCAGGACTTTGCTGGCAAAAAAATTATCATAAGACACTGATAGACAAGCACAAATTGCAGCACAAGTGGCTCCTTGTTCGGTCTCACATAATGTTCGTACAACATGCTTGATTCCAAATCCGAACCAAAGCACTTTCCCATAAGACGAAATTGCTTTCAGCTTGGCAATTGCATCAGAAAGTCGCTTTTGCCCCTCGGGTGGCACTTTAAAGCCTGAGAACAGGGCTTGGCCCATTGCGATTGTGATCATTTCGACACCTGCTTTGGAAAATCGGGATAGTACTTCGACAGAGAAGTGCAATGTGGAGTTTGATAGGGCGATCCAGTCAACAGAGCCTTGTTGCGTAAAGTTCGGCCCAGACTGGGTGCTTGGGACCAAGGCGCTGGACATTTCGACGAACGTTGGGCCTTTTGGATCGCGGGATTGATTTTGAAGTTGAGATTTGAGAGTCTTTGTGAGAATGAGATTCGTTGGAGGAATGATCTGTATTTCAGATACGAGCGTCTAGTAGACAGCTTCAAGTTGCAATGATCGAAGAAGGAAAGAACACAGCGCTAGCCTCGCTGTCCTTTTCACCTTCTACAACGCAGAGAAGTGATATTGAACAAGTGAGGATTCCTGAGTGATGTTGCAAAGTCGATTACGATTTATTTGTGGGAGATGTTTTGTGAAGAGAGGTTGAAGAGGATTGGAGAAGTTGGGGAGGGGAAGACGTCAGCTCCTTCCCTCTCCAGTCGGGCGGTGGCGGTGTTGAGCGAGGCTGAATATGCAACTGCATATGTCACTTCAACGTGCACCAATGAGGCAACCACGCTCGTGATATCTGTGTGGACCGCTCCCATTGGTTATTGCACTACCTATTTATTTAAACAAAACATCGAACGTTGAATAAAAGGAGTTCTTTTTAAAGTACTGAAGCGAGCTCGTGTTGCTATTAGGCAATTTCTAGTAATTGGGCAAGGGAAGGTACCTACGAAAAGTATAGGAACTTACATAAATACTTCTTACTCTAAGATAATAGTTACTTTTATTATCTATTACATAGATCTAATAAACTCTAACACAGAATCTACGCTCCTCTTACCTCCCACCCCAACCCGCTCCTCTCCCCTCCCTCTTCTCCCTCAACAAACTCCTCCCCAACTTCCCAATCTTCCCTTTCCTCCCTAAAGCAGCAGCTTTAGCTCTTGCCTACACCCGAGAAATGATCAGCATCATTCTACTCCACTCACTCCCCATAAAACCACATTTAAAGAAACGAGGGGGGATGGAAAAATTAACTTACCTCAGCAGCATCCCCAGCCTTCCTCCTAAACACCTCCCTATCAATCTCGCTCATCTCTCTACTACCACCAAGAACACGTCCATCCCCCCTCATCTCACTTTTATCTTCTTGCTGTCGTCCCGTTTTCCACATCTCAACATCCAAACCTGATTTCGCATTTGTACCTGTATTTCCATTTCCATTTCCATTTCCACATCTAGACGTACTAGTAGTAGTGATTCTCTCAGTAGAATTACTACCATCTGAAGCCTTAGTATTTCCCTCTCCCTTATTAACATCATCCATATTCCGGTTCTGAATCACGTCTTGACTTGAATTCCAATTTAGACCCCGACTCTGCTCCTGACTCAGCTCCTGACTCAAACCCTGATTCCGAATGCGATTTTGATATTGGTAATAATTATCGTTGTTACTGTTACTGGCACTACCGTGAGTGAATTCGGCGGAGGGAGTGGATTGTGCAGATCGTGATGATGATGTAGATTGAAATGTTGAGAGGTTGTGGAAGGGCATTTGCATTTACTTTTTAGCTGAAAGGAATAAAGTAGAGTACAGTTTGGACACAGGAGGTATATAGTGTAAGTAGGAATCTGTTGTGTGGGTAAGTGTGAGGTTTAAGGTTTTGTGGATAGATAGATAGGTATGTATATAATAGAAAAGTAAGTAGTGGATGTGATGTGATGAGATAAGAGAAAATTAAAGGAAAGGAAAAATTGATGTGTAGGCCAGGAGGTGGGAAGTGGGAAGCTAGATCTCCCTTTGTTAAAAACAACAAAGAAGTAGAAAATTAAATTGCCCGAGCCGAGGCGAGCACTATACTACCGTATTACACTCATTTATTACATTACAGAACCGGTGCAATTAAAGAAAACCTATGTGGGTACGTGTAAGTGAGATTAAGTATTAGTTGATATATAGGTATCTCTGTATACAATAGAAAAGTAAGTAGTAAGTGGCATGAGAGGAACAGAAAAAAAAATGTGTAGAGTAGGAACTGGTAGGAGGGAAGTTAGGCGTTCCTTTGTTATACGTTATATATAGGCAACAAAGAAAGTACATAAATTAAGCGAGCACATTACTCACACTAGTACATCGCACGACTACGAAGGAAACCCCACCAATTAGCACAACATCATACATAGGTAATGACTTATTTCATTTAAAATTAATGCGGAAAAAAGTCAAGAACTTTGATGGACCCAAAGATTGCAAGTAAATCACTAATGTGAGGCTAGATCATGCTGCAGCTTTCTTGACCTAGATGCCTCCTGTACCTAAGTACATGAACGAGCAAAGAAATCCACTAACCTATTAACTCCTATGAACCCTTGACCACATTGAATATATTGTATATGGAGAAATTGCCGAAGGTTGTAAAAACTATGAATAAAGGTTCTATTGCTTGCCTCTATTAGGTGGGAGGTAAGTTGGGTTTATATATTAAAGGATTGATACCTAGAATAGGCCTATATCTATACAAAAATGAGGGACGTAAAAATGGTGCTATATTAGGCTAGAATGGTTGGAATTAATATGTGATTTCGGAGGGATTAGCGGGCGCTATGGCCACTAGAAATGAAGATATACAAGAAACACGTGATTACAGGCTGACAACTCCCAATTCCAAAAACATCCGCTTTCATCACTCCCTTACAAAACACACACACACCAAAAAGAACCAACCGTCAAGAATTCTAACCGGGGACGGGGGACAGGACGGCCGACGGGGCGGGATAAGCACCATGAAAGTCACGTGATCAACCCCCACTTTCCTTCCCGCACCTACCCTCCTTATCCAACAAAAACATAACAATACCTATACCTATGTAGTGTACAAGATATAAATCTTGTATCTTTTTAACCCAATCCATATATATTACTCCTTATAACAAATCAACAAAATATAAATAGGTAAGGTAAATATGACTGGTATATATTCAAGCGACTCTATAATAGCTAACTACCTAGCCAAGCATCGAATACTTGTATATATAATGTAAAATACCTAGGTACAGTACATGTACCTATCTCAAACCACAAAATGGTATTTCTATTCCATTCCCATTCCCATTCCCATACCAGTGATTCCTTCACGCCACAGCAAAACTGTATATAATGCCGCTACTCTACCTGTAAGTAAAGTGATGTCAAAATACCTATAACGCCACTCTAAACTCCAGTCCCATGCTGTGGTATACCCAAATCAAACCAACCGTAAAAAAAGAGAACTGGTCTTGACCGACTGAGTGACCCTTCCGCAATTCTTCTCCTTTTACCAGACTTGTCTACTAGCAGCTCTCAAATCATCTACATTCAACATATCCACTCCCTCCCTGACTAGCACATCCCAGACGTGATTTCTCAAGCCGAGTGGCCAGGATGGTAAATCCCAATATCTGGCCTTCAAACCCCGGCGATGTGCACCCCTGATCTGACCTCGGATGATCTTCATCTGTCTTGGGCTTAGACGGCCTCTCCACATGTGACCGACAGCGCTATTGAAGGAGACGGATGCATAGTAGGAGTTTGTGGAGTTGAATGATGTGTCGGCTGAAATACCTGAGTGGCCTTGGCCTACGTCTTTGAGCTTGGTGGTGGGTAGAGTTGACGAGGTGGTCGATGGAGCACGGGTGGTTTCTTCCCACGATCCTTCGTCTTCTGCGAAAGATTCTCCCGGTGCAGAATCGTCCAATGCGGGCCAGTCGCTTGGGGTTTCTTTTGCTTCCCACATGTCGTTCAATGGAGCGTCGAAGAATGCATCCCGGTAAGTATTATTGGCGGTGAGCAAGTCGAAGGGCGTGTTGCCTGTGCCAACTACTGTAACAGGTCGTGTGTGGACATTTCCATCTTCAACGTACGAGAGCCATCCACGTTCGCGGAGAGGTTCGAGCTGTGCTAGAACCCAGGGCCAGGTTTCGGCGCCGGACGTCTTGACGTCCACCAGCAAGGTGAGGGACTTTCCTGGATCGGTATCGAAAACTCCATGGCTGGTACCATTGTAGAAGTCTGTGCTTGGATTTTGCTTTGTGAGGAGTTCTACGAGAGGATGGACGTAGAGGGATTGAAAGGTTCGGTTTCTTGTTAGGGAGGCTGTGTTGTGTCCAACATACAGATCCTCATCAAATAGCCACACATCTGCTTCAACACCAGTGCAGCCTGCACGTAGAGCAGAGAAGAGAGGAACTCTGCGCCAGTAGTCGTTGTGAGAGTGGCAAGGTATTGGGACGATGTCTCGAGTGAAGTCGGTGGGATACCATGCAAGCTTTTCTGTGCCTACAAAGTATGTTAGTGATGAGTAGTGTGGGTGTGTTTTGCCATTCTTACCCGATCCTGGCCTACCCCATTCTGACAGAATTCGGTCAATATCCTCAGACCAGAACAAAGTCGCAACACCGAGTACCAAATTGATGATTAGGAGGAACATTCTGTCCCGGCGTCAGCAGAAGCCCTTCCATCTCAAGGCCAGAAGACTCACAATATCGTGCACCCACTGATGCCCCCAAACACCAAATAATTAAACCAATTCCTTTTCGCCCTCCTCCTCGGCTCCATTTGGTATATATCTGATAACACGCCCGGACTCGGCTCTCCGTTTAAATCATTAGTGTACCTCGTGCCCGCCGCCCTCAGCGCCATGTGCGTCCACCAGCTCTGCCTCCTAGGTCGTCTTGGCTTCCTCTCAAATCCCGCGTCTTCCTCCATATCTCTCATGTTCATCGGATCGTGTTCGAAGTCGGCGAGGGGTTTGCGCGATTTCTCGAAGGAAGACCGATCTGAGGAGGAGGTAGGTGAGATTGGATCATTGTCGTTGTACGGAGGTGCAGGTGAGACGTTGAGGTCGTCGATATCAGTGGTTATTCGAGGCATGGCTGCGAAAGGAGTGTCCGTCTTGTAGAGGTAGCGACTATGGAGTTGGGCCGCTATAAGGCTGGCGCCATGTAAATAAAGTCGGGGAAATGGCGCAAGAGGCAGTGCTCGTTCTGGTAGACTCTAAATGTCTCTCTTCAGGCTTGATTGGCCAATTCGGTACCAGGACGGAAGAGCTTGCGAAGCCTGAATGTCACCAATGTCACTCCAACTACGAGGTTGGTGATTTACAAAGGGAAGAAGGGAGGGAGAAAGCAGGCAATGAGGTTATTGATAAGAATGGGAGATGTTCGGTGTGAGGTGCGGACGAATGTCTTAAAATGCTTGGGGCTTGATGTCGACATTGAAGCCACTCAGCTTCAAGCATCCAGACCGTGGCAGGCTAGCACGGCACGGCTAGAGAGTTCAGGGAGTTCAGGGTTCTACTGCGCGTGCGCGACGATGTGACGGCAGTGGTTAGGTCTTGTTCAGCAACTGAGGGGCGAGAATAGGGGACCAGGGGCACCGCTCTGGAGCAGATCAAAACTCTCTTCAGGTGATCCCATGTCAGCCAATAGGCGGGCACAGACGTCGAAAATACTGGCGAAACAAGTCTTGAAGTAGAAGCGCATGCCGGCAGCTGGACGCGAGCTGGAAGAGGATCCAAGAGGATTCAGATCTGATGTTGCAATGTGAATTGCGAGACTCTCAATTTTCATCTTTGGTTTCGGCGTCTACAGGCCAGAAGCAGAATGCAGACCGGGGTGTGCCGAGGTTTTCCAGGGAAGAAAGAGTCAAGACCTTCACTTGGCAAGATCCAAAAAATGGGGTAAAGCTTTCTTTCCTTTGCCAAGGCGCCAGAAGGCCTGACAAGAAGGCCCTGAACGGGTTGGAAGGCTAAATTATTATTGGTTGGAAATTCAAAATCGTTTTCAGCCTTCTCTACCTTAACCTAGACGCCTCATGAAAATTTATCTTATCGCTTGTGGAAACTGCCTTGAACATCTCCGCATGCTCCCGTCCTCTATCTTCCACCACTAAAATACCATCCACTCATTGCTTACTCTCCGCCATGCCACACAAACATACCCGGAGAGGGGAGGATAAAGATACGTATGTAGATGATGATACATGCTCTTGTACCTGCTGCTGCTGGGCATCAATGCTAATCTTTAATGCGTCCACAGAATCAACCTCCCACCCTCCATAGTAGCCAAACCTCTCTCCACCGCCAAATCCTCACATGCAAACGGCATCTTCACGAGCGAAACCAATGCGACAAAACGAGCAGGGAAGAAGCGCAAGAGAAAGGACGATAGTGATGACACCCCCAAGGCCTTCGCGCGCCTAATGGCGTTTAGCCAAGGCAAAAAACTTCCCAAGGGCCTCGATGACGGAATCAAACCCTCGAAAAAGAAAGCAAAGAAGGCGAAAGCGAATGCAGACAATGAAGATGCGGTAGTAGAAGAAGAATCAACAAATGGAAATAGGGAGCTGGCAAAGGATATACCAACGATCAGGGTGGGCGAGAAGATGTCGGAATTCTCTGCAAGAGTCGATGCTGCGTTACCAGTGTCAGGATTGATCAACAAGACAACAAAGCAGGGTAAAGATCCCCTGGGTCTGAAGGTTGGGCGCACGAAGACTGAAAAGAGGATGCATCGGATGTACGACGAATGGCGCGAGCAGGATAAGAAGATCAAGGAGGCGAGGCAAGAAGCCTTAGAGTTGAGAGAGGAGGATGAGATGGAGGAAGATGCTGATGGAAAAGTGCGATGGAAGGCAGATCTCATTGATGACGTGAAGGCCTCTGCGAGTAGCAAGAAGAAAGGAAAGGCGAAGAAAAAGAAGGTCATTGGTGAGATGGATGATGGAGAGGATGACCCTTGGGCCGCTATTGCGAAGAAGAGGAATGAGGCACCGAGAAGGCTGAATGATGTTGTGCTTGCGCCACCAACTTTCACCAAGGTACCAAAGGAGAAGTTTAAAGTCAGGGGTGCCAGGGTAGAGGTGGAGAATGTGCCTAAAGCTAGCGGGAGTTTGAGGAAGAGAGAAGAGTTAGGTGTGGAGAGGAAGAATATTGTCGAGAGCTATAGAGCTATGATGAAAGGCAATAAGAAAGACGAGGCTGAAGCGGAGTAGATCCACAATATTCTAGAATAATTTAATAGCAATGGCATTCCTGGAAGTCCCTGTCACGGAATTCGGCATCCATTCAGGAATCGCATTGTCCAAATGACATAGATGATCCACCGTCAGTAGTCATACTGATGAAAAAAAAATAACATCCATTACTCTTCTCGGGTTGAACGGACAGCGTCAGCATCAAGCTGTTTTCTTCCCGGACAGTCCGGACTCCATGGACCCTCCTCCCAAGTACTATATTCCGACACTTAATTGTGTGATCAAGTATCTTACAAATGATACTCTTTAATTAATTCTGGATTTTGTCTACAGAAACTTCAAGGTTGGCTCCATTGGGTGAGAGATGTCTAATTTCTTGGATATATTTTTAGGTAGAGACCTCGGTTACAAGCATATGTAAGGTAATGGAATTTTATATAGCTAGCAAACTATTTTGTTTCCTTATAGTGTCATTTATTCTTGGCACCTGTGTTCTTATAACTTTAGGCTTACTTTTCTCTTTTAGTTTTATAGCTCTATAAAACATATAAAGCTCTAGCTATATACTGGTGGGTATCTAGAATCAGATTTCTAGTGATTGGGACATAAGAAATGAGTTAGGGTTACTTGTAATAACAGAGATATATGATTCCTAAAAGCGGTGCTATTCCTTCATTTAACAACTTTGCAAGGCCAGATGTTTTTCACTGCCATTTCGGATTAGTAGATAGTATAAAGAGCAATAGGTACAGTAGGGTATTAATAAACCTGTGATTAACGAACTTAGTTATGTATCTTTACGTACTGGTCATCTATAAAGTTGTGAATAAATAAACTGATTGACAGTTAAGAACTCAGTAGATTCACATCTCCCATTGACTAAATGGAAGGCTATGAATGTGCATCTCTGATTAAGTAGATAGTAGTCTACCACAGCATCTTAGGATTATATAAAGATCCAAAAATTCAAGCTCTCTCCATCTTCTTTCCTTCCGAAACACACAACATAATATCTGTATTTGAACAAACTCAAAGAAAAAAAACTAGCTCCAGCAAAAGAAACCTTCAAGACATTCCCTTTGGTCTTCTTGAAACCCAACTATCGAAGAACGATAGCCATCCAGAATCGTCAAAGATGACTTCACCACCTAAAGAGAGAACACGTGCTCCTCCCGCTGATGCTAGAAGTGCAAGTGTAGAGGAAGTTGGCTTTAACTTGGCATCTACCTCGATATCCGAAGCTCCAACTTCAAGTTTTACTTCGAAGGGCTTTAGTCGGAGGGATAGATCTCCAGGTATGTAAATTCTTATCCCCTCGCCATCTTCCATAGCATGTGGAATAAGCAGAAGGCCTTTTCTTCAAATGCCAACATAATATTCAATATGCTAACATCACAATATTAAAGATTATTACGCTGAATATACAGGTCGAACACCACATCCAATATTCTTCCAACAAGAACCAACAGAAGCAGATATACAAGGTTCCACCACATCATCCAAACATCCCTCTTCAAAACGGCACCATCACTCATCTACACGAAACCCTACCTGTACTCCCAACCACCGCAATAAAGGAAAAACAACCGCAAAATATCCCCAATCACACGCCCCAAATATCCATGACCCCTCAGCTGCACCACCACCATACAATGAATACAATCCAAACTCTTCAAACCGTTACCCCTCAAACCTCACAAACCATACAAACTACCACGATCCAGACCCCACATCCCAAACCCCCATCTCAACCTGGGACATCGACATGCGCGATCCATCAATACATTCACAATCCCCAAATACAAATAAAAGCACAACAACAACAAACACCTCCCCCCAAAACCTAAAATCCATCTACACAACCCCCTCAGACCAAAAAATGGCCACCAAACAACTAAGTTACACAACCCTCCCACCACACGAGCAAGAAAAACAAGAAAAATGGGCACAAAAACAAATCTTAGCTACAGGAGTCTGTATCCAAGGATATAATTGGAAAAGAATTGATCCTACATCCTTAAAACTTAAACCTAAACCAACAATCTCAAATCCAAATTCAAATTCCAAGGGTCAGGATTTAAAAGATTCAGGAGAGATATTTGAAGGATATCGATGTGAAGGAGGAAGTCATTTTATATCTGATTCCCTACTAGCAGAAGGAAAAGGAGGATTTTATCAATTACAATGGAGATGTAAGGATGATGAAATGGAGGAAAATCAGGTTAGAGTTGAGGTTTTGAAGGGGGTGGAGTTTAAACCATTTGTAGGGAGAGGGATGCAGGGGTTTTCATATTCGCAAGGTGGGTTGGGGAGGGTGATGGAGTATAGACTTGTTGGACCGGTTTATGGGGGTGGGGTTTGTGGGGGTATGGGGAGTCATGGGAGTGTGGCTACTAGGCAGAGGTTGGAGATGTTGAGGGAGAGGGGGTTATTGCCCGGTAATGGGTTTGGTATTCCTGGGATGGGAATGCATGGTGGTGGATACCCTTTTATGGGGATGGGATGGGGATGGGGCATGATCCATACGGAAATGGTAGACGATGATAGAAGTGATTGTGTATTTTATCTGGATTCAGGCTGGCGATATGTGTTTTCGGAGGTTTAAGGAATGAATTATGGGTCTCTGATACTGTACATAGCCTTGGATTTTACGTCGTTGCTTTGGCAGGGAAGGCTTTTAATCCGCATGCTCTAGTGGCCATTTGGGGTGAGAAACAGTGAGTCTCTGGGTGACTTCTAGGTAAATAGTCCTGTGTAAATCAGTTCAAAGTCGACGACATGCCTCGATTTTATAGATTCAACTGAACAGAAGAACTCTTCTATGAAGCAGACGAAATATTCCCCTGGCTCAAAAATTGCAAACTCCTTTTCCCAGCTACAGAAAGTAAAAGTTGCTTTTAGTCTCTCTCGTTTACTTTTAAGGTCATACTTAAACTCTGGTTATTGCTTCTTGGTGTTTATATAGATAGATTCTGCCTTTTAATAACAAGCGAGCGTAGAAAGGAGGAATGCTCGCTTAGTTTTCACAATTGCAATACTCTTTTTTGATAGGTACTTATTAAACATATTCTTACTTTAAAACAACTAGTTTGTTAGAAACACTGACTGTTGAAATCATGGTAGACATACTACTAATAACTAGGGGAGTTTAGAAACATAATATTCTTATTACTGCTTGTAAAGAGGTAATAGTGTAAATGGATTACTTATGCAATAGATAACTAGTTCTGGGATATTAGAGCCAAAATTAGAATTTTTAACCTAGTTTCAAATCAGCCGATTATGAAGTTGATGTGAGATGTGTTAACCTTGCTTTATCTCTTAGGATATTATTGAGTTCAATTTTTCTAGTACTAATGCTACCTTACAAGTAACTTTTAATTCCAACTTTGCTGGCTCATGGGTTTCAGAACAAAGCCGCTTAAAACTGTGTTTATTCATAAGAAAGAGATTTACATCTAGTTGGATACTTATTGTGTTAAGTAAGTTGCAATCATGCTTTCCTAATTCACAATCAGCCATTGTGGACATCCTCAAATCTTAAGTATTAGTGACGAGTTTATGCTACTAAATTCACTTAGGTAGTCTCCAATTTACTAACATTCACCCCTATGAATGGTAATCTCTTCTATAATCATTCACCAGAACAATACCTATTTAGTCCCGGCTATATAAACCATCATGGACTCGAAGCAAAGGCTCCCTTCCCCTCCTCAACAAATACACAGTACAACAACACTCGAGT
Organism: Pezicula radicicola; assembly: GCA_003008705.1. Classification (NCBI taxonomy): domain Eukaryota; kingdom Fungi; phylum Ascomycota; class Leotiomycetes; order Helotiales; family Dermateaceae; genus Pezicula; species Pezicula radicicola. The sequence continues at coordinate 107,604 of PDUO01000060.1, read as the reverse complement.
GCGAACAATCGAAACAAAACTATAGCTTTCAGTTCACACTTAACTCCAACGACCGAGCCTACATTTCGACCTCCTCTAAAGCCTACACTATATCTGCAAATATTTCAAAATCCCAGCCAAAATAAACTCAACATCTCTATTCTCCAAAAATTTCAACTTTACACAAGCAGACCTCGAAATGACTAAAGGATGGAGATGCTGCAGTACGAACCCTTTTAAATTCCCTACCTTCCTAAACTCAAAGTAACTCCTGGGCTTACTTAATACTGACTTGTACGACTTAGAACGCAGACACAAGCAAGAGAAGAAGAATACTACCGACGAAGAACAACCCGGCTAGGGCTTTTGGGGACCAAACGCCTTATGACCATATCAAAGGCGACGACGTTATGTATTTCACAGCTAACCCCGCTGGACCAAATTTTCTACCCGTACAGAACGAAAAAGGGTGTGAGTGCGTTGATCTTGAGAACTGGCACCGTGTAAAGACAAGTGCGAAATAAAATGTTAGTATTGTAATCTATCCCTTAGGTAGTAATTATTGTATCGAATGCTAATGCAACTTCTCTAGGGGCCCTAAAATTTCACGAAGCTGCCAAACTTAGCTAGCCTCGATATGCGCACCTTTACTAAAACCGGATATTTGATTGCGGCTTTTCTTTACGCTGGATTATCTCTGGGTGGATAATACTAGAGTTGAAACCGTGATATGGAATTGGATTAAGAATATTAGGTAGGGACTCTCCAGGGACTCTCCAGGGACACGACATTGGACAGGAAATCGGACAGGTTACTTGTACTTTTATGCATGGTTTTATGTCTCAGGGATTTTTTCTAGGGATTAGCAATTTTATGATCTGGGTTTGGCTCTTCTAAAACCTTGAATCAAATGATATTAGTCATGTGACCGTCCTCCTAGTTCTAATAAGCCTGTTCCGGCATACCCGGCCCTTGCAGGATATAATACTTCATTTCTACTATATGCTGATCTCTAGATAGCCATTCTGTTCGACATGATATTGTTAAGTTCAATTTAATTAGTACTTATAATGAATTATGACAGTGTATGTAGTTCTTAAGACAGTTCAGCTCCTTGTAATTTCGAAAATCTTACTATAATTAGGGGCCTATTTAGCGTTTCAATTACTTGGACTTAAATTTTAGAATAAGGTTACTTGTGAATTTGTGGATTTACTACAAATAGAGTTACTTGCAGTTGAATATTTAGGTACATTCGGACTCTAACTTGTCTCCTAATTTCTAGAAAAGCTTTGAATATACTAGCAAGAATTCGATAGGCAGTTCAACAATTGCACTTATTTCTCTACTGTTTCTACAACATTCGAGATACTCCAAAACCATTCAAGACCTTCTTCGATTAAAATAAATAAATTTATTAGATGTCCACTCTTCTCGCAAGTATCTACTCTACACAAGCCTATCTCACAATGCCAGAAGGATGGAAGTGCTGTCGTAAGAACCACCTTAATCTCCCCATCCTACCTACATAGCTATAATTTACCAAAAGATATATAAGTGATGCTAATTTGAATGTCACAGAATGCGGATTCAGACAAAAAAAGGACTGGGATGGGATTGAGCAATGCCGTGGCCCACCTGAACGCCAAGGCGGTGACCACAACACGCAATGTTCCCATATTAGAGGTACTAGCTGGATGAATCACCAAGGTTGGCATCAGTGTGGATGCGAAAATTTGCCTGATTACAAACGTGGGAAGACCGTTGCTCAATAAGACGTAAGCATTATAACCTACCCTTAGTCACTACATACACTAATACATCTATACAAAGACCAAAATATCACAAGGTTGCCAACCCTCGTAGTCCTTGATAAGGACTCTTTTACCACTGTGGAGAATCTATGGAAAACTTGATATTTGACATGGGGGGTTTCTTTGTGCTCGATTATCTTTGGTTCGACAGTGGAGTTTGATCTATGATATGGAATCGGACTGAGAACCACGGGTGGGGAGGGGGCCAAGACATTTGTACTTTTACGCATGGCTTTATCTATTTTTCTTGTTGCTAATCAGTAGCAATTTTATGATCCAGTTTTGAAACAAGTGTCTTTGTCTTTTGGTTGATGTGATCGGTGCTCGCTTAATTTGATATGTTGTTAGCGAGGGGTTTGTAACTTGAATTTCAAAGACTAGAACTCACTCAAGTCAAGTGAATTTCTCATGATAAGTAAATTTGTCGGCACCGTTGTAGTACTTAATTTATCTGGTTTGATCATAGCCCCAATGCAATAACTGAAATGTGGTATGTTACTATTGATAGGAGAATTGAGGTCGATTGTTGATAAGAAGTAAAGATTTAGATAGAGTGCTGGTTCTGCACACTAATGCAGGATTTTATAATACTGGATTTCATGCACAAAAAAGTCTGGCTGTAAGTGTAACTGGATGTCTGTCCCAACAATTTGGCTAATTATTGAATTGCCCAATTCAACTACTGATTTCGTCTAACTTGTGCATGGTATGTGCTTTATTACTTAAAGATCTCTTAAGGAACAGAAAGTGTTTATATTGCTCAGCTATAGTGGTGAGTGAATGTTGGGGATAATCAACAACGAGCATTCAGAAAGACTTTGAAATTGTTGACGATGCACTCAACATGAATATGATGCTGAGTCAAACCAAGGCTAAAAGGTCCATTCACCTGCTGTTATGCACGATTTGCACAGTATGTTTTACATTGGCACGGTGCACTGTGAGCAACAGGAATAGTCCATTCAGCAAGAAATGACTGCGAAATAGCTGTGATTAACAGTATTAATGACTGATGGCGGGTCAAAGCCATTCCGGTGGGTTACTTAAACAACGCCTTGCTCTCTTCCTCCCTCTTTCTATCCAACAATATCAACTCCAAGAACATCCAAGATTCCAACAGGGCTCAAACCAAGTGGAGTACAAAAGCCCAAAATGTTTACCTCAAAAACCAACTCAACCTCCGTTTCCAGTTTCGGCGATACTGTACCTGTGGACACTATCAAGCAGTTGCGTGCTGCCACTGGACATTACACAGTCATTTCCCCTACAGCGTACAGAGATCCTACTCCTCAATGCAATACCCAGCTTCATCACACAGAGAAGACTAGTACTTCCAAGAAACCTGCAGAACACTCTCCTCAGTCTACCGCTCCTGCTGTCGGAAAAAATGGTTCTGGTTGGTGGGACACTTGGCAACGTGGTGCAGAGCCTTTAAAAGCAACAAGAGAAGTTCTAAGTTCATCTTCACAGCGCTCTGAAAACCTTCCATCACAACACCCCACCATTAAAGCCCTCACAGCAAGGGCAAATGCTGCAAAGATACCAGTTGAGACAGCTCCTCCAGCAAACGCCCCTTCAGCAAAAGCTCCTTCAATAAAAGTCCCATCTGCAAGAGCCCCTTCTGCGAACATCCCTTCAGCCAAGATATCAGTTGAGAAAGCGCCTCCAGTAAACGCCCCTTCTGCAAAACTGCCTTCCACGAAAGCCCCTTCAGCAAAGATTCCCACAAATCAGCCACCAACTATCCAAGCCCTGACCGCAAGAGCTCTTGCTGAAAAGGAGCCCTCTAACACAGCTTCCAAAGGTAAAGGTCGTGCTAGTGAGCACAAAAACCTGCGAAATGAGGAAGTCATCAACGCACTTTCTCAGCTTCAAATTACCGAGGAAGCCCCTCCTTTTCGCACAATTCCTGTAAATCTAAATATAGACACGCAGGCTCTGGCCATCATACAACGCCTTACGTGGGAATACCAGCAAAAACAATCATTGACAAAACCATGCACCTCCAGCACTGCTAGCAGATTGAGAGACACAGTTGGCACTTCTACTAAGAATGGAGAGTCTTCAACCAAACCAAATGTACCTTACCCCACAAGCCAAACGAAGGAGCCAACAAAGGAGCCAACCCGACTTCCTGGTTCAGGCCTCAAAAGCGTCTTCACACATCCTGAGGACATCAAGATGGCCTCAAAACAACTGCAGATGGGAAGTCTCAAGCCGGAAGAGCGGAAGAAGCAAGACGAATGGGCGCGTAAGGTACTCAAGGCCACCGAAAAGCCATGCCCAGGAAACTACGGGTGGGTCAGAATTGACAAAACAGATAAATTCTGGCCTGACAAGAGCGGCTATCGCTGCGCATCTGGTATTCACATGGTTACAGATGAGTTAGTCGCAGAAGGAATGGGAGGGTATTACGAAGGGTATGTGTATATTGATGGTGAAGACAAGGACGGTCACCAAATCACACGCCCTTTCCCTGAGGCTCCTCAATCTAAAACCCCCATTTACAAAAAGGGCGATCCAGCTGATAGGGCTCATAGCGAGGCCGGCCGTGAGTTTTTCGGGATTTATACCTACCTTATAAGCCCTGAGGGCAGAGGAAAGACATCTGAATGGTGGGCAAAATTGATGGAAAGGGGTTTTCCTTTGTAAAGGCTTAATGGTAACTATGAGAGTTGCAAAGCAACAAGCATTTATGTACACAGTAGCCTGGCTTTTCTTTGAACCACTTCTAGCCTCTTTCCATGTACTTGAAGAAACACACATCCTAGTAACTAATAAAGTCAAAGTCATAAGACAATGGAATAAACGTAATATATATGACTGCTCTCGTGATATTATTGAAATAAGCATGTTAGCAACCTTATGGTACTTCCGAATTTACTTCCCTGTAGATCATATATAGACATATCTCAAAGCTTGCCTATTATTATGCATATTCTTGCTAAAGTGAAAGGTAAGATATATCTAGTATTTTCATATTTCATACTTTTACTACGTTTACCCCTTGATTCTGTATAGCTTTATAGAATCAAGGCCATCTTAATTCTTTTAGTCAACCATACTCTTAATTATATTTAATATATAAAGTAATGTCCGATCCCCTAATATCGTCTAGCCTCTTTTCTTTTATAGAAATATAAGATTCGAAAATTGGGTATATACTAATAAAAGATACATTACCACCAAAGCAAAATCTAGAAGGATAAGAAGTTCATAGAATAACTATCATTAATCATTGCTAGAAAAACTTGTCTCGCTACATGTAAGTTCTCTGCACTGTGTTCATATAGAAGTTTTATTAATATTCATAATGAAAGAAGCATCATAACATGATTATATAAATTCAGGAGAGAAGAATTTAAATCTTCCGTTTGTGAAATCATTGATATCATACAAACTTCCTAACCCAACTTAATTCCCACAACAGGAGTTTTAACTCCTTCCCATTCCATTTCTTCCAAACCGTCCCAAATCGAAAAGCCTTAGTGAAAAGCCAAATAAACTCCAATAGGGTCTCATTTTTGCCTAATTTCCATCATCCACTCCTAGCAGTTGAGATGAAAGTGATTGGCTTGCTGTCAGAAACAGATTTGTTGTCACTGAGTTAGCTTGACAGACTTGAAAGTGCGAAGATCTCTTACTCACTTGGTTGTTTAGACGAGTTTGTAGTAGGAAGATCATCGTCTCTTCCATGAGGAATGAAAAGTGAAGCTCGACACCGAACGGTGGTTGACTCTGATCTCATGCCGTGCGTTGATGTGGCCTCCGATTTCTGGACCATCTGGCTGGGTAGCTTGTTGGGGAGCATGATGGGCCAAGTTGGCATAACGCTATGGCTGCCATGTTAGTTTCAGCTAGTAGACATAAGGTGGAGAGCTTACTTCAGGGTGACGATGAGCGCGCGTATTGCTGCGGTCAGCCATTATTGATTTTCTTGTTTATCGACTTGGTTTGCTTTTTTGTTTTTGGTGTAACTTGCTAGGTTGAGTAGTAAATTTGAATGTATTATGAGGGAAGCAAAAGAGAAATGCGTGGACCAGAAGGATGTTTCTATACTTCTATGCAATCTGTCCTTGCGTTGAATACTCATTTAGGTCAATGGAAATTAGTCATTAAATTAAGAGACTGATGAACAGGGAGAGGTTGGAAACTTCTATGACCAAACAAATATGAGAGCCATTCTGAGTCCAGTGTAAAAATTGGTGGGAGGGTGTTTGTATGACAAAAGACATCACAAACGTTTTCAGTGACTATTGTAAATAATTGTGTTTTCTCAAGTTTGCGTATCTATAGGGTTAAACTATTGGTGGCCCACTGTAGAAAAGCCCAGTATTAGACTTGGGAGTTTGCTGTTCACTAGAGTCGCGCCAGAGTCATAAATTGAGTTGCAAGCGAGCTGACTCGAAATTCTCTGATAGCTTATATCAGCCATTACACTCCTCCTCTGAAACTTGAGAGGCGTATCGGTAAGTGTAATGCTACTATTATACTTCTAGCCCGATGCCAAAGCTCCGAAACATCCATACTCTTGTATTTTGAATTCAAATTGACCCGGACCATTTGCTCCTATAGAGAGAGAGAGAGAGTACGCCAATAGAGGTATCAGACATGTTCGGTAGAAGCTGGAGTATAATATCAGTATCAATACGGAACGAGAATGAGTGGCGTTTTTATCTATAACGGTGGGATCGGACCACTAGTCAGTTCCTTCACCTGCAATTTTGGGCTAACAACTAGAACATTGTGTTAAAAGATAATGAAATTAGAGTCTAAACTTCTATTCTAAGGTAAATATAGAATTTTTCGTGGTCGTACTCAATCAAAAACTATCACTGCTTTGATGACTGTCCTTGCTTTTATGCCCGCAATACATTTCCCCCATTCACCAAATCGGAACTTGGTGTTGACAATCCTTTCTATCTTCACCTTACCGGATTCGAGATAGGCCAAAGCAGTTGGGAAGATGTAAGTCTCCGAGAAAGACCCTATGATAGTAATCTCGTCTCCGAATATCTTGCTCGGAGACCAAGAAATTTGTTGTTTCGAAGGTAGACACCGTAAACTAACAATTTTCCTCCCCTTCAAACATACTTCATGGCGTCTTCGCATACTTTAGGCACCCATATAGCTTCCACTACAATGTCAAAACCATATGGAATGTCCTTTCTTAGCTTTTCTAGTTCCTTTTCTCCGCCTGACCCAGGTATCCCTACGAACTCATCCGCAGCACCAAGTGTTCTTGCCAGAGCCAGCTTCTGATCTTCAAGAGAGGCGATAGCCACCTAAAAGCATTAGACCTAATAGAAAACCCCTGTAACACGTTCAAGAAAGACTTACGTGGTAACCACCATTCCGCTGTAATAATTGCGCAAGTATTAATCCAGTCGGCCCGGCCCCAAAAATCAGCATAGAACTTCCAAACTTTGGGGAGATACGGTCAAGACCATGTGCAGCGCATAATGCTGGCTCGATGAGTGTAGCATCTATATCGTTGAGGTTATAGATTCGAAATACTTTATTTACTAGAATTATATAATACTCGGTAAATAAACTACTTACTATTAAATTAAAACTTGTATATATAAACTTATTTATAATAATATTTATATAATTTATAAATAAATATTTAAGTCTTTAAAAGTTTAAAGTTTAAAGTTTAAATTTTTAAATTTTTTAAAAAATAATTTAACGTTCAATTATATAATAGTTTTTAATAATCTTTTATTTAATTAAACTATTATAAACTTAATAAATTAAAATTAAAAGTTTTTATAAAAGTACTAAGAGTAAGTTATTACTTATTACCTTCTTTATAACAAAATACAAGGGTACCTGCTTGCCAGAGTGTATTCCTCTATACACACCTTGAATTAGTAGTAATTATTCTGCCTGACATAAACCCCCACCCCTAATAGCGGTGAGTTAAAACTTACGTTAGGTATCTTCGTAGACGCTTCGCTAGTTATTTGTGTGGGGGCTTATTTTTCCGTTCCGAAAATACGAACAAGAGGCAATGGCGTGCGCGAGCTGTAGCCTCGGTTTGGGGGTCGGGTGTACAGCCTGGTTTAGGCAGGAGATGTACTGTCAAGATTAGGATCATAGCACTTGCCATCTCGTAAGACGCCAAGGTGTTCTTTTAACTCGGCTAGAATACGGAGGTTCCCGCCAAAACGTCGTGATAATATAGCCTGTAGCCACAGCGGGCGATGCCGTGTAAATACCGTTTAAATAGCCTATCGGGTTTGTTCGTTTACGGATTACGCACTATAGTTGCCCCGCTAGTTGCCCTACCCTCTAAACAGTAGAGTTACGCTTAAAGCCACAAAAGTAGCTTGCTTTTAACATCTAAGCACTAAAGAGCCCCTATAAGGAGCATGGCTACTAGCCTATAAGAGGACGCTATAGCCAGAGGCTGCTACAGACTTCGTAGCCTGTATTATCACGACTTATGGCGGGAGCCTCCGTAGCCGGCGTGGCTCCCGGCGTGGCTGATTGTGCCGCTCAAACGCTTCTTCCCGCTGCCGGTCCGTGTTGAGATACCTGTCCTTACCAGCATCAAGCTACAGCTAGGATCCGCTTGCGTCAGCCCGTGCCGTTTCTCGGATATCTAGTGAGATTGAAATATAGATCACTTCATAGGGTGGAGATAAGGTGGTGAGGGCTGACTGTACCTGCAGGTGTCACGATATGCAACGGTTTGGGTTCTGATTGGAGTAGTGGTGCAATGCGGCCGCCGGGCAATAACACATACACCTCAGGTACAGAGATTGAGACGGCTTGGACCTGCCGATTCCTGCAGCTGCTGTCCGTAGCTACCTGTAGCGGGACGAGCATAGGTTTAAGGTTTATTTAGGGGGGGGAAGAAGTACAAATGTCCTTCTCTGAGTGGCTAGAGTCCCTTGTCTACCTAGTTGCACAGGTTAGGTCTGTTGTAAATATTAAGGCGTACGTACAAACTTTGAGAGGCCCTGCCAGGGCTGAACCGAGTAGATTTTAAAGCTCTAAGGGTCCAAGAAACCCGGCCGGGGAATTTGGGCCACAGTGATTCCCGGTTGGCTACAATTCTCCAAGGACAAGTAGGTTAAGCATTGCGATTCTTGAGATGGTCTCAGGACAACTACTAGGTCACATATATTTGATTTATTTCGTTCTCGCCTTGTACAGTACATCATTTACAGTTATATGCTTTCAATATGGCTACCACCACTGTCCAGTTGTCCCCGGATACCACCCCTGGCTACACCACTGTTGGTGGTCTGAGGGACGGGAGCGCAAAGAAAGCATCCGAGTTCCTCGTTATCAACCATGCATTGTACCACACACGATGGAAAGCCACATTCCACAGTCAGTAGGCCACTAAGCGAGCCAGAAAGAGTGCTTCGCAGCAAAACGCTGACCTGAAATGTAGATCACATCGTTCACCACCTCCTGGCCCTCTGGGCCCTGGGTGCGTCGCCTGAGGAGATACAAGACATGTGGGAATACAACCAGGCCTACCAGACCCCGATTGAGACAGGACAGACAACACCATCTCAGGGGAAGAATCTGAAGGATCCCCTTGTCTATAAGGAGTGTCTTGGAAATAACAGCTGCTATGGCGATTTCTTGAAGTTCTTCGAAGGGGAAATCGCGGGGATGGGCGTCACAGCTACCATCAAGGAGTACCTGCTCAAGGGTGATGATGTCGCGAATAGCGTGTTCTGCCGCATGTATTCAGGTAAGTAACCTCAGCACCAGTCTTCCCAGAAGTGCAAGTTTTTCCCCCCCAACGATGAGGTAACAAAATAATTTATCGCAGACCTCCTGCATCCCATCATCTCCCTCGGCTGTGGTCTGGAATTCCAGCAGCCGAGTCTCGTCGCCGAAGCACTTGCCGGAGCTTGCGTCCATGAGACCTGGCCGGCACTTTTCCTGTCGCCCACCGATGATTATGTCCGATTGAATAAGCCCGTGCCCTCCCGATCGCTGCTTGACACGATCAACAGTCTGCACAACGATCCCGCCATACGCAACGGTGTGAAGTTCACGGATCCTTTCAACAAGCTTGCGGATGGTCTCCTCACGCGCGTGACTGCCGAGCAGCTCGCGCCTTACCTGAGCCAGTTCCAGGTCAGTCCGGATCCAGAGGACCTACAGGCAAAGATGACCGACCTCATGTACACCAGCATGTACGTGGTTGCCGCCGCCCAGCAACCGGGTAAGCGCGTAGCCTTGGACTTTGTCACGCTGCACTCGGCCACGACCTCTGTCATCTACCCGGTCATCCTGGCGCAGGATGGGATATCCGATCAAGACAAGGCGCACATGCTCGAGGCCGGAGCTAGAACCAGTGCCATGATGTACGCCGCCTGCGGAAGCCCGGCACTGGATACCCGGCGCATCCTGGATTACCAACCCCGGTATCCCGAACATGGCTGGTCAGAGCTCATTCACCGCTCCATCGTCTATCGTGACGAGGGGCACGCAGCAAAGCTTATCAGAGCCTTGTACAGTACCGAGCAGCGGGGCGAGCCGGCGCCGGGTTTCCCCATTGCCAAGGCGGACTTGATCAAGATCGCGCACATGGGAATGGACTCGATTGAAATGGCAATGGACAAGACGAATGGAAACACGCTGCCAGCGGCTGCCCCGGGAATCATGCAACGAGTAGGCCACGGTGGCGAAATGGTGGTAAACAACATGACGAGATGGGTCTTCTACGGAGGACTGGAGCACTCCTGGGACCATGTTCCTGAGCTGGAGGGGGAGGTTCGTTCCTGAAACCAGCCCTGCATTGTCACCATAGTTGTTTAAAATCTTATGATAATCGAAACCCAATCGAAACTGCCTTTTCACTTGTCCCCATTTTTGGTTGTCTATTGCTTGCGTCGTAGGCGAGGATCATCAATTACCCATGATTCACAGCTAAATGATATTCGCTATGGTCGTTCGAAATAGGATTATCAAGTACATGTAGTTCTCTATTGATATAGTACAAGTAATGCGCCATGCTTCTATATGGATAAAGCTAATCTTGTGGTTTTGTTGAATTGAGGGCCGCATTAGGCTTCTATTCTGCCCGTTTTCTTTTGAAAGATCTCGACTCTTGACTTTATATTACTATTGAACTTACCTTTGTAGAATGTTGTAGGTACCTACACTTCGTACTCGGTATCAAGGTCGCGAAAGCAAACCCATGAAGCGAGGGAGAGGACATCAAACTCGTTATGGTACAGCAGTCAGGCACCACCGAGTTTATTTGGTATAGTTAAAGACTGAGTAGTACCTCGGAAGCAGCCGGCTGGCCCATTCTCCCAGAGATACATCATAATCATAATACCAAGGGTATCAAATAGGCCGAACACACGTAGTGTTCTGACACTGTTAATAACCCAGTGAGTGGTCAATAACCTTGAAATGAACCCTCCGGACCCAGAGGTATGGTCAAAAAAGCCTCGCTGTTTCGATACATTGGATGATTCGGTCCATGCCGCCGAGGTGCGTCGGGCTTTAACTGCATGTTTTATGGGGAGTCCGCAATCTTTCGGGGGGTCTGGTCGGGTAATATGCGTTTTCAGTTAGGCATATATACACTTACTTAAGTAAGTCTAGTTTCGTCAAGGCAGTCATTTCACTGTGCTACAACAGACTTCAATCAGCATTCTCAGCATTGTCAGCATTGACTCAAATAAATCTACAACCTCTGTACACATCACGTCAAGCCAACCTCGAGGCACAATGAGTCCCGCGATCCCTCTCGACGTACTCATCGTTGGCGGAGGCCCGGTCGGCCTCGCCTTGGCCCTCGACTTGGGAAGGCGTGGAGTGCGTTCGACAATCGTTGAGCGGCATTCTGAAGCCGACACCGGAATCTATGCTAAGGCAAGTGTCCTGGACGAGCGTACTATGGAATACTGTCGGTTTCTGGGAGTCGTCGACGGCGTGGCCAATTCGGGTTACCCAGACGACCTGCCTGGCGACACAGCCTTTTCTACCAGCCTCAATGGCAAGTACATCGGTCGTCTCGAGATGCCTGCGGCCAAGGACCGTGAGGTTCCCCCCGAGTCCAGCGAGATGATGAGACGCTGCCCGCAGTTTCTGTTTGACCCGCTGCTTGCTCGTGCTGTGGTAGCCCAGAACATGACAGACATCCGCTACGAGGTCGAGTGTGTGGGATGTAAGCAGGATAGTGACGGCGTGACCGTCTTCGTGACGAACCTAAAGGACGGGAAATCCGAGGAGATACGTGCACACTATGTTGTGGCATGCGATGGGGCGGCCAGCACACTGCGCAAGGATTTAGGCATTGGCTTCGACGGCCAGAACCTCGGCTACGCCACTAGCGCCATTGTGAAGGTTGACCTTGGACTTTACAACACCTTCGGCGGCAAAGCGGAGCGCTACGCCTTTATCTCCCCCGAGGGGGTCTGGGGAAATTTCACCACCATCGATGGCAAGAATTTGTGGCGCTTCACCCTCATGGGTGTCACGGAGAAGATCGATCTTGACACCCTCGATATCCACACGCCACTGCGGAAAGCTCTGGGCCGTGAAGATGCCGGGTACGAAGTGATAAGCATGAGCCAATGGAGGCGAAGCCAATTTGTCGCCGAGAAGTACAACGAGGGTCGCGTGTTCCTGGCTGGAGACGCGGCGCATGTCATGTCACCTACTGGTGGGCACGGCTTGAATACTGGACTTGGCGATGTGAGGGATTTGAGCTGGATTTTGCAGGCCCTTGTTGAGGGTTGGGGAGGACCCAGCCTCATCGAAGCTTACAACACCGAGAGGCGGCCAATTGCCCTCCGCAACAGTTCCACCTCCTCTCGAAACTTCCAGGTCCATAAAGACCGCCAAGGAAGAGATAAGGTGCTGGAGACAGGCCCTGAGGCAGACGAGCAGAGGCGTGTCCTGGGTGAGAGACTAGCCGCCGTGGTTGCCCAAGAGTTCCAAGCTCTCGGTATTGCACTGGGATATAACTATGCAGAGTCGCCTCTCATTGTGCCCGACGGCTCAGTGGCACCACCTGATAATGCTGAGACATATATCCAGACGGCGCGACCTGGACATCGTGCGCCGCATTACTGGTTGGAAGCCGGAAAGTCAACAATCGATCTCTTCGGCAACGGTTTTGTTCTCCTCTGTCTTGTTACAGATGCACCAGGTGATAACCAAAATCTAGTGAATGCTGCTCATGAAGTTGGCCTCCCATTGGAATGTATCACTATCAAAGATGCCGAGGTAGCAAATCTTTACCAGTCTCGGCTGGTGCTTGTTCGTCCAGATGGGATGGTCGCCTGGCGTGGGGATTCTCTTCCGGATGATGTACACAGCCTTCTGAACCGAGTCCGAGGCGTTCCAATCGCAAAGTAGTTTGTCTGTGGTTCTTAGAAGGAGGTACAACTAGAAAGAAGATTATTTACTAGTAGGGATTATTACTAGCAAAATTAACTTTAACTTTCTTAGCGTAAAACTTAGTATAGTACAATGCACCTAAGACTATAGAGCTTATTTAGTACCTTAGCACTAACTATTACTTTTTAAATTATAAATCTTATATAATTATAAAATAAGTATATTATTATATAAGGTTTAATATAAACTTTTTAAAAAGGTAGTAATACTTATTAAAATATTCTAAAGATAGAGAAATATTTATTATAAAGTTATTAGTATCTAGGCTATTTTAGGGTAGAATTAATCGTTGTATTATAAAGTTATTATAAAAAAAAATTTAGATAGTAAAAAAAGTTAACGTTTTATTAGGAAAGTATTGTATTACTGTGCCTTACTAAAGTAGGCGAGCCTCTGTTTTACGTTTACGGAACGCCGTAGTGAGTAGTAGGCTCAAAACGTAAAATTTAATATAGTAGTACCCTTAATAATCTCTTTAAACACACCCTTCGCTAGGTAATTATCGGGAGTAGACTATAATTACTATAGAAAATATATTATTTTAAGTTTCTATATCTTTAATTTATTTACCTTTAGCTTATATACTATTTTCAATTATAGTTTATATTTTTCAGAGCACTATAGCTTGTATTTTTTAGGGCACTACAGATTGTATTTTTCGGGGCACTACAGCCTGTATTTTTAGGGTACTATAGCCTGTATTTTCAGGGTGCCATAGCTTGTATTTCTAGTTTTAATATTAATAATATATAGAGTTTATATTAATTATATTAGGGTGTGCCCGCGAATTCCCGATAGGGTCTCTCTACTAATAATAAAAATGCAAAAATCACATTTTGAGCCTACCACTCACTACGGCGTTCCGTACTGTTTAGTAAGGTCGTCAGGACTTACGGTTACGCGCATTTCTATATAAATTACGAGTGTAGGCAGGCGGTGTACCAATATGACTAGTCAGTGGGCACCCCGGGGGTGCATGTAATTTCTCTCATGAAATGGTTACTTCTTCGTATTTTTACGTGATTTGATTACAATGTGAGGTGAAGGCACAGCAGGATTTGACTGCAATGTGAGGTTATGGCACAGCCTGCTGTCAGCAGGGTGGCTTCGGGAGGTATCTCCTGAACTGCTGTTAGCTCCCTCGCCTAATTTCTCAGGTATTAAACCTGGCGGCAAGGCCCATTGAAACTAATATTTAAAAAAGCGGATGTCCTCCATGATCTCCACGATTAAGCTTTCGGGCTTCACACAAGACTTCACAAGACTTACTAGTATCTTAGCATGACGCCTATCATTATGGCTACCGGTACTAGTCCACAACAACCACCGCGACAGCCAAAGATGCGATCTAGTTGTGATGGGTGCGGCACCAGCAAGATTAAATGTGATCGAAAGCATCCGAAGTGTGGACGCTGTATCACTTATGGCATAACTTGTGTTTACGGCATTTCCAGAAAAGTAGGGAAGCCGCCACGGGATCCAACACTCAATAGCGCCAAGACCGGCACTAACACCAACACCAACAACAACACCAACACCAGCACCAATACCAATACCAATACCAATACCAACACCAATACCAACACCAACACCAACACCAGTACTAGCACCAGTACTAGCACCAGTACTAGCACCAGTACTAGCACCAGTACTAGCACCAGTACCAGCACCAGCCCCAGCCTCAGCGACTCGCTCATGTCGTACGCGTGGGATTCAGTAGATAACAACGACGATAACAACAACGACAATAGCAGCATTGCCATGTTCAACTTGGATGGGTTCCCGGACGACAACATGCCCGGCACATCGCTGTCGAATTTTCCCTCTTTCCCTTTCGGTGAAGAATGGATGCTCGCAGACCAATTTGACAGCAGTGTGGCAGCCAGCATCCGACACTCCACATACATAGAGGCATGGCAAAAGCTTGACTTGCCTGGCAATTTGATGGGCCAGCCGCCGTCAGACATAGGCGGAAGCTCGCCCAAGGGCGGCAAGGACCATGATTGCCACCGAGAAGCCAAAGAGTTGCTAGGGACATCGCTATTCACCAATTCCAGTTGGAACGGGCAAACAGGGAACCTTGCGGTATCGTCGCCGGAGGGAGGAGCATTGGCGCCACATAGTAGTAGGAACGGTGAGATGGCGTTGGACCACTTGCTGCTTGTTAATCGCAAGGCCATCGATCGGCTTTCTTCCCTCCTGGCCTGTTCCTGTGCTGGCTCGCCCTACCTAATGATGCTCTACGCGTCGCTCATCTCGGCCATCCTAACGCGGTACCAGCACGCAACAGGTGGTGCGCCGTCCACTTCGTCTTCCACGTGGAACTCTCTTGTCTCGCCCATTAGTACCGAGGGGGACAGCAACACGATGCTAAAATGCGGACCTACGGGGGCGCCGGCGAGAATTTCCATTGGTGCTTTCAGCGTGGATGACCCTAGGGTACAGTCCGCCTTGAATATCCAACTGCTGGCCTGCGAGGTTAGGAGAGTGGCCGGTCTGATTGATCAGATCGTATCCTATCACCCTGGCAGCCAATTTCTTGGGGAGCAAAATAGCGGCCACAACGGGGATAGACTATATCAAAGCCTTGGTATATGGCTACGGGGCGAGTATTCAAGAGTCACAAATATAATTAGAAACAGGTTAAGGGAATTAGATACATATACATAAACTAGATAAAATCACGTTCTGAAAGTGTCATGTTACTCCTTACTTACTTAGCTCGTCGCTTATTACTTAGTTTCCATTAGTTAGTGACCAGACCATTTATATAGCCAGCGTGACCACACAGTTCTCTTCTTCTTCTTCTATAATTATTCTAGATCAACCCCTTATAATAGAATGGAACTATTACAAACAGTAGCAAGACCTTAAGATCTAACCTCCAAATCGAATCTATAATATTATATGCTATTAGACCTCTTAAATGAGCTTTCTATAGTATCGCCATCCCTACGTTAACCTCTAGATCAATATTAGAACCCACACTAACATAGGCCCAAAACAAGCAACTTCTTCATCTTCCCGTAAGGACAAGGAACTATTTTCAGCTTCTTCTTCTTCCTATAAACAACCTACTGTCGAACCAGAATCGGAAGAACCATCACCTATAGACGTTCCCATAGGCTAAGAGCTCGCAATTCGAGATAATAGAACGTAGACGCCAGCCCATATAAAGCCACCAGAGCAACCAGAGGCTATAACACCTTACATGCCCACTAAATCAACAGTAAAGCAAAGGGCAGTACAATTTGAACCAACAACCTAATTCGAGCTAGACTTCGAATAGTCGAAATAACCCACTATACTAATTCTAGAATCGATTTCCCTAGGCCTAGTTACAATTCGTGGAACCGGACTATTAGGAAGATAATTAAGAGCTTTGATTTATATAGACGCTAGGGGATTTCTGTATACTAGGGTTGTTTATATCGAGGGTGATATACTTTTTGTTGTAAGCGGGGTAGGTTGTCACGTTACTTTCTTACTTAGTTCGTCGCTTATTACTTAGTTTTTATTTGTTAGTAACTAGACTATTTATATAAGTAGTGAAGTTATATAGTTTTCTTCTTTATCTATAATTATTACTAATATTATTATATTTATAGAAACTAAGAAAAATAAAATAATTAGTTTTAATAGTTTTTTAATCTTTTATATATTTTACTTTATAATTTATTTTAATATAATATTAATTAGAGTTATAGTGATTAAGTAGTATTTAATTTTAGTATATATAATACTTAAATTATTAATTAATTAAAATTTCTTTTTAATTTAATCTAAGTATTAAAAATAATAAAGAGTATTAGATAGTTTTATAATAATATATTACTATATATACTATATTACATTTACACTTATAATAGTTAAGTAGATAGTAAAAATTTATGTTTTATAATAGTAACTACTATAGTTAACTAGATCTATTATCTACCACAACCTTAGTCTTTAACTACGCCGTCGATATCCACCTGTACGCCTCTCAGGTCATAGCCATCCCTCATCGCAATATCCCACTGTGTTTTAATGACTTCAAGTCTCACGTTGTCCCTCGGGACGAACCTAGCGGCAAAAGGCTTCGGGATATGGAAAGGCCCAGGGAAGAACGCGTCGGCGCCGGTATCCACGTTGGCCTCGACGCCGTTCACGAGCGCTGGTCGGATCTCAAAAGCCCAGAGGATGCTAGCGAGCGCAATGTCCAGCGAGTTCTCGGCTAGGCGCGCACCCGGGCATGTTCTCCTACCGGTGCTAAAGGTGAAATGATCACGAGCGTAAGGGTCGCTCATAGCCGCGTACTCGGAGCTATAGAGCTTGTGGTTCAGGAAGCGCTCGGGCATGAAGTCGAACGGGTTGTTGTAGCGGTGGGGATCGAAGTGCAGGAAGGATGTATTGGTAATTAGCACCGTTCCCTTAGGGATGACATGGTTCTTGTACACAACGTCGGCGTCGGTGTAGTGCCGTACGCCTGGGATGAGCATAGGGTTGATGCGTAGGACCTCCTTGACGCAGGCACGGATGTAGGACAAATTGTGCATGTCGTCAAACCTGGGCAGGCGGTCCGGACCGATGACGCGCATCAACTCCTCCTGAGCCTTCTCCTGGATCTGTGGGTTGGCTGCCAGGTAAAGAACCAGACTGTTCAACGCGACAGCGGTCGTCTCGAAGCCCGCCTCGATGAGCCCACCGGTCACCCAGGCTAGATCCTCATCGTCCAGCCCTGTAGTGTACCACGATTCCTTCTTCTCGAGAATCTCGCGTGCGTAGCAGTGCGGAGCTTTGCCTTCCTCGAACTGTTTCTCGATGCGCCGCCAGAGCGCCATCTTGATGTCCAAGACTTGTTTGGCGGCCGTATTTGCCTTTTTATGGCCAGGTTGAAGCCAGCGTGGGAGGCGTTGAAGCGGGGGCAGCTCGTCGACGAGGAAGGAGAACGGCCGCATAGTTCCCCGGAGTATTTCTTGGCTTTTCACTGCGTTTTGCGCGTCTGGGTGGTCCCAATTCTTGACCCGCTCGCCGAAGGTGTTGGTCATGATGATGCTGAAAGCATAACGACGCATGTGTTGGTAAAATTCGCGTTGGTTATCATTATTCGTGGCCAGGTCAAAGAGCAGCTGTTTCGCTTCGAACTCCTGGCTCGGGAGAAAGGTCGCTGTCATAGGCACCGTGGTAATCACACGCACCAGCGACCGCTGAGCACGCCAGTGAGGCCCATAAGGCATCGTTGGCATACGCTTGCCGCCAGTGACGATGTCATGGCTCATTGGCGCAGGTGCTTTGGAGGACGTAGAGATAGCCTGTTTTTCAAGAATCTCCCGTACAGCATCCGGCGTGTTGATAACAACCATGTTATACCAGCCCACGCGAATCTTGAAGATATCTCCATACTGCAACGCCCAATCGTGGAAGAGTGTAGCAGCATTGAGCGGGAGATACAAGCCAAGGCCTATCAGAGGATAACCTCCGCTTGGGCCTGGTACCGAATCCAACCTGCGGTCGCGTCGTAGCCATAACACGACAACAGCTACAGCGCCGAGCAGGATCGCAAGATATATGACTTTAGAGGTCTCGACGATAGCAAGCATTTGGTCCATCTTGATATCTAGCACTTGAGGATAGTAGACCCTATAAATGGAATTCGACAAAAGGTTCTGAAATAATAAATCCTACAGTCAACTAGCTAATAGACCTACATCACTATATCTAGACCTTATAGTTCTCTTCTATCCGGGGCTGCTCTTATCACCGAGCTACCCTCATATTCTGTCGTGGTTGAACTCCCTACATAGGTGCAAGGGTATATAGAATATAGAACCTATGACTACCACCTATTTTGATAATATCACTGCTTAGATTGACGGCGACAGGGATTGGTTCGGAGATGCAACCGACGGCCCTTCCCGCTACGTCGACATGGGCAGGGTTACAGTGGATACCGGGGATCAAAGAAATTACCCGGTTGGTGGTCCTAACAGTTCATCCCGCGGCCCGCTTTAATTGCTCACCTTCCCTGCTGCGCCTTTAGCCTGCGGATATTTCTGCCAAGTCACAAGGGCGTACCTTACGTAAAGTACACCGTTGGATCCTATTTGTACGGAGGTACATGAGGAATGTATTATACCTTGCAACGTCTGTGAGAATAGTACTGTTGAGAGCGTAAACGACCAACAATGGCCAATAACAACCGGTATTTCTAGGATAAATAGCGCATCGCGCATAATCTAACACTAACTTGGTAGGGAATAATACTTTTCCCATGTACCTCCATATCTCCGTATAGTTTCGTTTAGAGTTTAGTCTTCTTATGAACGGCACAGCAGCGTCGTATTTACGAGCCAGCGAATCATGGGAATGTTAACTTGATGTTGATTGGAGACTAAGACGAGGCTCTCTTCTCTATCTAGTATTTCCTTTTCCCTTTACCATTCCTCCAGACCCGAATCACCAACCTCTGCAGGGCAATTAATGCTGCATCACCAATAGCCTATCACCCTCCGTCCAGATCGGTTTCATCTTCATGTAGTTAATTATCCACCCTCTAACTGGATCCTTGACAAGCTTCAGGAAGTACACGCCGCCGGTCGAATACCGCGCTGCGCCGGGGATGGTGCCTCTGCCGCCGCGGTAATGATGTGCTTCATACATGGTCGACACAGATGCCTCAGTTCCGCTGTCGGCCATGTGAATGCGTATGTTGGTAACGTAGTGGGTTGTGTCGAGCTTGATGATGTCTGTGTCGTAGCTCTGTTCGTGTATCTCCTTGCGGCTCTGTAGAGTTTTGATATGGAGCTCCCACTTGGCATCCTCAGCCAGTGCCGAATCGAAGAGCTCGGGGTCGTTGGTGTCCAGGCCCATGATCAGCCGGTCGATGCAGTCCATGATAGACTCGCGGTCGCTAGGAGACGGTAGTGATAGGATGGCTGGGAGTTTCATGCCCTCCGGCATAGACCAAGGGTTAACTTGAGGCGTCGCCATCGTGGCAGTAAGATGTGGAGTCAGGCTTCTTTACGTAGCACCTTTTGCGTAAACGAATCACCAAAGAAGAAAAGCGAAGACGTTATAGCAAAAGACTACCATTTTTGTCATCCATCTATGGGTTATATACACAATAGATAGAATGGTAAACCTATTCTCCCCAGTTTCCCCATGAAGCCCAAGCCCGACCACCGGAGAGATACCCCTTGACCCCCACTTCGAATCATTTCCCGACAGGGCCCACCTCGGGAATCTCTTGGGGGAATCGCTAAGGAATCTCTTGGCGCCTTTGAGTGATCGCCAGCAGCGTCGACAATAAGCACTCGGAGCTCACTGTTAAAACCGCTACTGCCGAGCACCCGGAACTCTGTGTTAACACCGCTACAGCCGATCCTTGACATTGATCTATACCTTAATTCCCCAGATCCGTACCAGCAAGCTAAGCACACCTTCGTTCTATTTTCCCAAGACAACTTCGAGAACAACAACAACAACGCCATGTCAGAAAAGATATCCGTTGAGGACGCTAAAAACAAGGCGGAACCAGGAGAGACCGGTGCAGCAGCTACCGGTGCAGCAGCTTCCGATGATGAGGTGCTTCCGCAGCCCAAGTTGGAGCGCGTCCCTGCATCTGAGCGTCGAGGACTCCTCGCGTTCCTCCAAATCATCCCTGAGGTCACAGATCCATACCAGTACAGTAAGGGAGTGAAATGGCTCATGACCGTCATCGTCGCCTTGGCTGGTATGACCTCGTCTACCGGCTCCTCTATCTTCTATCGTAAGTAGCTCCGGGATGACGATAGTCAGTGGTGAAAGGTCTGTGAACTCCAGACTGACCAAGTTGGAAAATTAGCTGCCCTGAAATCGGTGGGGGCTGATCTCGGTTCTTCGGCAACCGTGACAAACCTGTCGTTGGCCTTTTACATGCTCGCTATGGCGATAACTCCCCTGTGGTGGTCAGTCAAATTCGCGAGGAGCTTCGCATTTCGTCTCAGTTCTAACCGGCGTTTGTAGGTCCATGTACTCCGAATTGCTGGGACGGCGAACAATCTACCTGGTCTCTTTCCTCTTTTTCGTGATATTCGCTGCGATTGGCGCAGTCAGTGTCAACATCACTATGCTTGTCATTTTTCGAACCTTCATGGGTGGCGCTGCTGCTTCGGTCCAGGCTGTTGGTGCTGGTACCGTCGCCGATATTTGGGAGCCGAAAGAGCGAGGTCTTGCCATGGGAATCTTCTTCCTGGGCCCCCTCTGCGGTCCTGGCATTGCTCCCATCATCGGCGGTGCCTTGACCCAACGTTTTGGTTGGCGAAGCACCCAGTGGTTCCTCTGCATTTTCGGCGGTGTTTCGATTCTCATGATCTTATTCTGCCTCCCCGAGACGGTGAAGCGGAAGCCTGTGAGCTCCAGGAAAGATGAACCCCAGACCAAGATGACATTTGGCGAGTTTCTTAAGCGCTGCGTTAAACCGCTCGGGACATTGGCCCTGCTACGTCACCCGCCTATCCTCGTGGCCATCTACGCGGGAGCTCTCAGTTTTGGTGTTACCTTCGTAGTATATGTATCACTCCAGGCCACCTTCCTCAGACCACCCTACAATTTCACCAATACCGAGCTGGGTCTGCTGTATCTTGCGCCAACGATCGGGT
This sequence comes from Pezicula radicicola, assembly GCA_003008705.1. Lineage (NCBI taxonomy): Eukaryota > Fungi > Ascomycota > Leotiomycetes > Helotiales > Dermateaceae > Pezicula > Pezicula radicicola. The sequence continues at coordinate 85,793 of PDUO01000060.1, read as the reverse complement.
ACGCAATTTCGTCAGTGCTTGGCGGCAAGTGGCTTGACTATATCATGGCTCGCGAGGCGAAAAAGGCGGGACGATATGGTGAGGACGGCAAGCTCAAGTTCCTGCCCGAAGACCGTATGAAGGAGAACGCGTGGCTATCTGCTGCTCTCTTCCCAGCCATGTTTATTTGGTACGGCTGGTCTGCCGACAAAGGCTTGCATTGGGCCGTATGCGCCGTTGCTCTCTTGTTATATGGACTCTTTGGGATGATCCTCTACGGTGCAGTCACCACTGTGCTGACAGAGTTTACCCCAAAGCGGTCGTCGAGCGGAATTGCTCTCAACAACTTCATGCGCAATATCTTGTCGACCATAGCTGCCGTTATCACCCAGCCTCTCATCGACGCAATGGGCGTCGGCTGGATGGCTACCGCGATTGGTCTATTTGCGGTTCTGACGATTCTTGCAACCCTTGCCGCGCTCCAGATGCGGGGCCCGCAGTGGAGAGTGACTATGGATAGGAAGTTCAACAGTTAGGCGAAGTGATGCTACTACAGTAGGTATCATAGGCTTCCGGTCCTGGGGGAACTGTTTCGTTTGTTAGCAGGCACGATGTTCCTCTGCTGGTGGAACTGCCGTGTGACAGAAATAATAGGTTGCATTGTCTGAATTGAAGCTTTCAGATATGGGGTTGCCACACCATATATATATGATTAAATAGAGTTTCCGAATATTCCGGCGCCGACAACCTATTTGTAAGCACTATGTCTAACACCGGGGCATACATAAATATACATAGACATAAAGTAGATCCTCGTTTAATGTATAGTAATCTGGATACTTCTTCTCTAGTCTCACTTCGCAAGCCAGGGTTCATACATCTAACCTAATTGATGAGTGAACTAGAATGTCTTATCGTGCCAATCGAAAACGTAGTTAAACAAACATTTAGCGATAAGAGCCAAGTTAGTGGCACGCTAGGGAAACCACCGTATTTACGCAAGAGCTCCGAATAAGGTGTCTCTTCTTCCTTCAACCACCCTGACAATACAATCACACCCTCTACCCACAACTCTCTTCAGCCAGCTTTATTACACTAAGATAATTGGTACACACAGAAGGACCAACCCAAAAGTATCCCAATGTTGTGGTCATTCGGCTCGGACACGGAGATTAACGGGGTTACGCTGGAGCTCGGCAGACTGCTGCTAGGTGATGTAACCGTTCTACCTGTGCGTCGTGCTCGATCTACCGGTACTTAAATAAGTACTGTACCTTCCAACTCTTCTTCCATGAAAATCTGTTTATTGTTTCCAGATAAACTTAGGGTATCCTCACTCGCTAGCATCTGTTCCATATGGTGATTGAGGTGTTCCAACACGACATACCCGAAGACCTTAGGTTAGACCGTTGACCAGCGACAACATACGCCGTCATCAAAATACCATCCTCAACCATCTTTATGGCGGCCCGCTCGCTGATCAGGCCGGCTCTTTCCTCGGCGCGAACCCCAGCCTTGGCTCTGTTGAGAGGATCTCGACTACAATACCCAAAATCAATGAGTACCAAACCAATAATCACCCTCGAAGAGCACTTCCTCTCCCGCGCCGCCAATGCCCAACTCAACCACCGCAATGAGAGCTTCAAATCCATCCCAGGGCTCTTTGACAAGTTTCTTGAGCTTGGCCCTCAGCGAATCGCAGATATGGACGCGGGCCAGGTCACTATGCAAGTCATCTCCCACGCGCCTGGCGACCTGCCCGCCGCCCATTGTCGAGAGTGTAACGACCAGCTCGCCGAAGCCGTGCGCTCCTACCCAGGCAGATTCGCGGGGTTCGCTGAGCTGCCTATGGATGAACCTCGAGAAGCTGTGAAGGAGCTCCGTCGAACGTGCTCAGGGCATAACGGTATGAAATTTGTCGGTGCATTAGTCGACAGTCATACAGAAAGTGGTTTATATTACGACGGCCCAGAGTTTGATATACTCTGGGCAGAGGCAGTAAGACTGGATGTGCCTATCTACATACATCCCACATGGCCATCTGAACAGCTTTATGGAGCGTATAAGTCGCCCTACCTCTCAGAGCGCAAAAACTTATCTATTCTCGCTTTCGGTTTCGGCTGGCATAGCGACGTTGCGGTACATATCTTACGGTTATACGCTGCGGGTGTATTTGACCGGTTCCCCAATTTGAAAATTATCATTGGCCATATGGGTGAGATGATACCGTACATGCTTCAGAGGATCGAGCGGGTGTCTTCGCAGTGGGGAAATGAAAGATCGTTCCGGGAGGTGTGGGATAACAACTTATGGTTAACGACAAGCGGAAACTGGTCGCTAGATCCACTGGCCTGCATATTACGAAATACGAAGCACGATAGGATTATGTATAGCGTGGACTATCCGTTCTCAATGAGTCGTAATGGATTAAAATGGTTAGAGGAGTTGGAAGGGAGTGGAATGGTTACTGAAGAGGAATTGGAAGGCATTCGCTGGAAGAATGCGGCGAAGCTGTTGAGACTGAATGTGAACCTGGAATCACAAGTTTCTTGAGCAGGACTCCTTTTTCTCCCTTCATTTTACATATGCCGGCCTACTCCCCTCAACCTAGAGTCAAGATAATTGGAGCATTTTGACACTGTTACTTGCTCCTCGTCAGCGGAAGGAAAATTATCAACATTAAGTAATTAAAGACTCCTCGTTCCACAAACCAATGGTAATCTACTAAGCTTACGCAAAGGCTGTACAGTATCTTCATCTCAAGGCTGTCTCCAATCCCCTTCAATCAACTTTCCCAACCGAGGGACAAGCACTAAGTACTCTATTTTTGTTCTGGAAACAGGGTTGACCACACTAAGAATTAATAACAGATGTGCAGATAGTTTCCCTTGTTGTATTTGACTCTGCCAGGACGACCTCGACAACGCCTTATTTCGAGCAACTGGATGAACCAGAAAGTCTACATTCTGGTGAGTACCTCCAGGATCCCATTGGTCTTTTACCCTTCTAGATTTTGCCTCAAGGGTAGAGATCTTGAATTCTGAACTTCAAGCCGTTCGTTGCCGGGGAGGGAATTAGATTTGCTGACTCTTTCTACAGTGGGAGAAAAGCCACTCTACTAGTCTATGTCAAAGGACGACCATAGCATTGATATCTAAAAACGGGCGGCCGACGGGATTAGGCAGATCTTCTCCACAAGCTGCTATCAAGTTTAATATCAGACTGCTATTAGCGGCACCAGTAACAATATCGCTGTTCATGTTAGAAGCAAAGCTGAATAGATGTCACTGTCAACGTCAAACGGCACTCTGTAAAGTCTTACTCTAGTAAAGCTTATCATTTGTCTATTCTAATCTATACACAAGGAAATATCTATTCTTATAATCACTACACTGGAACTAGTTCCTTGGGCAGAGCCGAGGACTTGACTGCAATTCGGTTGCTGAGGGCGGTGATGGGCACCCCAGCAAGCACATCGAAGGCTGTGATGATTGATTTCGTCTCCTTCATGACCCAGTTGACAATCTCAATGGCGACGAGCGAGTCGAAGCCGTACGAGTGCAGGAACCTACTGGTATCGACTTCAGAGGGGTCGGTCTGAAGCATCTTGGCAACTTGCTTCACCAGCGCCTCCAGCACGAAAGCTGCAGCCTCCTGCAAGGATTTAGCTTGGCTGATGAGCGCATGGGTGGGAGCGTTATCGTCGTCGCCTGCTGCAGAGCCGCTGTCGTGGAGGCCGGTGCGGGCTATGATGGAGAACCGAGCATCGTCCAGGTAGTATGGAGTGGTGATGCCGGCCAGGCTGACGCTGCCGCCCGTGGCGAGACCCGTGACGACCTGAGGGGGCTTGTCTGCCGATGTGTCGCGATCGATGACCCTCTCTATGAGCGCAAGGAACTCGGCTTCCCGAATTCCGTACGGCTCTTCCCACTCGCGGAAGTTATCCGTCATCCCCGTCTCGGCCAGTACACCGATATCACGCATAAGGCCGAGATCGATTGTCGTCGCGTGCTGTCCGAGGGCCTGGCGGTGGTATGCGAGCGCGTCCTCATACGCTCCCGCCGATGAGTAGTTGCTCTGTCCGCGACTTCCAAAGACTCCCGTGAAGGAGCTAAGGGTGATAAAGAAGTCAAGGTCGTTAGGGAGGCATGTGTGGAGGTTCCAGCTGCCCTGGACCTTGGGGCGTGTACTCTCGACCCAAGACTGGTGGGTCATGTTGGCGAACAAGCCGTCGCGGAGCACCATGGCGCACTGGAAGACGCCCCGGATCTTGCCCAGCTCCCGCGTACAACGTTCGATTGCGCCGGCAACCGCCATCTCGTCCCCAACGTCGCACTTATGGACCTGGACCTGGACCTGCTGCTGCTCGAGCTTCTGGATGAATACCTGAGCGTTCGGCGACTGGGCACCGGAGCGTGACAGGAAGCATAGCTTGCGAGCACCGAGGCTGATGAGCTTGGATGCCAAGCTTCGTCCGAGGCCACCCAGTCCGCCCACGAGCATGTAGACTCCTTCAGGTGACAGCTTGCGAGCGCTCATCCCCCGTGGGATCAGGGGAACGACATTGTCCTCACCCCAAGTCAGTGCGATCTTGCCAAGGTGCTTGCCCGTCTGCATGAGCCGCAGTGCACCCTCCACGTCGGAGATAGGAAAGTTAATCAAGGGCTCGACGGGCCGAGTAATACCACGGCGAATGAAATCGAATGCGCCTTCGAGGATAACGGCCATCAGATCGGGTCGACTCTCCTCAACGTGCCTAAGGTTAAAAAAGGTGAAGGTGGCATCTTGCAGAAAGGGCTGCATATCTAGGCCGGTATTATTGAGGATATCCTTGATTCCAATCTCGACAAAGTGTCCAAACGGCGCGATGCAATTCCATGTTTGGCGAAGGGTCTCGCCTGCAAGCGAGTTGAGCACAACGTCCACACCACGGCCGTTAGTCATACGCTTGATCCCCTTGACAAAGCTGGTATCGCGTGAGTAGAAAATATGGTCGTCGCGGATGCCATATTGCTCGCGAATCAGCTTCTTCTTAGCTTCAGAAGAGACCGTAGCGAAGACCTCCAGACCGAAATGCTGTGCAATCTGGCAGGCGACCTGACCAACGCCACCAGCTGCCGCATGAATGAGAATTGATTGTCCCTTCTGGACCCTAGCGACCCGGACCAGTGCATTCCAGGCGGTGGCGTGAACGGCCGGGATACTTGCCGCCTGCTCGAAAGACATGCCGTCCGGAATCAGGGTGCAAAAGCTAGCTGGAGCTCGGTGGAAGGTCCTGTGTGCGCCGTGTCCAGACATGATTACCTTGTCGCCGACTTGGAATTTTGTTACCGAAGACCCAACGCGGCGAACCACGCCAGCGGCATCTAGTCCGAGTGCTGTGTCGGCCATCTGGCCCATAGCAACCATGACCTCACGGAAGCTAGAAAAGAAATGTTAGCACTTGTGCAAAATTTGGGGAGGTTAGGAAAGTACGTACTTCAGTGCTGTGGCCTTGGTATGGATCTCAATGAAGTCCGGTTCAAGCTCAGCCTCGGCCGACTCGTCTAGCTCCATGCAGACGGAGTTCAACATGCCAGGAGACCGCACACAAAGCTTCACAGGATATTCTATTTCTCCTAGTGGGAGTTCGATGATTGTCTTTGCCGCCCCGGGAAGCAGGCCGTTGATCTCTTCATTCAGAACTGTATCTAACTCGATACGGCAGATGTGTAGAATCTCGCCCTGGACCTTGAATTCGTTGTCCTCGCCGGTCCAGAGGAAAGCATTGGCCATCAAGTCCGCCAGGCGTTCCGCTGGTGCGACGAGAGATGATGGTTCGTCTGCGTGGAAGAGACGCACGTTCAGTCCCGGCGTCTCGTTCCGGACAACTCGCACAAGACCGTCGATCATGGCAGCACTAGGATCGTCCAGTGCTGTCACCCAGAAGAGGCTCTTCGTTTCGAGGATCAGCTTCTTGAGTGGCTCAAAATCGTCCGCGGCCAAGTCTCGAAGAAGAGGCTTCTCGAACTCGAGCAGCGAGATGCATGCCTTGCCCGCGAGAGTTGACACGTCTGGACCCCAGGAGAACACACGCGTCTCGTAGTGATGCTCCTGAAGGCGTGTGGTTAGCTTGGAAGCCACTGCCAGGGCCGTCCCGGTTGGATTCGAAGCTAGGATGATGGTGATTTCTGGCCCAGATGATGCCCCGTTAGTCAACCCGTTTCTAGTGCCATTTGTAGTTCCATTTGTAGTGCCATTTGTACTGGAAACTCTACACTTCTTGGCAACAACAAGACCAGGACCTGCGTCTGCGCCGTGGAACACGGTCGTCTTCATGTTGCTGGCATTCAGTACGGGTTGGATGCTGCTCAAGATGCTGTCCGTCGCTAGGAAGCACAAAGTACCTTCCTGCTTTACGACCTTGCACATGCGCCCGACTGCCTCCGCCGGATTCAGTGCATACAAGCGCAGAGCACCATCGGACGCGACAAGGATGTCGTATATATCCTCAGGCGCATCTTCAGGGAGATCCTGTCCGAAATCCAGAACCTTGAGCGATCCCTGTTGCTCAGTCCCCTTCTTGATCAGCGTCTCGTCTTGACCGGTTGTGGTCAGATCCCATGTCTGCGCTAGTTTCGCTAGATCGATTTGCTGAAATAGTAGACTGCCGGTATCTGCCGCGACTTCAAGGACGGAGAGTGCCGGATTCGCATGGTGCAGTAGCCCGAGGTACTATATAGGTAGGTAAGTAAATGATTGACCCCTGATCCGCTAGCGACCAATATAATAATCCAAGGAATTCGGCAACAGGAAGAGAACATTTGACACATACCTCAATCAATTTGGCTTCACCCGTAGGAAAACGGGAGAGTATAGAGTGCAAGTCCTCGGGAGAAAGAAGCCCAATCGCGGGTTTCCATGTTAGTTTACTGGTAATCGACTTGGTGGTGGTTGAAGAAGACGCGCCGGCGATTTCGGCACAAAGGAACCCTTCAATGACTATCGTAGGATGCTGTTTATTTTCATCGAGCATGAAAATATCGGCATTGAGCTCATTAAGTCCGTGTCGATCAGCATTGGAAAAGCCTGGAAGGATTGCGCCAGCCTGGTAGGGAATGTTGGCCGAGATGGTGATTGCGTCGATGGACTTGGGAACCATAGCCGTCTTCTGGTCGTATTTGCCTCCCTTGACGGCCGCAAAGGCCATGTGGAAGACGGCATCCAGAGTTCCTGGGTGAACGACGTAGCCGCGACCAGTAATACCGGGGATAGGGACCTCAGGAAGCCGCACGGCGCCTACACTCTGGCCATCTCGGTTACGGGCCTCGCAGACGTTTGTGAAAACGGGACCGTACTCGAGACCCCAGGATCGCATGTCGGCATAGAAACCGTCTGGGTCTAGACGGTTTGCACACATCTGTTGCGCCTCGTCGTACTTCGCCTTCAGAGCCTGCTGCTCTAGGCTCTTCTCGCGGCTCGCGTCGGTTCCCTCGGCGGCTTCATATTCAATCATTATCAGGCCGCAGCAGTTCTGTACCAAGGCTTTGCCGTCCGGAGAAGTCGTGACAGTGAACTGTGTCCACGTTGACGCCGAGCCTTTGGTGCCGACCACGTGCGGTCGAAGCTGGACGATACACTCCAGGTTATCATCATCGGTCATAATGAGTGCTGCGGTCAGCTGGATATCTCGGATGTTGAAGGCCGCGATTTGACGGGTCTTGTCGGCTGTCTGGACGGCCGCCTCAATTGCCATAGCAATGTATCCTGCTCCCGGGTAAATGATAGATCCCTGGATCTTGTGGTCGGCGATCCAAGGCGCATCAGACAGTCGGAGGAAGCCCTTCCAGAGCCGCTCTCCTTCTACAACGGACGGGCTAGGGGCGCCGAGAAGGCCAGGCTTGGGCGCATCTCTCGAAAGGAAGTCGATGTCCACTCGGGAATCGTGCCAAAATCTCTGCGAGTGGTTCCAGGCGTACGTTGGGAGATCGACAAGAGGGCTGTCAAAGTGCATATCGCCGTCGGCGTTCACCTCGCTGATGTTCACCTGGCAACCCTCTGTAAATAGGGTGCCCACAGTATTCAAGGCCGTTTTAATGGCGTCCACATTGCGGGTAAGAACAGAGTAGTGGGGGACATTGGTGATGCCGTGCGCCTTTAGGGATTGGGTCGAGGGACCTTTTAATACTGAATGGGGTCCGACTTCGAGCAGGACATCTACAGCGTTTTCTTCCTGTCGCTTGTCGCCCCTGAACGGGCGGACCATGTCGTAGACTGCCTTGGAGAATTGGACAGGCGCAGTGATACTAGCAACCCAGTGGTCGACACCCAGCTGACTGGATTCGATCACGCCGCCGGTGACGGTCGAGTACATGGCGCAATCGCCTACAGGAGCAACGATAGGCTTGATATTGGCTGTGAGGGCACGGTATTCGTCGGCCAAGATCGCCATGTGGTGTGAGTGATATGCAGTATCGACCATCAACTTTTTTGCAAAAATATTTGCCGCCGTAAGCATGCCAAGAAGCTGGTTGATACCCGTACTGTCTCCCGCAATGGTGGTACTGGTTGGGGAGTTGATGCAGGCGACGACCAGTTTCCCATCTGTGACCTTGGAGATCCATTCTTCTGCTACCTCGTGTGACAGCCCGACGGCCATCATCGCGCCATCGATTTCAGGCGCCTTGATCTTTATCCTCGCCGCGACGAAACCCCGATAGTAAGCAACCTCCCATGCGTCCTTCTTACTGAGCCTACCAGAAGCATACGAGCCAGCGATCTCGCCCCCTGAGTGGCCCACGACGGCAGTGGGCACTATATTCCAGGACCTGAGCAAGTCCACGAGAGCGATTTGCAGGATGGAAGAGAGACCGTGGCTGTACAGAGCTTGGTTTATTAGCGATGTCGTCTTGTTCTTGAGCAGCTCCTCTGTCACCGACCAGGTGCATCCACAGGCCTGTTGAAGATGCCTGTCAGCTGCCTCTACACTCTCCCTGAAGACCTTATACGCCATGAGCTCTACTCCCATCCGCGGCCACTGGGCGCCCTGGCCCGTGAACACAAACCCAATCCGAGGGCTTCTGGAGGACTTGCCCACCGGCGCACGACTCTCGTCGTCTTTCGCGGTCAGAGAGGCGATGAGCTCTTCTGGCGACGAGGAAGTGGCATACGTCTTCCACTGGAGACGTGACCTTCGCTCGCCTATTGTGTAAGCCAGCTGGGCCATAAATTCCTCGGTCTTGTGCTTGTTATCCGGGTTGTCGCTCTGATACCCGGCGACCTTGGTTTGGATGTACTTGGCAAGCGGCTGCTCGATTCGCTCGAGTCCGTCCTTGTCCTGCGCGCTCCAGACAAACAGGCGAGGCCTGGGACGGTCCAGGTTAGCCGCATGACCATTTATTTTCGCCACAATGCCATTCGTGCCGTTGACACCGTTCGTGCCCTTGACACCATTTGTACCGTTGACACCATTCGTGCCGTTGGCACCATTCGAAGCATGTCCGTTAACACCATTCGTGCCGTTGACACCATTCGAAGCATGTCCGTTGACGCCATTCATGCCGTTGACACCATTCGAAGCATGTCCGTTGACGCCATTCGAAGCATGTCCGTTAACACCATTCGTGCCGTTAACACCATTTGAAGTATGCCCGTTAACAGCAAGCTTTCTAGCCTTCAAATAGTGATGTGCATCGTCTAGGATCGCATGTGCGTTTGATCCACCGTAGCCAAACGAGTTGATGCTAATGCGGCGCACACCATCCGTGGGCCACGGGGTCAGTTCTGTCGGAACCCGCACGTTCCACTTGTCCCATTGAATCTTTGGGTTAGGGTTCTTGAAATGGATGTTCGGGGGAATCACGCCGGCCTCAAGCATAAGCACTGCCTTGATGATACCCGCGATTCCAGCCGCGGCTTCAAGATGGCCAATCTGGAACTCAAGTGGTTAGAATAAGGTAAACCTAAAATTTCGAGAACGGGAGTTAACCAACATTGGATTTTACGGATCCCACAATCAGTTTGTTCTCTGCGCTATGTGATGCAGCTATGCTACCCGCCAGGGCCTGCATTTCGCCTTGATCGCCAGCCTGGGTGCCGGTGCCCTGCGAAGTAAACATCACCAATTAGCAGACTGAAAGGGAGGGGGAAGGGAAAAGAAGCCAGGGAGACATACATGAGCTTCGACGTATGCCGTTGTGCTAAAGTCCAAACCAGCCTTCTGGTAGACCTCTTCGATCAAACTCATTTGTGCTTCTGCACTCGGCATCGTAAGCCCCTTGGTTCGGCCGTCTTGGTTCGAACCAGTTCCACGGATGATTGCTCTGATTGGGTCGCCTGCGGCAATAGCATCACTTGTACGCTTTAAAATAATACATCCGAATCCCTCACCGCGGCCGTAGCCGTCAGCAGACTCGTCGAAACTCTTACACTTCCCGTCAGGGGAAAGGAACCCGTGGCTGGACAGGAAAATGAACATCTCAGGGGTCATTAGACAGCTGCTGGCTCCCACTATCGCAGTATCGGACTCGCCTGTCCGTAGACTTTGGCACGCGAGATGCAACGCAACCATACTGGATGAGCAGGCCGTGTTCACCGGGAAGGATGGGCCCCTTAAGTCCCATAACCAAGATAATCTGTTGGCCATCGAGGCCGGGCATGTGCCCGTGAATGTATACTGCGGCGCGTTATCGAGGTCTCTACAGATCATATCGCGGTAGTCGGTTGTAGTATTTCCCATAAAGACTCCAGTTCGCGTCCCAGCAATTTGATGTAGGGGAAGACCGGCCCGTTCCAGAGCCTCGTACGTCACCTCCATCATGATGCGCTGTTGGGGGTCCATGGCGTCGACGTCGTGTTTTGGGAGGCCGAAGAAGCCTGCGTCGAATCTGGAGAGGTCCTCTCGCAAGAAGTGAGCGCCTTTGGCAGCGCTTGTGGCTCGCCTCTTGTTTGGCGACCAGAAACTGTCCATGTTGAAGCGTTCCTGGGGTATCTCACTCCATGCCGCTGGGGATTGGACACACGTCAGTAAGAGTGAGCAGTCGATGGAGGAGAAAATACAATACTTACATTCACCCGCGCAAATTGATTGCCAAAAGTTCTCGAGGGTATCGCCTTCGCCGGGCAGCCTGCACGACAGACCGACGACGGCAATGGAGTCGTACTCAGCCATTCTTGGTATGTATCTAGGTCAAATGTATGTTGAACGGATAACAAGATTGCTACACCGTGGGTGAATATATATTGGAATCTATTATATATTTACAACAACGGCCATGAATGTCGAGGACAGTCCCGGGCTTCTACATATGAGGATTAACTCAATGGCGTACTTAGGACCCTGACTTTCGAGTCCCTGTGTCAATTGAGACCAAGAGTTGGATTCCCCCACGGGCCCTATCCGTTCGGTACGTTATCTGATTTTACGGCGTGGTATCTTCGCCGGGTCATCATCGAGGTGAGCTGACTAAGGTATAAGATATCCACGGGATTCCCCCATTGGTTGGTTTATTAGAAGCTTTTTCGGAAGACCTCGGTTGTGGCGCAAGTGGATACAACCAATAATACGAACTAGCCGTCGGCGGCTGTTTAGTTTGTTCTAGAGCCTCTCTACGTCGCGTTCGCTTGTAGTCGGCGGAAGCAAAATAGACGTAAAAGTAAAATAGGTTTAAGTTTAAATCATAGCTAAGTTTACTTATTTAAATAAAAAGCTTATAGGATTAAAATTAATATATTAATAAGTAATCCTTTTTACTTATAATATATGAAATTAATATTATATTATTTTAAAATTAAAGTATTAATTTTAAAAGTATAAATTTATAATAAAAAAGAACTTTCTACTTATAAAAAGTAATTTCTTATAATTTAATTATATTTCTAAATAATCTAAGTTTAAAAACTATCCTTATCCTCTAATTAGTTAGAGAGTTTATAGGAGCTATAAAATCTTACTTTTATATTTAGCTTTATTTTCGCCTTTTCAGCCAAGGCGTCTAAATCTGAGATAAGCCCTAAGCGGCGATTACTATCTACTTTCCCTTGTACGTTATAGCTCCCGTCCGTGGCGGAAACAAGCCTCGATTCCTCCGGGAAACACTAGGGCAATTTGTAATTGGCCATCCCTTCACCTTGCGTTGCTTGCACGGTACCTTACAATGCGAAAGGTTCTGGTTAAACACAACACTCGGCTCGGGGCCGGGAAACATGGTCGGGGCAGCCCTCGATTTACGGCCCCGGGCCTCACTTTTAAGTTGAAGCGTCTAGTCCTAGAGACGATGCATATCAATGAGAAACCCCACGACTGTGATTTCTATGTTAGCTCTACAGAAACAAGCAGCTCATTTACTAGGAGTTAGACTTTGCCAGGAGAACCGCTACGAAAGACTTGATTGAATATGGCAGATCAACTGAAGCTGTGTATTTTCGGCGACCAGACGTGCGATCTAAGACCGCACTGGAAAGAGTTGTTCCAAGTTCGGAATAACCCAGCCGTGGAGGACTTCCTTGTGAAGGCGTACGCTGCTGTTCGAAATGAGACCTACAAGCTGCCAGTCGATGTCAGGAACGATATTCCGCGGTTTACCAATCTCAATGACCTAATCTTGTCGAACCAAACCGGTGCCAGGCGATGTCTCGCCATTGATACGGCCGTCAGTTGCATCTACGAGCTTGCGACTTTCATCAGGTAAGCAAAAGCAAGTCCTAACCAGTTATCTGCTTATTCATTCATTCATTACACAGGCAAGCAGACACTTGGTACCATGGAGGAGGAGAGCTCATAACTATGGGTCTTTGCCTCGGAGGTCTACCTGCTGCTGCTGTATGCTCCAGCCGAACCACGCTTGGTCTGATTCCCAGGGCTGTGGATGCCGTCATAGCAGCATTCCGAACGGGCTTGCAAGCGGCTGAGACAGCAAATCGACTTGTGCCACGAACATCACAAGAAGAATTTGAAGGAAACTGGTCCATACTTGTTAGCAGAGACACGGCTTCTGAAGCCTTGATCAAGTACTGTGAACGAACTGTGAGTATTCCTTCATTATCTGGGGTTGACTAGCTAGCTGTTCTGGTGACTGACCTTGCTTTCCCCATCCTTCTAGGCCCTGCCGTTGACCGCCAGGCCTTACATCAGCGCGTTTTCTTCCAACACCATCACTGTGAGCGGGTCACCAAGCTCACTTGCACGCCTGGTTGAATCGGAGGAGTTTAAAGGCATCAGATCCAAGAAGCTTCCTGTACACGGACCCCTCCATGCTCCCCATCTATATACAGAAGCCAACGTCAACGAAATCGTTGAAGGCTTGGGCTCGGCCAGCGATGATGAGCGCTCCGAGCAGATTCCATTCCTGTCAAGCACCGGTGCTATGATCAAGGAGCCTGATTTCGCGAGCCGCTTGAAGGCTGCTGTGGATGCCATCGTGGCCCAACCGATGCACTTCCCCACCCTGCTCGATCAACTGCAGGTTCACATCGAGGCTGTGAACCCAAAGTCATTCGAAATGATTCCCATCGCTACTACAGTCGACCGACTTGTCTACAACACCTTCAAGTCGACACCGCTGGCCTCGTTGGTGCTTCCCCCACCCCCACCCGCAGCCCAGCAGAAGTCTGGTCTTCCTGAGACTTCGCCTCCTAATCCCAAGACTCCCAAGCTTGCCATCATTGGCATGTCGGGACGCTTCCCCGGTGGTGCTAACTCGACCGAAGCCTTCTGGGATATCCTGTACCAAGGCCTGGATGTGCACAAGTCCGTTCCACCGCGTCGATGGGACGTCAATACTCACATTGACCTCACACTGAAGAAGAAGAACACCGGGGGGGTTCCATGGGGTTGCTGGATTGATGATGCCGGCCTGTTTGACGCACGTTTCTTTAGCATTTCACCCCGCGAGGCGCCACAGATTGATCCCGCTCAGCGCCTTGCCCTGATGAGCGTTCACGAGGCCATCGAGCAGTCCGGTATCGTTTCTGATGCTACCCCCTCCACCCGGCCCGACCGAGTCGGTGTGTTTATGGGTGTGACGGCTAACGATTGGGCCGAGACGAATAGCACCCAAGACATCGACACGTACCTGATCCCAGGAGGAAACCGAGCCTTCATTCCGGGCCGTATCAACTTCTTCTACAAGTTCAGCGGCCCTAGTTACGCAATTGATACCGCCTGTTCATCTGCGCTATCTGCCGTTCATATCGCCTGTAATGCGCTATGGAGAGGCGATATTGACACTGCTATTGCCGGCGGAACCAACATCATGACAAACCCGGATCCCCACGCCGGTCTTGACCGAGGGCACTTCCTTTCACGCACAGGCAACTGCAAGACCTTTGATGATAGTGCCGATGGATACTGCCGAGGAGAAGGTGTCGGTACTCTCGTGATCAAACGTCTTGACGATGCTATTGCCGACAACGATCCTATATTGGGCGTTATCCTGGATACCTACACAAACCACTCGTCCGAGTCCGAGTCCATTACACGACCCCACGCTGGTGCCCAGCGTGCTGCTTTTAGTAAGGTCCTAAACCAGGGCGTCGTAGATCCTTACTCAATCAGCTACGTTGAAATGCACGGAACGGGGACCCAAGTCGGTGATGCTACGGAAATGTCTAGTGTTCTGTCGACCTTCGCACCGCCGCTGTCTGAGGTCCCACGCAGTAGATCGAAGGATGAAGCTCTCTATCTAGGTTCTTGTAAAGCCAATGTTGGCCACGGTGAGGCTTCCTCAGGATCATCAGCCCTTATCAAGGTACTGTTGATGATGCAGAAGAACATGATTGCTCCAAACTGCGGAATCAAGACAAAAATCAACCGCAAGTTCCCGACTGACCTCGCGGAACGAAATGTACACATCCCCTTGCAACCAACCCCGTGGGAAAGGAGTTCCGACCCATCCAAGCCCAGAAGAGCGCTCGTCAACAACTTCGGTGCCGCGGGTGGTAACACGGCCATTTTGCTGGAAGATGCACCGCTCAGACCCGAGTCCACTGATGTCGACCCACGAGACGTTCACCTCGTTGCAGTGTCGGCTAAAAGTGGCACATCTATTCAGGGTAACCTCAAGGCCTTGCTCGCCTACTTAAAACAGAATCCAAATGTCCCCCTGGGACAGCTGTCGTACACAACGACGGCACGTCGCCTGCATCATCAGCACCGTGTTATGCTTTCTGGCTCGCGCGCCGAAGAGCTTTGCACGCAGATCGAGACGGCCCTCCAGAACAATGCCGGAGCAACGAGGCCCAAGACGGCCCCGAAGTTCGTCTTCACCTTCACCGGCCAGGGCGCACAGTTTCCCGGCATGGGCAAGGAGCTCCTGGCCCACGTCGGTCTCTTCCGTAAGGAAATGCACCGGCTGGACCAGATCTGCCAGAGCCTGGGCTTCCCATCGATGCTGCCCGTCATCCAAGCCGGCGAGGAGCAAGACATCAACACCTTTGCGCCTGTCGCGGTTCAGCTGGCAAGCACCTGCATGCAGATCGCGTTGGGAAAGCTCTGGGAATCATGGAACATCGTCCCCATCGCTGTTGTCAGCCACAGCTTGGGCGAGTATGCCGCTCTCAACTACGCTAGTGTACTCTCGGACGCGGATACCATCTACCTTGTGGGCAAGAGAGCCGAATTCCTCCAGAAAAAGTGCACACGCGACACCCATGCTATGCTCGTCGTCAGGGGTTCAGTTGATGAGATCACAGCCGCCCTGGGAGATGCCAAGGACACCATCGAGTTTGCTTGTGTAAACTCGCCCGTCGAGACCGTCCTCGCCGGATCTAACGAGGCCATCTCTGAGGTGAAGACAATTCTTACCGATGCTGGCAGAAAGACGACACTTCTCAAAGTCCCCTTCGCCTTCCACTCCTGTCAGATGGACCCCATGCTTTCGGACCTAAAGGAAGTCGCCCGGAGCGTTACCTTCTCCAAGCCCAAGCTGCCCGTGCTGTGTCCGCTGGATGGTAGCATTGTACAAGAAGAAGGCGTTTTTGGACCCGATTACCTAGCCCAGCACTCTCGCCAACCTGTCAACATGATTCAGGCACTCCTAGCAGGACGCAGCGCCAAGCTCATCAACGAGGCTACCATGACGCTCGAAATCGGTCCCCACCCGGCCATGGGAGGTATGGTGCGGGCCGTTCTAGGCTCACAAGTTCCTACGCTTGCCTCGTCGCAGCGTGGCAGGTCGGCTTGGTCAGTCCTCAGCACAACAATGAAACAGATGTACGCGGCAGGTGCCGACATCCGTTGGACAGCATACCATGCCGGCTTCAAGGCTTCGCACAACGTGCTGTCGTTGCCAGCGTATAGCTGGGACTTGAAGGACTATTGGCTCACTTACACCAATGACTGGTCCCTGCGCAAGGGCGACCCTCCGCTGGTGATCAACGGTGGTGGTGGCGCAAGACTTGACTCTACAACTATCCACAGGGTGGTCGAAGAGACCGAGAGCGCCAGTGGAGTTCACCTGGTTGTCGAGGCCGATATCACCCGCCCGGACCTGAGCCCGATTGTACAGGGACACGAGGTTGATGGAATTCCGCTGTGTACGCCGTCAGTCTGGGCAGATATTGCGCTGAGTCTTGGTACCTACTTTCTTCAGCGATACCGACCTGGCCACGTAAAGGATATTGTGGATGTGACAGACATGACGATTCTCAAAGCACTGATCCTGCGGGCCGGTGCAACAAAACAGCTCATGCAAGCCCATTCTGAGGTTGAATGGTCATCTGATTCCGCTACTATCAAATTCGTATCCTTTGATGTAGGTCTTTCTCTGTCTCTCTCTCTCCTAGACGGCACACCAACTAACTGGATAACAGAACAAGCAGAAATTGCAGGAGCACGCCCATTGCAGGATCATCTTCAAGGACAGATCTCTTCAACAAACCCTCCAGAAGAATCTCCCTGACCTGAAGCAAAAGCTCCAAACCCTCCGAGACGGAATCCTGTCGGGGGCAGTGGCCCGCTACACCGGCCCCATGTGTTATCGCGCTATTCGGCCGCTTGCACGGTTCCACCCCGACTACAAGGCAGCCGGCGAGGTTCTTCTCAACTCCAATACTCTAGAGGCCTCCAGTCGTCTCAGCTTTGCCACGGTGAAGAGGAGCGGCAGCTTCCACACCCACCCGGGCGTGATCGATGCCCTCTCGCAGTCCTGCGGTTTTATCATGAACTGCAATGATTACGCCGACCTGGATGGGGATGTGTTCATGAACCATGGCTGGAGCTCACTCCAACTGTTCGAACCCATTGATGTCCAAGAGGAGTACACGACTTACACGCGCATGAAGGAGGGCGAGGATAATTTGTGGCACGGTGATGTTGTGGTCTTGAACAGCAAGGACAAAGTCGCCGCCTATTTCGGGCACATAGCGGTTCGTCTTGGCATTTCTTTCTCTCTTCCAGCAAAATCAAGCACTCTGACCTAACTAACTCACTCCTCCAGATCCAATGTGTAGCCCGACGAGTCTTGCAGGTCATTTTGTCGATTGAAAGTGGCGCCAAGTCCCAGAAGCAATTGCCAGCACAGAAGGCTCCTACTCCGGCCGCTGCTCCTCCTACTCAGGCCAAGAGTGCGCCCAAGACCCCTGCTGCCACTTACGCTCCTGCCCCGGCTCCCATTCCTGAATCCAAGGATTCTCAGGTCACCTCTGACAAGTCCCAGTCTGGCAAGATCGCGAAGGTCCTAGCAGTTGTCGCCGAGGAGAGTGGCCTTTCCGTGGCCGACTTGACCGACAGCACCGTTTTCGCCGACATCGGTATCGATTCTCTCCTCGGCCTAACTATCTCGGCCCGTTTCAAGGAGGAGCTCGACCAAGAAGTCGACTTCAACGCGCTGCTCTTTGAGTATCCCACGGTGGGCGAGCTCAAGTCGTTCTTCGGAGGAGAAAGCAGTGCTTCTAGTTCTACTTCTTCCGGAGCCATAACCCCGACCTCCACCTCCACTGCCCAGGAGTCTGTCGCTTCGAGCGTTGAACTTTCCCTTTCGAGCCCTCCTTCGACAAACGGCGACGCGGTTAACTCGCAGAAAGAGGTGTCCATGGGCTTCGACTTCAACCGGGCTCTCCAGGTCATCTCAGAAGAAAGCGGAGTCGCAGTTGAGGATCTCACGAGCGATACCAATTTTGCCGACGCCGGCATTGACTCACTGCTCTCCCTTGTTATTGTTAGTCGGTTCAGGGACGAGCTGGAGCTTGACATCAAGCACGAGTCTCTGCTCCTCGAGTGTCCCACCGTGGGCTTGCTAAAGACGGCCCTGGTGGGAGAGGATGCCGCCAACGAAAGCAGCAGGCCAGCCGCGGCTGTAGAGAGTGACGAACAGCCAAAGAAAAACGGTGTGTCGCCGCAGCGTACTCCGGCCGAAACGGCCGCCCTGGCAGCTCGGGAGAAGGCTGTTGACGAACTTGTCGCCAAGTACACAGCCGGATACTCGGGACCGGCCCAGCCTTCTGCCTCAGCACCCTCGCCAAAGGATGATGAAAAAGTTGTTCTGATCACGGGTGCTTCAGGAAGCTTGGGAGGGCACTTGGCCTACCACATCGCACAGCTGCCCGATGTGAAGACGGTCGTTTGTCTCAACCGCCAGCACCGAGAGGAGCCCTACAAGCGCCAGATCAAGGCCATGAGGGATAAGGGGATCCACTACCCCGAGGCCCTCAAGCATAAGCTGGCCGTTTTTCAGACCGACACCTCGAAGCCCATGCTGGGTCTCGAGCCCGATGTGTATGAACGACTTGTGGGCACTGCTACCCATCTCATCCACAGTGCCTGGCCTATGAGCGGTAAGCGAGCCCTGGATGGTTTCGAGTCGCAGTTCCAAGTCATGAAGAACCTCATCAAGCTGTCATGCGATGTCGCTTCCCAGCGTTCCCAGTCTTTTAAGTTCAGCTTCCAGATGGTCTCGTCCATTGGTGTTGTCGGCCTCTACGGCAACGGGAAGAAGGAGAAGGTACTCGTACCCGAAGAGCGGTTCGGAATCGACTGCATTCTCAACAACGGCTACGGAGATGCCAAGTGGGGTTGCGAGCGCATGGTGGACGAGACCTTGCGCAAGAGCCCCGACCGGTTCCGTGCTATGGTTGTCCGTCTAGGCCAGATCGCAGGTTCCAAGACGAGCGGCTACTGGAACCCCATGGAGCACTTCGGCTTCCTTATCAAGTCGTCGCAGACCTTGAACGCCCTGCCCGACGTGCCTGGCGAGGCCTACTGGACCCCGGTCAATGATATGGCCGCGACCCTTGCTGACCTCGTGCTCTCGGACCACACCCCCTACCGCTTCTACCACCTCGAGAACCCCGTTGGCCAGCCCTGGAAGGAGTTGAATGCTGTCCTAGCAGATGCCCTAGGCATCAAGAACTTAATCCCCTTCGACGAGTGGGTTAAGCGCGTGGGAGCCGCTCCCCAGAAGAACAACCCAGCCGCCACTCTGCTCGAGTTCCTAGACGACACCTATATCCGGATGTCTTATGGCGGGCTTGTCCTGGACACGAAGCACACCCTGGAGCATTCTAAGTCTCTTAGAGCCGTGGGACCAGTTAGTGAGGAGGTGGTTCGGAAGTACATTCACATCTGGAAGGCGATTGGTTTCCTAAACTAAGGGGTTTCTTGTGCGAGTATAAACTTGTATGTAATACGGTCCTATGTTTTGAATTTCCTCTTTATCTTCTTTAAGGAGTAGCTTTGTTATTGTATTATCTTTTCTATGGGTTTCTTCTGCTGGACTTTCAATTTTATTTTGTATATATTAAATAAGACTCTATTTTAAGCTCTTAGAGAAATAATAGTATCCACCAGTGTGTTAAGTGTTGCACAGGAAGGTTCCCCGGACGTACACGATAAAATACATACATTTTTAGTGGTAAAAATCCAGGGAGAATCCAGGGGTACTTAATCCTTGTCCTATGTAACACTTGACGCGCTAAGGGATATTTAATTTAAAATTCTTATTATTTATTTCTTATTTTTTAAATCTCTTTTACTTCTCTAAGTATAATATTCTAATAATAAAAATCTTCTTCTTTTTCTTCTTCTTGTACTTGTCTTCGTCCGAAGAGCTCTCACTACTACTCGAATTCTCTTGCGTAGCTTTCTGTGCCTTCTTATATTTGCGACAGTCTACCTATATATATGTCCTTCCTTGCTATAGAACCAACAATTTGGCTTCCTTTTATACTTGTCCGAAGGCCTTGTACAGCCTCGTGCTATAGCAGCTACTGTAGGAGGTAGAGGATAGTTGATTTCGATAGATTGTAGAGTATTGATTGTCTGTGTAAGACTAAGCTTCTCTCGTAGACAAAAACTTCTCTATATAGAACTCTACTTTTCGATTTCTAGCCTATCCCTTTGTGTGTCAAATGGCGTCCAACTTAGAATTGGTACGTGCACAGCGCGAATCAGTAAAGCGAGAGCTTATTCTAAGTATTTTAGGCCTGTGCTTACGCGTAAAGTACTTGGAGTTAGCCATTGGTGATGATCTCCCGAATGCTTAATTTAAATCCTTGACTAGGCGGCCACTTGACGCACAAAGGGGTAGATAAGCTTGTTCTACATCAAGGTAGTGTTTTGGTTTTCTATTTTAGAGCTAATAGAGGTTTGTAGATTAGATAAAACAGAGTTGAAAATAATTATTGCTGTGCGGCTATTAAGCTCTTTATCTGTGGTTTTGAACCATTGATAATAGGCTAGGTATTCGACGAAATTAAGGCTGCTTTGTATATCCTTGAAAAGTCTGAATAATTGTCTCCTGTAAGGATCGAAATGCGTCCCTATTTGTAGGTATAATAGCTTTCTAATGTAGCTGTAGAAGTCGTTATATTGATGAAATCGAATAGAATGCGCTATTCCGGGCTTATATACCTGTTAGGAACAATATGATAAATTGATTAAATTGAAGCTATTCAGATGTAGGGTTGCTACACCACATATAAGACTAGAGTTCCCGAATATTCCGGTGCCCAGAGCCTGTGTGTGTGTATGTGTGTGTGTGAGTGAATATTTGTAAGCAATATTTCTAACAAGATGATTAAAACCCACGGTGTCCGTAGGTTGGGTTGGGTTTTTGCCAAGAACCCGTGGCCCGGGTTATAATATTATAACCCACCCATAGAGGAACCCGCGGCTGGGTTTCTGCGGGTTGACGGGTTGATGAGTTGACGGGTTTCCGGGTTTCTGTGACGCACTCTAGATAAACTTAACTGTCCATCGCTATTAACAATATTTGAAGGCCCAGGATGTACACCTTTAAAAATAAGCAACACTACTACCGCAATGACTTGCCCAGCCATCCCAGTAGGCGGCGTTCCCGTCCCCGTCCCCGTTCCCGACCCAACGCTCGGCCTCCCCCGCATCCTGTGCCTCCATGGCGGCGGCACCAATTCACGCATCTTCCACGCCCAATGCCGCATCATAAGGCGTCACCTCGAGCACTCCTTCCGCCTCGTCTTTCCCGACGCCCCATACTTCGTTAAGCCAGGCCCGGACGTCACCTCTGTTTACGCGGACTGGGGCCCTTTCCGCAGCTGGATGAAGCCGGAGCCCGGCGACAATCCTTACTCCAAGCTCCTTAGCCGCACCAACGACGTGCTAATGCCAGTACATGACAGTGATGCAATTGAGGTTATCAACGCTATTGATACGGCTCTTACCGACGCCATGAGGGCCGACGATAGGGCCGGCGCAACTGGCGAGTGGGTTGGCCTACTTGGCTTCAGCCAAGGTGCCAAGATAGCTGCAAGTCTGCTCTTGAGGGAGCAGGACCGCATGGAGCCAGCTAAGGTACCCTACCAGAGGCCTATGTTTCGGTTCGCCGTTCTGATGGCTGGGAGAGGACCACTTGTTACGCTAGATCCGGATTCCCAGGCTTTCTTCGGCCGCGAACAAGAGGTCCAGGAGGCGATTTTGCGGCTGCCGACTGTGCATGTGCATGGGTTGCAAGATGAGGGGTTGGCTATGCATAGAGATTTCCGGAATCGGTGCTGTACAAAGGAAAGCACAACGCTGGTGGAGTGGGATGGGAATCACCGTCTTCCGATTAAAACTGGTGATGTAGCTGCTGTTGTTTCTGCGCTGATGGCTGCTTACCAGCGATCGAAGGCGTTGTAGCGACAGAAGCCTGAAACAAATAGCAAATATCAACTGGCGGATGCAAAGAAAAATCGGTGATTTCATGAATTGATCTAAGATTATTTCTAATACTTCAATTTGCAAAGCCCCCGCTTCGTATGTACTCTAACTAACCCTAAGAGATTGGGAAAGTGGTATGTTACTGTAACATCGATTAAGCGATCTCTCTTTTAGTTATAAAGTCTTCTCAAAGTAGATATATACTAAAATCTACTAGTGTACTTCCTAGAGGAAGGTATAACTAGAAAGAAGGTTATTTTCTAAGAGATATTACTCTTCCACAGAAGCTTTTCGATTTGCTCAATCTGCGCTCTTTTTACAGCTCTTTTCGCCTTTCCATGTATACTTCAGGTAGCATAACACCTTCCCTCCTTCCAAAATGCTTCAACTCAGTTCAAAACCTACGACCCCAAGATCCAGACAGCCTAATCTCATACATCCCACCAGCCGTTTCATAAATCTTTAAGTCAGCCATCTCTTTCTCAAACTCCTCATGTTCCTCCTTCCCCATCGGACGATGCGTCCCCCTAAAACACCCCAGTCTATTCCACGGACTCGAACAACAAGTCCACTCCAAATTACTAGAACGAAGAACAGCCTCATTATGTGCAATCTTGAGTGTCCGATCAGGATACTCATTACATGTCCTTATCAAGACGTATTTTTCCTTTGGTGTAAGTTTTTCGAGACCTTCACATTGTATGTATCGACGTCCGCACGAGAACGTTTGCTACGTCTAGGCGAAGAGTCTAGCAGAGCCTTGGAATCAGTTGATGGAAAACTTCTTCTGGCTGCTTCCCTATTCATGTACTCCTCGAAGGACTCCTCAGGGGGATGACGCGTTGATGTGGAAGTGGGAGGGATATAACTCCGCTTATGATTATTATGCGAAGGGTGCTCGTCCGGTTTCTGGTTCAACACCTCGTTCTTCTCTGAACTCTCTTTGTATTTCAAGCCTTGCTCCCAAGCTAAATCGAATCGCCTCCGAGCGGCTTCGAAGTCAAAGACACTTGTAGAATCCTGCTCGTGTTCCGATGAGTTTGGGTTTGGTATAGGAATCGGCTCTGAATCGTCATCTTCATCACTCTCGATATCTTCAGGGGCTCGCGAGTTCGAGTTCGGGTTTGGAATGGAAATTATTTCAGAGTCCGATTCATCAACTTCTTCGTCGTGTGTAGCTCTGCTAGATAGAGGTTGACTAGATCGTTCAGATGAAGGACTCGAGCAAGGAGGTGTTGTCAATTGCTGTCCCAAAGGATCTTTAAATTTACGATTTTGTTCATCGGTTCTCTCTGGCAGAGCTGCTTGAGCTTGTTCAGTATTTGTTGTACTTGTACGTTCACAGATGCATGTATATTCCACACCCATCCTCCTCAAGTATTCACAATTTGGACTCGAGCAGGTCGCAGGATCTATTAGTTGTCGGTGTGGTGGTATTGGGGCTCCCCAAATAAGCCGTGCTTCTATATAGCTCCTAATCTGCGGACAGAAAGTGTAGACTCCTTTGATAATGGTTTGTAGTTGCCAGCTCGAGTGAGACATTTTCGGGGATGTTTGGTATTACAGGATTTTGTGTGGTGAGTGAGGAAGATGTTGAAAGCTCTGTCATTGTGAATTGGACACCTGCGTCCTAATTGTTGAAGATGTTGCTAGTGTTAGTAGTATTCGGTACTTCACATTGAAGATTAGAGACATTGAGATATGCGGAGACGCGGAGACGCGTTCGAACGAGTCGCTTAGTCAGGACCACTTACTCGAGCACTAGCGAGAAAAGTTCGCTTATAATAGGGGCTATGGTCCGGGTCACCTCGCATATCATGAGGATAACACGTTAAATATATACCAGCTAACAGATAATAACCACTAGTTCTGGCGTTTCTCTAATCCTTTACATAAACTGGTCTCTTTCTCTATAACTTAACTCGCAAGAGTTGGTGTAACTAATAAGATGGTCTTCTTACCTTAACTCTAAAGGCTTCATCCTCTCTATCTCGCTAGAAGACTTGCCACCTATATCCTTTCATTATATCGCTTACCTAGTACTAGAATATAGCACCTTTCCCATATCAATATTCCTTTGCACTAGCAACCTTTTTCTTTGCAAACTAAATCCAAGATCATACTCCCCTCGAAGATATCAATTTCTTTCAACGTGTACCGAATTTTAAGAATCTAATTTTGAACGAAATAATGGTCGATGATATCAAAGCAATCTGTCACCAATTCAGAAGTTCTACAGTATTACTCGAATTTAGAGAAGAGAAACGTTTGAAATCAGGAATATGTTTTTGATCAAGAAAATTCTCGAGATCGCTAGGAAGGTTGTTCGAATTCACCCCTAGTGCTCGCTCTCTCTATACCATTTCATCATTCAAATTTTTCTCAATAGGTAATCGTCGAAAAGCTTTGACATGTTCTTCATGTATTCTCCAGCTTAGATCTTCCCTCTCACTTTGATGCCCGCATAACCCATCTTCCTTTCGCTTTCGATCACTGCGTCGTTATAGAAGCTGTTCAGAGATACAGCGACACAATTCATGCAGGTGCTCCTTGGCTTTCAAACTATGTAGACTTCCTAATATAAATCAATCATCTTAAACCCAAAGCCACCTTCTGCAGATTATTATGAAAGATCAATGTCTTGTCATTAGACTTAGTGACATCTTCTATGGCTTACAAATTATAATTCATATCCCTAATTATCTATTACTAGGTACTAAATATACCCCTTCTCGACCCTTCACTCCGGAGGGAACAGTAGGGCTCGCTGAATAATATCTACGCATATCTAGCGTCAATTCACCAGACGAATATCAAATCATTAAATGACCTATTCCTATCTGGAATATGTATACAAAACAACTAAACAAAATCAAGATGTTTAACTTAATTAGCTTTTATCCAATCAGTTAGGAGAAACTGAATGTTGCCAAAGCTGACGGAACTGTCGATAATCTTATCTAGATATCAACATTCACGGATTGGAATATTCGTAGATGCGAGGAATAGGCTAAAAAGCAATTCTAGGAATGGTCTTCTATTACCCAAAACAGAATAAGTAAACTAAGGGGCTCAGGTATACTCGAAGAGTTCACAAAAGACTACTCTCTAAGCAAGAGAAAGTTTACAACAGATAACTATGAAAATGACATAGATTCGACTGGACTTGAACTCGTTAAATGTGACAATGTGGACAAATGGTAGAAGATAAGGTTGGTGGTATAGTTGAATTGAATCAAGAATTGGTAAGTCCTCTCTATCTATCAATAAACACAAACCTTTATGGATATATACCTAGCTAACACCATATAAATCTGTCTTGAAACTATGAAGATGAAAGTTAGAATCAATTCGTCAGTCAAGTTTCGTATTGTCAAGAGTTTCATCCAATCCGGAGATATTCTTAATGCTTAGCAGAAGGTCTTTCTTATTGAGCCCCTCTAGCTCAATATGTCCTTCTATTTAATAAAGACTGCCTCCAGATCTAACGTTGAAATTTTTTTCACAGGCAATTTTCTTAGGGGTAATAGGTTTACCTTTGATGTCTCTTGAATCACTCAATGCCTCATTCTTCATGGCAATTGCTAGGAGACGCCTTTCTTTCTTTCATTTTTTTTTAGCTTCGCGTTGGTGGATAGATTTTAATGTACAAAGATCATAGCACTTGTTTTCTCGGTGCATCAGCATCACCATTAGCGATAGAGGGTTCTTTCACTATAAGGATAAGAGAATAAAGAAATAAGTAAATAAAATAAGTAATAAATAAAAAACCTCTATTACTACTACTAATACTATCTTTTCTTTTAATAAATATAAGTAACTATTAGTTTAATCTAAGTTAAGGGCGAGCATTCTTAAACTTAGTATAAATTCAGAAGAGTCACATAAGGATTTTAATTTTAGTATGGAAATTTATAGAACTAAACTAAGTAATCTAGTAACTTCGTAATATAATGCTCTGAAGTTTGTACTGTACAGATTTACGTATTGGTCTATTTATTCTACATTTGTATATCTACCTACCTTATCTATATTGTCAAATGAGCACCTCTTCATCTTAGAGAGAGATGTCTATCGTATGTGAAGATCCATTCTGTAGTGTCATACTCATACATACTGTACACCCAACAAACGTCCTGTTGTGCCGCCATGCCCATAATCATACATAACAAAACAGAAATTCTTTGGTATATCCCCCAAATCGAACTCCACGCTCAAGAGGCTGCTTCCATGTATGAAAATCCCAAACGCCTTCGCTATGCAGCCAAAAATGCCAAAATCCTTTACTTTTTTACATCCCATGATACACCATGACCATCCTTCATGCGAATCTGAAGCATAGAAGCCAACTCAACTAAGCCCCATAACACCAACCATAAGCCACCACCACTCCCCCGTACTCCATCCTTCAACATAATCCCCCTCGATCTCATCCTCCTCTCCATTATCCACCAACGCACCAACCTCAACGGCCCACTCTGTGAATGATCGCAGTTCCCACAGCTCCAAAGCAGGAGATAATTCTCTCTTCAACGCATGGCTTCCAATACCCGTTCGCTTGCTAACGATACTTAGCACGGCAGCGACAGTCTTGCGCCACATAGTGGGCATGAGTCGATCCTCGATATCACGCCAGACAGGTAACTCCCCGCTTGGGCCACTGAGTGGCGGCAGGTCTTTGCGGAGGTTGTTCAGTTCGGGGATTTCTGCATTTGATACGTATGTGACAGTGGGGAAGATTAGTATATCAAAGTGAAGCCTGCGCCTGTCAAGTTTGCGTGTTTCGTAACCTCCACCAGGAAGCAGACCGAATTTGTTGCTGGGAACATTGATGGGTACGAGATTGATGCGGCCTTGTGCTTGCAAGTTCGTAATGCACATGACTGTCCCCTCATCAGCGAGAGTATTGAGGGGGAGACCATTTCGTCTAGTATCGCCATCAGGATCTGAAAACTTTGCGTCAATGAAAGCTTTAAAATTCGCGGCTTCGACAAAGTGTTCTTCAGCTACGTGTCTGCGAAGTGCGTCGGTAAATTGTATGCTAGTTTCATATGAGCGCCCGGGAAGGGCTCGCTTTTGCCGTGACTTGTTGACGATAACCTTGGACTTCAGAAGCGATGCAACTGCTTCTTCAACGAGCTCATTACCGATAGTGCGTAATTTTAGGGCAGCGCTTTTTGCATCCCAGACTTCTTCAGGGGTGAGGGCTACTGCTCGAGCCCATGACCTTGCAAGTGTAAGGTCATCGACCGTCTCGTTAAATTCCTGCTGAAGCTTTAGTGGTGTGGTTTTTGCGTGCGCAGCAGTGGCCTCCATCCGGCGGTATACAGGCGCTGATAACCCGTAATATACATCTCGCCAATTCTTCCCGCTATCGACAATTTCCAGATTGAATTCTTCTTCCAATTCAGCGCGAGACTGTGGTAGATCTACAGACTCCGTTTCAACAACAACGTTAACATTTTTCATAACCCAATTAATCAGTTTTTCCCAGTCGTATTCTACCAATTTATCGTAATTAAGATAGCCCAATGTGCCAGCCTGATACGCCTTCAAGAATGGTTCTTTGAATTCTTCGCCGAGCTTTTCAACCAAGGCTCTCTTTCTCTTCGAAACGTCCATCCAAGTCTTCGTGAGATAGTTTATAGAAAACTTTGGGAAGAGTGTATGAACTAAAACGAAGTCGATTTGCTGATCAAGACCTCCTGTCAAAGTCCGCATGACAACGACTGTAACGATGAGTCTGGCCTCGATTTCAGGCGTCATGGATGAGTCTTGCCTATCGAATCGCATGCGACGCTTTGGGTTTCCAAATTCCGGTGCCAGCTCAACATTGTACTCAGCTGCCACAGCTTCAGGAGTATCCAGAATACCCTCAAGGTCACCACGGGTAGCTGTCAATCGTCTGGTCTTGTGCTCCCTAATAACCTTGAATGCCTTTGATGCCACATTAGCCTTAGGTGGGCGGTTGCTGATGCGGCCATCAGTACGATAATCATTTTCATGGTCAATAAGTATCACATCTTCTCCGATGGCAGCGAGCTCTGAGTAGGGAAGTGACTCTACTGAAAAAGCATTTTCCTCCAACCACTCAATTTCTGTCGCCTCTGATACATTAAACTGCTCGGGATATTTTGGAGTGTGATTGATCCAGCGGTATTCTGGGCCTTGAGCTGCGCATGCATACAAGTATTCCTCGGCCACTTGCTCCCATTCTGCGATTTGTGTTAATTCTCCAAAGAACGGAATGACCCGTGACCCTGAATTACCAAGAGCGCTCCCGGAAGAACCATTGCTGTTCTTGATAAGATTATGCGTGAGTGAGAATTGGGCCGAGAGTGTCTTGTTAAGAAACCATTTAGCATCCGGCCACCAACCTTGTTTCTTGAAAGAGCCATCGTGAATGGTAATGCTTGGCCAATCCTCGTCTGAGGATCCTTGTGTTGGCAGTGCCCTTGGAGGAACATCTAGGCCAAAGCTCTCTGGCAAAGAATCCAAGCCGGGATTGATCCGTCTACCAACCTGGGGATCTAGCTTCTCTGGTACCGGCTGTGGTGGCTCTGCTGGGGCGAGATGCTCATAAGAGATCTTTGTGCCCCTTGACGGTCTCACTGGGCGTGTTGGAGACTCCTCAAATGTTGGTTCCAAATACTCCCCATCTTCCATGGGGTCAGTAGCTTCTGACTGGTATCGATTCGCTGTCCAACCAGTCTTCCTCCGCTTGCCGTCAATATCACCATCTTCAACAACAGAGCTCTGTCTTCTCTTACGACCTCCCCTCCTCTTTGGTTCGATAATATCAGGCGCTGACGAATGTGGACCAGGCAATCCAGGAAGGGCGTCTGGTTGAAGCAAATATTCAAACTCTGGCGATTCGCCTGGCGCTGTTGAGACGTCTCGCTCACCTAGTTTTCGAAGTAGATGTAATGACGGCACAGGTGGGCCTATCATCTTCTTCTTGGGATAAATCACGGGACGATGACCCTGTTCTAGTCTCGCAAGGTAGGTTTTCAGCCCTGGGTTTCCATCTGTTCTACGACCTGGCCTTGAGTATATAGGATAAGCTCCATGGCCGAAAGGTCGGAATGACCAAGTCGAATCTACCCTTTGCATGAATGTAATAGGCTCAGGCAATTTATACCGTCGTTGGTACTTTTGATTCTTTCTTGTAGGTTGGGGAAAGAAGGGTTTTTGATTCCATGCACCTGTCTCTGGATTTTGGAGAAAGGCAATAGGTTGTTTCCACGCCTGCTCGCGCAGCATCGCACGTGCCCTTCTGGCAGTCTTTTCCTCTTCGGTCAAGTGAGTCTTGATTTTTGGGTCGACCCATTTGCGATTACCGACTGGTCCAGAGGAGTTAGGATTTGGAATGCCCGCAAGAGTGGTCATTCCCATCTCCCTAGCTTGGTCCCATCGGCGCTTCATATTCCGAGCTTGCCATGTCTCAGTTTCCCCTTCCTTCAATATACGGGGCTTGCGGGGCTTCCGCTTCCGTCGCGTGGTCTTTCGTGGTGCTGGAGCTCCATATTGATCACTTCCACTGGCATTTTCGTTAAGCTCATTCTCCATTGGGCTTGGGGTGTCATCCTCCAATAGCATATCATCATCCTTGGCACCTGGCTCAGGTTCATAAAGTTCTTCATCCTCAAAATCCGAAGATTCCCTCCTACGTCGCTTTCTCGAACTTTCCTGTCGCTCAAGCCATTCTTGGATGTCCTCCTCATCGTCTTCTTCAATACTGGGCTCCGGTTCTGGCTCCATGGTTGGTTGCACCGGTTTTTCGGACTTTGGCAATGGGTCAACAGTGTGCTTGCGCTTCTTCGCGGTCTGACGTTTTGGTTTTGGAGTTGGTTGCGCTGGAATGTACTGGACTGGAGCTATATTCCAAGCGCCGGTCTCGGGATTGGGTAGACACGCAGGAGGTTGTTGCCAGACTTGTGCGATATCTTCGGGAGTATTATCTTTGACCAAGTCGAGCACAACTTTCTTCTGCCTCTTTCTATACGGGCCCTTACGAATTGTGATTTCAGGTTTCGCAGGTTGGTCCCACGCACCGTTTTCAGAATTTTGCATGAAGGTCGGAGCCTGCTGCCACATTTGCTGGATCCAGAATGGATTACAAAAGGTATGAGACTTCTCCTTGTGATATTTGATGCCTTCATAATTCTTCCATGTCCCATCACATGTATCGCATTTGAAAGGTTTACCAACTTCTTCTGGCTTATTTTGGCTTTGGTCTTCGACGGCAGTGCGTTGCTTTTGAAGGTTAACAATGACCATGCCCTGGACGATTCCATGTCTCATATTGGTCAAGACTTCCGATGCCTGATCTGAAGACCGTACTCTAAACTTGTATAAAACTTTTGTGTCATCTTGCCTCTTGGCTTGGATTGTCAGCTCCATGGGTTTAGATCCAGGAAATGAAGGCGATGGGTGTTCTGTGATTTCCGCAACTGGTAATATAATGAAAGGAATCTCTGGTGGTCGTTGATTAACACCAACAAATGTCAAAGTCAACTTATCCTTTGAAAGGACAAGGTTGCCAACATCGCCTCTGCAAGCGCAAGCCAATTTTACTGCAATATCAGGAAACTCAACTGATTCAGCCGTTAATAATGCAGCTTCTTCTACACGTTCTAATTCTGCAGCAGAATTTGGGGACATAGAACGTGCAACTGTGTTGGGTAGAGGCTCCACCGACGGCTCGATGGATGAAGCTCTTGGTGCAGGAGTACAGGACGAGCGACGCAAAGGCGCCGTGGTCTCCTTCTTCTTTCTTGGAGTCCTAGCTGGCTTAGGAGGGGCTTGGGACTGCCTGAGAGTGGTCAGAGAACTCTTCTGCCTTTTCGGCACTGGACCATAGATTGGTGCATCCACCATAGAACGCTTTTGGGGGATTGCAGGCCGTACAAAGTCTGGTAATTGTGAAGGCTCAAAAGACAAAAGGTCCTGACTTGCATTGATGGGTGATTCTAGTGCAGAGCTATTCTGATAGAAGGAAGTTAGCGTCGACATCGGTGTTTGTGGTATGGTTGTCTGTAGCGAAGGAATTTCCGGCGTGGATATCTGCCAGGCCTGTCTTTGCCACATTGAAGTCTCTAACCCATCTTCGGTCCGAGGACTTTCCGCCGAACTCTTCTGCCTTTTGGATACTGGGCCTGGCGTAAACGGCATGTCTTGCGAAGGACGTTTTTGAGGAAGCGAGCTTGCAGATTGCCCATTTACAAGCGTCTGAGGTGTCTCAGCGCGTATATGTTGCTCATGTGCTTCATCGAAATATTGATCCCTAGGCGTTGTGGGCCTTGCTCCTGGTGCATTGTAGAAAAAGTCTGGAACTGGGGGTAGCGATTCAGCCGATGGAGTTGGTATAAGTCCTGGTCTTGCTAACATCTTGCGGTTATGACCAGAGTTGAATTGACCATACTGCTGGTTGAGCTGTCTTGCTGACGGTTTTTGAGTGGGTGCTTGACTGGTTACTTGAGTCGGTGCACTTGCATATGGGGAACGGTAGGTGTTATGGGCGGTAGGACTTGCTGTGGCCTGATATGGTGATATGTAGGTAGAGGCAGGAGCCGGTGCGTATGGTGATCTGTATGTGGTAGTAGTATGTGTAGAAGCGGAAACTGCTGCTGTAGGCTGATATGGTGATTGATATGCTGGTTCTGGAGCATCGCTTTCCTTTGTTGAGTAGGGTGAAAATGCGTTTGTGAATGTCTTTTGCAGGGGTGGTTTTGGTGCGTAGGGCGAACGGTACTCCATTCGAGGTTGGGAAATCAAGGCACTCAAAATCAAGTTGCTCGGCTGAGTAGTAACTGCAGGCGTAGATGCAACAGTAGATGGCATACTAATAGGGGGCTCTGCAGACGTAACTCCCGGAGCAGTATGAACGGTACCATTGTTTTCAGCATCAGGGGTTGGTGGACCTTGTCTGACCGGCTCCTCAGCCATTGCAGCTTGTACTTTTTCAGCCACTTCAATGACCACAGCAGCGCTCTCTTCCTCGGGGGGCTCGCGTGGCTGTTCTTCCATGTTGCCAACCACCGGGACTACAGCTTTCTCAACCATCTTAGTGATTGGAGTAGCATGGTCTTCCTCATAGATATTGGGGGTTTGCTCTTCCAAATGATCTGCTGTAGCGGATTTCGCAGCGACTGACTCTTGCTCAATAACCGCATGTTCAGGCTCTTTTTCATGCAGGGTCATGGCATGAGGAGCTTTTTCAACAACGTCAGGAGCTTGGCCGGCAAGAGGCTGTTCTTCAAGGTCCCCTGATGCTTTTTCTTCAGAATCCTCAACTACGACCGGAGGATTTTGAACAATTTCTGAAATTGTCGGAAGAGGGTTTTCGGAAGGAAGCGCGCGCTCTTGTGCAGCTTCTGGAGGAATTTCTGTGGCGGCAATAGGTTGCTGGGCTCCCTTGCGGGTCCACTTCCTCTTCTTCTTAGGTGGCTCATCCTCATCCTCTTGGGCCCTATTTCTATTCCTGGGTTGCTTCGTTCTCGCCGCGTCCTCAGCAGCAATGTCGATTGCAGCACGAATCGCAGAGAACTCGGGAACCCATGAACCTACATTTTCCTCCAACCATTTCGGATCTTTGAGTTTGTCAGACTTGAAGCAAACGATAGTGCTCGACCTTGGTCGGCCTTTTATAGGTTTGCCATCGGTAGCAATGTTGGGTTTGGTGGACCATTTCGGGTTGATGTAAACCTTTGAGATGCCCGCCGCTCGGTCAAGTCCATCTTCTTCACGCTGCAGCTCTTCCGCAGATAAGGAGATGACTTTCTTGTTGATGGATAATAGTGGCTCTGGAGTACGCTCTGGAGTAGGTTTGGCCTTAGGTGGAGGTTTAGCCTTGGGTCCGCTCACTCCAGGTCTTGCTTCTGGCGCTGTGATAGGCTGGAAGATCTCTGTAGCTTTCTTGGGCCGACCTGAGGTACGGATACTGCCAGGTACAGGATCGGGTCGAGGTGCAAGGGTAGAGAAGGCTTGGGGTTGGAGATTTATTTCCAATTGCGAAACCAGAAATTTTCCCTTCCGACGACCATGCCCTTTCGCCGGCGCAACATTATTTGTTGGATTGGAGTTGGAATCAATTTGCGGTGGAGGCGTTGGTGCTTGAAGCACTTGGACTTTCTTTGGCCGACCACGTTTCTTTGGAGCAACATTATTTTCTGCTATGCTTCCTTCCTGGGAATTGATCTGAGAATTAGTTGTAGCTATTGAGTCCTGATGCTCTGCGGTAGCACTTCTTGTTTGTTGGGACCGAGGCAACTCCGATGACTTCTGTTGCGCGCCTTCAATGGGCTCTCCAAAAGAGAACTCTGCTCATCAATGGTCAGCGAAGTTCAATGATGGTGACAAAACAACCGCAAGCTGCGGTGACGCGACAAAAGAAGAGAGAAGAGAAGAATACAAGAGAAACTCCATCATTGCCAATAATTGCGCACGTGATAGACACTGCTGAAGTGGAGCCCATCATAAGCTGCCAGCTGCTCAAAAAGAGCAAAAAAAAAGAAGACCCCTCCTCTGGGCGTAGCGAAAGACTGCAGCAGACGGGCTGACCACTCCGCCAACTGTGCTGGGGAAGTACCCAAACTGCTAGAGATGCTGAACACAAAAAGGGCAGCAAACTCGCATTGCTTCCAATCGACCAATCGCTTTGCAGCGCAAAAAAGAAAAAGAAAAAGAGGCGAACTGAACTGACTGACCTTCCATGCCCAAAAAGCCTTCCCCAACACCTTGCTGCTCCTCTTCGGCGCCCATCATATTGATGTGCGCTTCTTCCATCTCGAGTAGATAACGATTTGCATTCTCTTGAGCGGGGGTATCTTTGCTACTTGGTCCGAGAGCGATTGCAGAGATGTTGTGTTGTCGCGTTATGGAGTTGCAATCGTGATGTTAGATTTTTTGGTCTTCGCTTTGCGACGAAAGAAAGATGAATCAGAGCGCGGGGTTCTCGGCTAAAGCGGGGCGAGATTTTCTATGTGAGGCTGCGCTGCGCTTTCACAGATTCTTCAGCCTTGTCATCACGTGACTTTTATTATTACCACACCTCACCTCATCACTTTTCACCTCACGAGTCTCTTCGAAGTCATACACACACCCCTCCACAGAAGGCTATGATACGCGAGGCAAATCTTCCCAAGATTCTAGAGAATCTAGAGTATAGGAGGTCTCGGAGGTAGCGAAGCCAAGGTTCACAAATGCTACCTAGTCCAATGCTACAGTATCATGCTAGACTATTACAGAACAAGCTAGACAATGCCGACCCGAGCTCGCCATGCATCTCCCCTTACATCCGTACTGTGCTTTCGTTCTTCACGGAGATAAAGACCCTATGCGTAAGATGTTCGATTGGATTTTTAATTTTCCGTGTTCAGATACATTAGGCTCCTTTTTGAACTTTATGGTATGTTTTTGAGTTAAACCCCTAGTCGAAAGATACCATAGCCATAGCTTTTTCGTGTCTTCCTAATTCTGAGCAGACAATCATCAAAACACCAGCCGGCCAGCCTTGTACCTAGACCCAATCACCAGAAAGAAATCAGATCCCGAGCGCCATCGCTTTCTTCTGTCCTGTCCATCATTCCCCGTTTCTTGAATTCCTAAGAGCCTGCGACTCCTGGCTTCTTGTCCCGTATGTACATTACTGTATATAGTTCCTCCTTCCTCGTATGGATAAGCTGGTAAATCATTCCTTCAGCTCAACATAGACCACATTATTCGTTCTGCCCGTGATCTGTTCCATTAATATGGCATTATATCGTAGCTTCACCTGGTATAGTATTCCTTCATCACCAAGTAATAAATGTCTCCCGTGCTCTGTGGTCCACCTCAGTCTCATCCTTGAGCCCTCTCGTTCCACACCGAAGCGTTGCATGGCGTTTTTGTAAATCAAACAAGATCTCCTTGACCATCACCCGTTTGTCCTCTGCAGGAACCATAGCCGCGCCGTCACTGTCGATGCTGGCGAATCCCCAAGGATTGTAAGGCGGGAGTTCTTCTTCCTCAATTTCCATGATCCACATG
This sequence comes from Pezicula radicicola, assembly GCA_003008705.1. NCBI lineage: Eukaryota > Fungi > Ascomycota > Leotiomycetes > Helotiales > Dermateaceae > Pezicula > Pezicula radicicola. The sequence goes on along the minus strand of PDUO01000060.1, from coordinate 50,695 downwards.
GCTGCTCTGCCACTTAACAGGCTATCCCACATGCCTTCTCTACGAGGACTGGACATGAGGAGTCTTATGGCCTCGCGTCGTAGTTTTCGATCTCGGCATTTTGTGGCCACAACAAAGAGCGGAGGAACAATGCCGAGATCCAGCGCAAATGAAGCTTTAATATGGCTGAAGTTTTCATCCTCCCGAAATCCACCATCGAAAGACTGGTTGTAGGCTCGATGGCGGTGGTGACAGTCCCTCTGATCACCACATCGCTTCATAGCGAGGGAGAGTTCTTCATCGACCACAATCTCCTTGGCCAAGTCCACGATGGTCCTAAATTCGGCAAAGAAATTGTCAAAGGGCATCTCTGAAAGACTGAAACTCGACCAGAAGAGAACGGCTGCATTAAGATGGGACATCTTGAGAACATTGATACCTGCTCGCTGGGTATTGTTAACTCCAGGGTTTCGTCGACCCTCCAATAAGGGCTCAAAAGCTTTGGACCAATTTTCCAATGAGATGCGGAATGACGTGCCAGAAGAGCGGATCGATGAGGGGAGAATGTTATTAGGGCCAGCATAGTAGGACGAAAGTGCTTCTTGAAATCTTATGATGCGCTCACATAGTGAATCGAGAGCAGATCTTGCTTCGTGCAAAGTTTCGAAAGGTTCTGGAATTGCAGGATCAAGAGACGACGTCGAAGCATTAGAGGGGGAGGAGTGGTCAGATGGCGAGCTTGGGACGCCGGAAGGTGAAAGTCGTATTATATATGGATGTGGAAAGTGAAAAGCCATATCATAAGACTTAGCTTGAATGGCGAGACGAGTGAACATCTGGACAAGTTCAGTGTCGAGGCTGTCATCCCGCTGTCGTATCAATGGTTGTCGGTGTTCAAATCTTCTCTCCTCCAGCATGCCTAAGCCAGCTTGAATCTGCGTGATAGCACCCTTGTGGTCGCCAATAAAACTCTGGAAGCATGTAAAAAGTACAATGGATATCAAGACTGTTCTTGGGGACCTTGTTTCGTTGCTTTCGAGTGCTTCGCGCAGTCGCGCTAATGACTTCCCGTATTGTTGCAGCGCAAAGTTGTAGTGATTTGGCGCTGTGTCTCCCGTATAATTGTTGTCTGGCGATCCCGGGGGTGATTCTGATGCCTTCTCTAATGTCTTATACAATGCGCCCAAGGCGATGACAGCATGCTTGATCGAAGCCTCCGAATGGCTCACCTGAAGCACACTTCTTGTCCAGAAGGCGGAATCGAAGAAGCCCGACAGCTCGTTAGCAGTATGTTCGCGAAAGACCTCGTAGTAAAGCCCTTCTTGTGGATCAAAGCCCAGGCTGATGGAGGGTGAGGCGTTGATTGGCGAAAAAAGTTTGATAGAAGGCGACGGTGGTGGCGATGGCGGTGGTGGAGGCATAGGTTTCCTGCGCTGGGGTTTTCTTATTAACGTTGTTGCAGGCGGTGATGTGGAAGATCCCGAACTAGTTCCAGGACCCGAGCTAGATGAGGACGATGCGATGGCTGCATAGCCATTCCTTTCCATCCGGGAGCGAGAAGGAGGAGCAGGAGCAATGGCTGGCATGAAGTCTACCGCTCTCACACCTTCGCGCCGAGGATTATACGCAGGATACCCGTCGCATCTCCTACCCGACCTTACACATTTCGTACATTGTGGTCTCGTCTCGTCGCATTTTACTCGTCGATTCCTGCAAAGAAAGCTTCAGCAAGTGTTCTAACAAGTCTAGACTGCGAGGGTGAACTCACTTGCAGTTATTGCATCCTGTCTTGACTTTGGGCTTGCTGGCCCGCCTCTGCCTCTGCGCATTCTCGTCCTTCTTCTGGTCTTTCCCGTCCTTCTTATCCTTCAGTGTAGTCGAACTCATATCTACGTATTTCATCGGTCCCAGGCATCCTCTGCCCTCGATACTTGGTGCGCGACGTCGGTCTTGTTGGCGGGGCGGCGGATAGCTATCGAATGGCGATGGGGTTTTTCCAGCTGATAAGCTGAGACAGGCCAGGGATATCAGACGAGAAGAACAGGCATGCTGGATCGCGATGATATACTTGAGGGAATGGGCGGGAATCGGAGAGGACAAGGAAACAAACGGTCACACAAAATGGTTGGAAGCCGTTCAATCTAATAGTAAGTATTAGGCTGGGCGGAAAGGGAGATGATCGACGATCGATAAGTGCGAAGTGGTACCAAGACGGTGCACCAGTTCAACAGGTATTTGGCGTGGCCTCTTTGAGGGATGAATCAAGCCATTGCCGGAGTCGTTGTGTCTTGGGATGGACGTGGGGACCAGGGATAGGTACGGACGAGTTTGGAGGACCAGACAGTAGTCTGAACTAATGAGTAGCGTGGGACACGAGCAAGAGGAGAAGCCAAGAAGCTTAAGGGAGAGCAAATGTTGTACAGGAGTAGGCGACGGTTGGTGTGCTAGGTACTTCCGTACGAAGTACTCCGTATCACTCTGGCCGCCATGGCGTTCTTCGAATGGGCTGCCCCTCCAGCCCGGCTGCCGCGATGATGAATTGAAATCCATGGCAGCTTAGGGCCAGGGTGGGACTGCGATTGCCGAACAGCGAATCCTGTAGCAAGATCAGGTCACAGCAATGCAGCTAGGTACTTGCCGAAGGCACAATCACAAATTCCAATTTCGTGGTGTAAAGAAGCTGGAAGGGTTGGGCAACGAATAGTTACGTTGTATTGGGGTACGAACGCAAGGAAATGCCGTCCGCAAACCACCCCTCATTCCCATCCTCTCTATAACCACATCCACTTCCGTGAGACGCACCAAAAGTATACTCACGGCAGCCAGACACTTTTTTTGGGGGGGGTTTTTTTTTGCCCTGCATGCCACCCCTTTCGGAAAGTTTGATAGCTCGCAGCTTGCAACAAAAATAAGCCACAAGCCGAGGAACTCGGAACCTGGAGAGGGGGGGATCAAGGTGCACCACCTTACTACTAATGTACTACTACTATTGACTACTGTACTGGAATTATACTACTTCAACGTCCGATAACGATAGTGATAGTGGTAAGGCGAGAAAGAGGCCTTAAGAGATCTTAGCTTCGACAAGGTTTGGTCCTGTAAGTCACCCACCCACTATGCCTCCACAGGGCTGAGCAAGTCGCACCGCGGCCACAGCGCTGCAAATCTGGTCATAGGGCTGACCATTCAACGAGCACGACGAGTCATTCGCCATCTGCACAGAATGCGAACGGGAAAGGAATCGTGTTGACACGTTTGAGCGGTGCACTACAAAGACGTCCAGGACTGCTCTCATTCGTCTAGGCACTTGTCCTCTTGATTTCCACTCACCGCTCTCTGCAGCGGCGCACACGGACCAGACTTTTGGGAAAAGGGCTTCGAGGCCACCTTGGAGACGACAGCCAGAATTTGAGCTTTCCAATGGGTGAAGCTTGTCGGTGCTCTCTCATAGTCTAATACGTCAAGCCATCATAGCTGGCGAATTCTGGAGGCAGCCAGTCCTCTTGCCACGGTCTGCTCCTTGCCTGAGAACCATGAGAACCTAAGAGGGGACGGTCCGTCGTAGGTTATGATGTTTACGAGGTAATTAAGATGATTGGAAGGACCTCCTTTGCTGACTTTATCTCAGTTCCTGGTCCTTGAAGCTCACCGCTTGTGAGTCCCGCGGTATTGCTGAAGATTGCTCGATTCTAGAAACCATCACGAGTTGCAGCAGGTCTCCCAACTTCCACCCTTTGTTCTGTAGAGGAGAAGGATAGAAAGATGAAGTTCGTGTCATGCCACAGACTCCAAACTACATGCGAGACCTTTCTCCCTGCCTATCCTCTGATTGGACCCTATACGGTGTGGAATAATGCAACTCATGGCAAACTAATGCCCAACATTCCCCGTTGCGCAAAAAGCGTTGCTTTCAACAGTTAGTATTGCGAAGCTCTCTCGCACCTCGCCTCGAGATGCCTTTCAGAAAAACATTCTCAGCCTTGTTATTTACACTTGTCACCAAACACCTGGTTGTTGCGAGATCTGAGTCTGTGGCTGTGCGCTCGGCGGTGTGTGGGGGTCAGCAAGGCTCTGGGCCTGAGATCCGAATAATGCACTGACTACTGTACTGGGCCGCGCAAATCTTGAAGATCTTAAGATGCTGTCTCCCGTGTAAGGTCGAGTTGACATCATTGGGCAGCAAGAACAGTTAGGATTTAGGAGCCGAGCCTCTAATGTTTCTGTGAGCTGTTGTCGCCGTATTTCGGTTCTCGTATTTGTCTGAAGTCAGAAGCACTTCCTACTCAGCAAGGAACGACAATAATCCATCAAGTATCATATTGACCTGGATGCATTTTTGGGATGCCAGATCCTAAGAGACATGCAGTATTATTCCGCAGATGTCGCATTTCCTTCATCTCATTTCATGAGGTTCATCTTTTCCAAACTCACGGAGTCTGGCGTTAGGGCCAGTTATCAGCCAAATACTTAACCTATGCCAACACACTCACATAATCATTAGTGCTTTGAAAAGAAGCGCCTCAAAACCATTGGAGTTGATATCGAGATTTCAATCATCCTTGCGAGTACGAAAGAGGAACGAGAAATTTTGGTCTTGCCAGTACTGTAAAAACAACACGACGAGTCTTTGAAGGTAACTAACGAATAGTTGGACGCTGATGACATGGTACAACGCCAGTCTGCTTAAGTCGTACAAGAATTCCAAGCCGCACAGCTGATCAGTTCAAAAGCTTCATGAACTACCGCACTGGGTAGTTCTCTTCTCTTCCTCCTTATCCGACGCGTCAGCTATCAAGGCATTGAATTATTGTTGAGCGAAAGGATGAATCCTCAGGATTAAGCAGTTTGAGTTCGAGGTTCATCCATCAACACAAATTTCATCAGACATGTTCCTAGACAGACAAGAAAGGTGCAACCCTGCCTTGCCCTCACTTCATTCTCTCACCTCCAGATCATTCCGTCGTCTTTTACAAGCATGTCAATAACCATTAAATGAAAGGCCTACACTATTTGGTCCAGATTGTTTTGCACCAGTGTCATCTACAGTATTTACTTGTATCCTTAGCCACCCACTTTGAGTTAGTCGTCAGAGTCTGAAGCGGTTGCGAATCATTAATACCATGTGTTATCCTTTTAGTCAGTTCATCGGTAACATGTATCCCGATCTAGCTGGGACCTATTCTGTTGTTGATACCTGTCGCCTATGGTACCGTAATTGGTTCTTCACTCGAGTCTCAGGACGATAGACCAAGAAACATAACGCATAATTAGTGCGCTTTTAGAAGTGCTCAGCCGCTTCAGCCGATCCCCGTTACAGTTACTAGTATCTCAATAACCCATGATCTGAGAAGATCAGTATCTTTGGTTGTTCGCGCCTGTATCCTATCTGCGGCTGGACCCCGAACTGATCAAGGTTCATGGATTGACGGAGTTGCTCGATTATCAGATGAAGAGAAACAGTTTCATTAATCGTAAACTATGCTTACGAAAAGCTTGGTGGCCAAATGGTGATTGCTGCTTCCCAATTCAGGCAACGAAAAAAAAGGGCAGTTGTCAACTCTTGAAGCTATCTGATCTGTAGGCTGTAGCAGTTGCGAACCGGTTCTTTTTACTTCTTTCCCACCGCTAACGAGCATGGCCTTATCAGGTTGCCAAGAATCTTGACAAGCCTATTCTTGTCCCATGGAACCAGATTCTACACCATGCTCACATCCAACAATAATTACAAAATAAGGCTAACACACTCGGAATATTACTTCAGTAATCAATCTCGATCTCAGCAACCCACAGATACTTTCCTCCAGATGTCCAAGGTCAATCCTTCTTCACTCCTCTCGATTGAAGCCAGCATTCTATGCTCAGGGCCTCCTCTTCCAGTTTGAATCACGTGTTCAAGCCAAGGTCAAGCCAAAGTCGAACATGACCACTCGGAAGGGGTCGGCTTCTGTGTCGTGGCCATCACCAAAGTCGGCAGACCCTGTTAATGTTCAATGGCTCAGTGACTCAATTGGCCCCGTTGGCGATGTCTGTACGGCACCCTGTCGACACGTTCTCGGCCCTTGTTCGCATCTGCACGGTCCGATGTTTCCTGGGCCCCCCAGCGCACCGGCGCACCCCAACACGGCCAATCCGCAGGCATCCCGCCAGCCAATCGCATCTTTCGATTTTCGCTACACCAGTTTCTTCCTGCTTCTAGGGTTTGGAAGTTTCGCGATCATTTCCACACTCAGCAGTGAGCAGGCTCTTCGGTGACTTACACGCTGCACGCTAGAACTACTACAGATCGAACTACCCCAAATACACCCCGAAGCTGCGAAAAAACAGACGTGTTCCCGTCCACAAGCCCACGCTTCACCCGTGTCCGGTGTCTGGTATCTGCTGCTGGATCTTTAGCCTATCTATTCGATTTCTATTATTATTATAAGTGTCTTTTTCCCATCTGATCGCCCCTCCCTCTTGAGCTCCTCCTTTTCCTCTTTCTATCCTATTATCCAACTCCTTGTATCTGCGGTGTCCTCTTTCTGTTCTGAATTCGTCCTGATTATCCCCCAATTCCCATTCCCATTCCCATTCCCGTTCTGTGTCGGTGATATTTGTGTTTCCGTCTTGCGTATGTTCAATCGTCAGACTCGCCTCGCTACAATACATGTCACAGGATTGCGGCTTTTAGACATCGTCAAGCTTCAATCGTAAGGCAAGATAAGACACAAGACGAGGAGCTAAGCACCCAGGGAAGAGAAGGGAAAGGGAATGGAATGAAGATTTTCGAAGGAAGAATTGAAGAAGTGTGCTGCGACTCATATTCGGATTCCAGTTCATCCAATTCCAACTGCAATTGTGGTAGTTGGTCCTCACAAGGGGATCCCAAGTTCTTGGCCATCGACAAATCGGCGGCCCTCTCAATGGTCAATCAGATCATCGAACTTCCTCTGGTCGGTTGGTCGACAGGGCAATATAACCAAAAGTCTGGTCTTGGTGGCGGTGGCGGCCGTAGTGGTGGTGCGAGGTTTTCTTCTTCGGTGACGACGACTTCTGTCATTGGGATTAAGAGGAGCAGGATGGTATCGGGTCCGACGAGTGTGACCTGTAGTAAGGGTCATGTTCATCCACCATGGAATACGACGGGTGTGTTGAGGATTGCGAAGTGTGAATCTGTGTGTGGATTTTGTCAGAAGGAGACAAAGACGGCGGCCAATCTGAGGAAGGTAAGTACTTTCTATGTTGGACTTTTCCTTTGGCTACTTTCAAATTGTGGAGATGGGTGAAGCTCGTTATTTGGTGGGATTGGACATCATGGAGACAAGAAGGATTGTACGCAATTGGAAAAAAATACTGGCTGACTGAGAGCTCCTCTACTTAGCATGTTGCCATTCACATCAAAAACGAAGGCCTCAATCTAACCATCGCCGAAGGATCAAGTGGACGAGGAAGACTGTAAGTAAACCCCCTCCAATTTCACAACCCACATTCAAAACACCAACCACAAAACCACAAAATCCCTAACTTCCAAACCCAGCGAAATGCCCCCCACACTCTTAACCCCAGATTCAGCTTCTTCGTCTCACAGCAACAGCAACCACGACTCTGATCCACGCACACAACGCTCTCCCCTAACACCACACGCAAAAAGACATCACTTCACGCCCTGGGGCGACCGACCAGACGGAGAACACCTCTCCTCCACCGCCCTAGCAACCCGTTCTCACTTATCCCGCGCCCTCTCCACCCCCTCCCAACTAACCCATCCCCATCACGCCCACCACCCCAACACAGCCCTAACGCAAACACATCCCTCCTTCCCAGTACAAGGAACGTCCGCCCACCTAGCAGCCCAACCCTACTTCGGCGGCGGCGGCGGCGTCTCCCCTGTCGACCCATTCCGCCCCCTCCGCGACCGCAACCTAAACACCAAATCAGCCTGGACCGTAATTCCCGCCGCAGAAGGCTTTCGAATTCTCGACCTCTGTAAAAATCTAAGTGTTGTTCGCGAAGCTGATGGGGAACCTCCACATGCTCCTTGTTATAATCGAGAGACGATTTTTGATGAGGAGTGGCAGGCTCATATGAAGGATGTTCATGGGGTTTTCCTTTTGTGGCCTGAAACTTGGATGAGGAGGATTGAAGTGCTCGATTTGGATGCTTTTGGCGGGGATATTGGGGTTTGTAATGAGGTTATTATGGATGTTACAGGGAGGAGTTGATATGGGTTTTGGTATTGGTATTGGTGTTGGTGTTGATGGGGGTGGGAATGGGACGGGATAGAGGTGGTGGATTTGGTTGCAGATGCTGGGGTTGTCTTTTCAGACGGGCAGACTGACAGTGGAGAGAGAGCAGATGGTGCGGCTTTGTTTCGTCGTGTGGTATGTTGTATGTGGAATCGTGGATTGAGATGAATGAGACAAAGAGGAGGATAATACAAGATGCCGAGTCAAGACGGAGGCCGACTCATTTCATCAACCACATCACGATCACGTCGCACATCAACAATTTAACGTTGCTCTAGTCAAAGGAGAGAAAGACAGAAGAGAATTGGCGAGGGTTGAAATGCTACCTTGATGGAAGATGGCAGATAATTACAGACCTTCTTGATGGGAGTACAGATGAACGAACCACAATATCAACGAAACTAATTCTACGAATCGATTTTCACGACTCTCTTTTTCTGTCTATTGGGGCAGTATACCCGTTACCTGCCTTTCATGCCCAGGTTAGTCGGAACTTGGGGGCGTAGTGTCGGTTGCTCATTCGTGTTTCATGGATGGGAGGACGGAGAAGAGATCCGAGATTTCTAGGAATGATAATCAAATGAGAAAGTAGTGGATGGGGAGAAGTCTTTTTTATAGAGATAAATGGTAGTTAGTAGTTTGTAGTTTGTAGCTGTCTAGTGAGGAAGAAATGGCATCTAGATGGAGAGATAGATGGACAAAACAACAGATGCTAGATAGGATTAAGGTGTAAACAGCCACTGGTCCTATTTGTAGGTATGTCTTTTTTTTTTTATATTGTAATAGGGTTGGACATTTTCCGGGCTGGGCTGGGGATTTTCCTGGTTGGGGATCTACTTTTTGTTTAGCGAGCATTATTGTTGGTTGGTTAGTTGGTTGGTTGGGTTTATAGAAGGATATTCAATATGATAAATCCTTTACCATGTTCTCGGAGTCTCTCAAATAAGTACTTGCTTTTTTCACTATTAGATGTTTAAAGGTTGCTAAGAAGGGAGGAAAATTAGAGTATGCGTGAAAAGTGAGTAGTCTTATAAATGGATGTAAGTAAGATTTTGTTTTGTTTTGTTTTAATTATGTTGGTTGTTAAGTGTTTAATCTCATCTTCTTATTAAATTATAAGGCATAGAGGAAAGAAAAGAGTGTTGTATTCTGTTTCTGTGTAGAATAAGAGTGTTGAAATGAATTAGGCCGGATTGTAGATAAAGGGGGGTGAGTCAGATGACTCTTCCCGGATTAATTTAACTTCACTGTTCAACAAATATGTCTTATGGGCATCTTAATAGAGCGAGTTATTTAAACTGCCTATGCAATTTGGTTTGCTTAAATTAATTTCATTGCTGCGCCGTCACGTCACTATAACGTATAAAACCCTGGATAATATCACGTGGCAGTAGTAGCACTCACAAAACATCTTCTGGGATAGCATGTAGATTATTGGGCAGTAACAGATGCTGCAATAAGTAGTGCGGTACCTACCATGCTCCGCAGTAGCGCTTACATTACAAAGTTACGGGGGTACATGGGGAAAGTATCGTACCTTGCAATGTCTGTGAGTACAGTATTGTTTTGAGCTTAAACGACCAAACATGGCCAATAACAACCTGTATTTCTAGGATAAATAGCGTGCATAATCTTGCACTGACTTGGTATATGTTGCTTCATCTCACATCCCGATAAACGCAAATCTGCTACTGTAATCTTACCATCTTACAAAGCTCCTTCCTATGTCTATGATTATCAATACAGTATTCCGAGACCTCTCAGACTATGTTGCTAGGTTTAGCTAGGTGTTTGGTCGTCAAATCAAATTGTTTTTGATAGCTTAAACTATTCTATTTGAATGTTAGTGCACCCTTTTGAAATATGTCGGCACTTAAGAGGACTAGTACTTACGGAGGTACTGTACTGTACATGGGTCAAGTATTATACCTTGCAACGTCTGTGAGTACTGCTTGGAGCGTAAACGGCCAATAACAATCTATACTTCTAGGATAAATAGGGCGCATAACTTAGCACTGACTTGGTAGGGAATAATACTTAACCCATGTACCTCGGTCGGGAGTTGAAGAAGCTTTTCGAGGTCCTAGCAGACGCGGTAGTCTGTTCCTTTCCAAATTCAAAAACCAATCAACCAAATCGAACGATTCTCAATACTATCCTCCCCCCGGTTTGAAGGTTATTTTTTACGGTGTGGCAAAAGCAAAAAAAATAACCTTCAAACCGGGAGGATAGTACTGTAATAATGCGTAGAGGTCTGAGCAACAGCCAAGGAAATCCCACTCCAACATCTTCAGAGCGCAAAATACTGTAATAAGCCAACCCTCTACCACTGTTTCCGAAATATAACTTACTAACAATCATAGATCTGAAGATAATTCCTCACTCTGGGAATTAGCTCGCTCTCAGCTGAATCAATCGAAAGACTCCAGAAGAGTTAGTCCGAAGTCGTATTGAAGATCATAATGATTTTCTCCAGGGTATCATCGCAGATGTTGAGGAGAAAAAGAAAACTTTGTCTTGTGAATCAATGGTGTATTAAGTGGAGAGGTGAATCGATTCTTGTGAATGATGTTGTTGCATATATCATATCATCTATTTAGAATTTTATGGATATTGACAATCAGATTGCTTCTTATGACCTTGCTCATTTTGGCCTAGCTTGGCCTGGACTTAAGATCGGGCCGCTCCGGTTAACTTGTGTATTATTCATATCTAAAACTTTTAAGGGAATATCTGATGATATTAGATGACTACTGGTAGCCAAACCAGCATGGGCAATGCACTCATGGCAACAGACTGCGTGGCTGCATATCTGCAACATTGTTCGCTCTACGGGCTTCTGTACTTCGACACTACCGTGGACCTTGAATCACGGCCGCCGTTACTAGTCGAAGCAAAAAAGTTTCTCGGGCACCATACACCACATCATATAGCAAGTACTCTAGCTAAAGGCGACAAGTTTTCCTCTGCGCTTGATGAGGTCCAGAAGCTAGAGGGCATCGTAAAATCTTTTGCTAGCACTGCTGATACTGAATACATGAGAATGGTTGACAACTCAATCTCCAATACCAAAGCTGATCTTCGCATAATGCTGGAGTATTTGCCAACATCTTTGGCTATAATTGAAAGGAAAGTTGACAGAATAGCATACACAACGGGCGAAATTATCAATCTCTGAGTCAAATCAACAATAAATCTCGCTCAATGTATGAGATTCTTAGTAAGGAGGAGTTTGCAAGGAGTGTCTAGCGCATCAGCAGTTAGGATTTTTCTGAACGATATCGTTATCTCCGGGATTCTCTTCCAACTGGTACTTCTGTCTGGCTTGAGGAAGTAGATGAGGTTAAGGAGATTATGGCTCCTATTTAAGGTCAATCACGAATTGTTTGTGTTCAAGGGAAGCGGGTGAGTGCTTTTTGTCCTTGGTCAAAGTAATGTAGAAAACTTACCCGGCATTTCTCAGGGAATTGGAAAGTCGGTACAATGTGCCCTCATAGCAGAGGGGATTAAACATACCTCACCTGAGCCAACTGCCTTGCTTGAATACTACTTCACAAGAGGTGATAGCGAAGATGAAAGGTCCTACAGGAGTCTCTTTCGAAGTCGCTTGGCGTAATTATGCAATAGAGCTAAAATAGTTGTCTTAAGAATTAACAGGCCAGATGAGGACGACCGTACCAACGCCCGTTTATCTGGAATAGACCTTGGCGATGATCAAGTCATTAATCAACGGTCCTATCATCCTTATAGGCGCGCTTGATAAATGCCTGGATCCCGAAACGGCCACGTCAACGATTTGCACGGTCGTGGAAGAGATTAGGTCAATAGGAGTCCAGGTATTAGTGACTAGTTAAAGCATATTCGTCATCTTCGGGTGACTTTGAACCGAAGTGATTACCTTGTTGCGGTTGACATAGACGATGCACGCGTTATACTAGATATCGAGATTCGCCGCTATACAAAGTCAAAGCTCGAAAGGGCAACGCTATCAGGTTCTCTGATTATACCGCTAGATAAAGCTCTTGAAACAAGATCGTGGATGTGGTGGTGAGAACCCCGGAAGGAATGTAAGAGAGTGACTAAACAAGAAGGTGCGAATCTTCACGAGCTCGACCAGATTGAGATGAACAATTTGATGTGTGCAAGCGCTTCCGGTCTCTATCATATAGTTTAGTATCTTTTAGACAGAGGTGGGATTTTAGATAGATGCAATGGATAAATTTGGACGCACCGCGCTTCGCAACGCTCTTCGTTGCATAAGCAAGACGAATGCTGAAGGCCAACCGCAAGTTTGTGAGATTATACTAGCTCATAATTCCTCAATACACCAGACAACAGGTTACGGGTTGGCATCGATACATTACTACGAGTCAAGGAGCATTACAAAAATGTTACATGATAAAGGCGCCGATGTTAGATTGCTTACAGAGGGTGTGCCAGCAACCCCTGCAGATGTTGCTGCTGCGAAAGGCCATGTTGAATCTTGCAATACCTTTACGATCCGACGCTCGTGAATGGCACATCTGTTGGGAACGGCTACCTCCTACTGTTCGGGCACTACTAGCCAATAAAAATGATGTCTTGGAATTTTATCTGAAATTAACGGAGGAGTTCACTCCTGATTCAGAAAGTGGCTTTTGGACAAGGATATCCGTACTGTTTCCATAATCGCCGATGCATTCAAGGCAGAGAATAGATTTGTAGATTGTGAAACGAAGGATTGACGGACAACGCTTCATTTAATATTGGATGAATGGAACCAGGGGTGTTTGGGGGAGAGTTTCAAGAGGGAGGAGGAGAAGGGGATTGGTTTAGGCGGGGAGGGTGAGTTCGGCGAGGTCAAAATTTAACCCCGCCCCCCTTTTATAAGCGAGCTAATAAGAGTAGTTTAACCCTATCTCTTTTAGTATAAAAGATCAAGTAATTATCTACTACAGTTATTATCTTAGTTATATAAAGTAATTTTAAATTCCTAAAGTCTTTAAAAGTTTTAGAATAAAAACTATTAATTTTAATAAAAGAAAAAACAAAGGTACTTTACTAGCTAGAACTAAAGAGCAGATATATAAACATATTTTATAATTTAATAGTAGGTGTTACTTCAAATGCTCACAATATTTTTTTATATACTTTCCAGGATGCGACGAAGACCATAAAGTGTACAAGTATTTATAGTATACTTTGTGCGAACCGACTAGGTCTGGTAAAGAGTATCCCAGTCACTATTCCTGATGTCAAACGACGTAAGCTGTCATTCACGTCCTCGAAAGCTATCTCCTTCACAACAGAAACAATTTCCCTATAGATATTCAATTTAATACTGTAGCCAGCTCAGCTTTAGTTCCCCCAAGTGAGACCTTTAGCTCAAGCTGTTTGAAAATAACATCGAAGGCTGTTAAAGCCTACTGGGTCGAACCTAGCCCCACCAGAACGATGCGACCACTTCTCTTAACAGCATTGATTGCTGTCACCACCGTCTTGTTTAAGCCCACAAAGTCTACAATGACATCGAAGACAATATCTCTGGCCATGGCAAGAGTAGTGAACCAGCCTGTCGCCTCACTCTTATGTGCGGCCTTGAACTTTCTTTTATCAATCTTAATACCGTAGACGGTAGCACCTTGAAGCGTTGCAATAGTAAGACCAGACGCTAACATTGGATTACGAGGTGGATGAAAAAAGCTGTAAATGTCTCCTCCTCTTGCCACATCAGGAAAGATGCAATCAACCTTAAGGTGGTTCATGCATTTACCGCCTTGCTCTCTCCCGCTTTTCCTTTGGGGGTTTTCTCCAAATGCAAAACCTGAGTAAGGATTTACTTAGTACCAAATTCCATATAGTCTTAATAGAATTCGTAGATGACCTTAATGTTGACGAAGTTTTTCAATTGATACGAAGCTACTCCCATATGTTGTAGATGAGTTTTAAACTTACAGTGATATGGTTGGTATTTCAGAATTCTATCAACCATTGCTTTTGCTCATTGGACAGCCAAATGTTGATATCTATCAACCAGTCAACAATGTTCCAAGAGAGCAAGGTGTGAAGGGGACTAATGTCACCAATGACACCAATGGTTGGAACGGCTTAGCAGCAACCGCCAGTGGAAATGGTACCAATCATTCCATAAGTACAAACGGCGCAAGTGGCTCCAAGAGAGACTTTGCTTGCGTTGTTGTCGGTGGTGGTCAGGCTGGATTGGCAACGGGTGGACATCTCTAGGCCCTTGGAGTATCATATGTCATCTTGGAAGCTAACGCCGAGGTTGGAAATAATTGGAAAAACAGGTAAGATACAGAATGTCTACCCACGTAATCACATAGTACTAAGGTTTTTATTAGGTATAACTCAACGAAATGTAAGTTCTATATCCACTCTTTTTTTTTGTTGCTAATGATGAGATTAATAACTACAGTGCATACAATAAGAGAGTTTGGCAAGAACCACTCGCTTAGAAGGAAAATTGACTTGGTAATTGCTTATATTTTACAGGGCATCTGCCTTTTGAGCGAACATTCACCGACGCCTATCCATAGTTCCTGAACAAATATCTGCTCGATACTAGGTACAGTACAAGGAGTGGGCACAGAGATACGCAATCGTAAGTTAGCTTCATTACCTACTTTGCAAATAGAATCCATGTAATCACTCATTGCAAAGAACATATGGTGCTCCACGAGTCTCCAGTCCGGTGCATGGAATTCGGAAACACAGACTTGGACCTTAAAAATTTCTCTCCACGGTGAGACATCGACAGTAAACTGCTCTTATTATTTACGCGACGGGTGCTGGTTCCCGTGTGCCTGTGCTTCCGACTTACAAGAATCTGGTATAGTTTGATTCTCATGACTTTACAGAATGGAACTAATTACCCTCTGTCTTTTTGGAAAATAGGAACTTTTCAAGGGTATTGCAATGCACTCTGAGGTGTACAACATGGCGGCTGAAGGGAGCGGAAAACATGATGTCGTGGTTAGAACAGCAAATACAGGTAAGTGATTCATCTTACTACTATGGCAAACAACGAACTCGGCTAATTGAATAGGCCATGATATTGCGGAAGATATATTGGAGGCAGATATGGCATCTGTGACAATGATACAGCGTAGCCCTACCTGTAAGTTCCGAGATATCTCTAACTAATGTGCTTACACAATTGCTTTGACATTGACACCACATTCAATAGACGTTGTTTCAGTCGAACACTACAAAGAGATCCACTCAAGCAGGTTCTCCTCATGTGAAGTCTGCTTCCGAAATCCAACAATAGGGTTAACAGAATTTCAAAAGCCTACAATGCCCATATTCCAATCGAGTTCGCACGTTTTAACTTGGTGTGCTTCATTAGGTAAGCCTACAACTTCAGCAGCGTCCTGCGCCACCTGCGGAATAAATGTAAAGGAGACTTGGGCACAGATAAAGCATAAAGAGTTTTAATAGAATCTTATGAGAATAGAGATGGGGCATAAGGTGCGATATATGATCATAGACTGAGGATAATAGTGCGTCGCTATATGTACTAAATTGTAAATGCTTATGTAGCATCCAGGCTTTATTATTGATATCTTAAGCGCTTTGGATATTAGGGTAAATACTTTTAATGAAACCAAAGGACTCTATAAGATCTCCTAACTAGTCCCTTTGCTCTCCTCCTTAAGGTAGGACGCAAACTAGATCTAGAATATTTAAGTAATAATCTCTACATCCCTCCTCTGCCTCCTTATTGCTGGATAGTTCTCGCTGCTTCTTAATTTTTTTTATGTTAGTTAGATCCTCCTTTAATTATACTATCTCTTTCCTAAAAGTCCTTTGTGGTTTTAGCAACCTATAATAAAGGTAGGATTTCTATGAATTCTAAAATATCCGAATTCTAAGTGCTATTCCATCCCCTGCTTTAAACAAAGGTTCTGACGTGTATTATCATATAAGTACAAATTTTCTCACTGCATCTAGGCCTTTAGTCTTGCTAAAACCTAAATGCATACAATCCTTATAGCCTTCAAGTTTAACGCCATTCCAACGAAACCTGCAATTGTTGTTGATATGTTGAAACCTATTCTTCATCTTGGTATTCAACATTCCTCTCGTTAGCATCATTCTCGTCAAAATCGCCCTCGTCAATATCTCTCATGTCGATATCCCTCTGGTACGCCCTATCTCCTAACAGCTTCACTATGTCGGCAACAATAGTGGCAATTATAGTAGCTCTAATGGTTAAGCACAAACGTTAGCCTTGATCGAGAATGAAAGATAAGATTAAGAAGAACGTACATGGTAATTATGGCCATTGCGCATACGCCATTCAAAAGACTGGACGAATCCGCGCCGTCAATTTTTCTGCTGACTGCCCCTAACTTTGCTGCGAGCGAGATATGTGCAGTGACGAACAACATATTAAAGATGGTGCCAAACAGGGTTGCGACCTTTTTCCAGAAGTAGACCGTTTCGGGTGTCTCATCTCGAGGACCTGGATTTAGATAATTCCAGTCTCTTGTACTTTGATGTAGGGGGCCTTGGTCTAGTGGTAATATGCTTTGGTGTGGGCGGCCCCGGTATAGAGAACTTTGGTCTAGTTTGAGCAAATAGACGAACAGGATTATGTTGAAAAACAGTCCAAAAGCACCCTAATTACACAGTCTTTAGTACTCCTCTTGTTTGGTTGATATGAGAAAAGTTCGCCAAGACAAACATCTATACAAAAAGAAAATGAGGGAGCTTCAGGAACTGGGAAAAACAGAGGTCTATGAAGCGACTTACAACAGCGGAGGCAGCCCAGGGGAGCGTTACAATAGTGCTTCCGAAGTTGCTAACGTCATCGAGACTGGTAAAAACGAAGGCAATCCCACCGGCTATTAGCATACCAAAGTTGGCAAGCATGCACAGAGTATGTATCGATTGCCACAAAAGAATATTCCCCATTCTGACGATGCGGACAGGTTAGGAAGTCTTGATGGATGGGGATCGTATTTTGTTTTGATGTTGCTATCAAATAGTCGAGTGGCGTGTAGCGTAGTTATGTCTGTCATGATGTGTGGCAGTGCTGACTTCGTGTAACAGGTTGTGTGTGTGATTCTATGTAACGTGTTTGCTAGTGCTTACTTCGTCCCCTCGGCAAGGGCTGGGTTGGCATCTCGTTTATGGACTTGGCAGTCATCTGGTTGGACTCCATCCAACCAGATTTCTTACGTGAGCTGTCGGACCCCTAAGCGAGGCCATTTGTTGGCTTAGCACTCTTCCAGCCAGGACTGCGCCTACAACTTACAAGGCATGCAATATTGCAATGCCTCTTTCCATACTTCACCGATTTTCTTTTGCTTACTGACTTGCTTCTGTTGAATCTGAATATAGAACTTGCACTTATCTATTATTACTTTCATCGTACCTTTCGTACCTCGGCAACACGAATCTGATCATGGGACAAGAAGTCAGTTTCTCCAAGTTGGAAACATCTCGTGACCATCAATATATTTGCAAGGGCTGTCGGGAGATAGAGATGTTGCTTGAAGTTCAGAGGAGACAAGAGTATCGGCAAACTTTTCGACTATTCTCCAAGAGAGAGTGCTTTCACTTGAGCTACCAAGAGCTTGATTCATGTGCTCGGAAGTGTGTCACGTGTAGAGTCTTTCGGCAGGCGCTTCTCTTGAAGCAACGTACAGCGGAGGATATAGCAAGACTCAAGAAAGAGGCATTCTCAGAACCGATTTATGCCCAACTAGTCCGCAGAGAGGCAATGCCCTCGGCGGAGACAGTTCTCAAGATCAGCATCGGCAAAGCTGCCGGTCATTCCAACTCAGCAAGAGTCTCCTGTACGGACTTAAACACGGTAGAGTGCTTGGATCTTCCCGAGAATCCTGACAGTCCTAGTGTCTACGAGCAGGCGAAGAGATGGTTGGAGGACTGCATGAAGAACCATCCAGAATGCGGAAATCTTCGCTGGTCTTCTAGCTGTCCTACCAGACTGGTTCATATACTATCAGAGTCAAAAGTCGAGTTGATACACTACCCACAAAGATTAGAGACAGATATTGAATACGCTGCACTGAGTTACTGCTGGGGCAGCTGGGACCGGTTAACTAAGTGCGAGAATAAGAAAATTGACGATGGCAAAACCAAAAAAGATAATATCCAGAGACGAACCCAGCCATTCGATTGTTCAGAACTGCCAGTGATAATTCAAGATTCCATCGCCCTCATGAATCATCTTGGTATTGAGTACATATGGATCGATACAGTTTGCATTGTCCAGGACGACCAGGAGGATTGGCAGCACGAGGCAGCAATGATGCATGAAGTATATGGCAATGCGTGCTTTACCTTATGCGCCTGTTCGAGCGAGAAGGCGACAGAAAGTTTGTTCCGACAGCGAGAAGCATGGTCACCTGCCACCAAGCCTTGCAGACTGAGAGACCAGTGGATAACAAATTTTGATGTGTCGTTGAAAGAGATACGTGCACAATCGCCCCTGGCAAGTCGAGCCTGGACGTTGCAAGAAGAGCGCCTCTCTCCAAGAATATTATATTGGTCTGCTCAGAGGATGTACTGGTCATGCTCAATAAGCCAACACACTGAGCTGGGACGACTGCAAATACCAGTTCCCCACTCGTCTCACCGGCCATTGGAAGATAAATCTACGCTCGATGAAGTGCAGAATTCTTCACAAAGCTTCTTGATGTCTTGCCGAAGAGGGCAAGATACG
Source organism: Pezicula radicicola (assembly GCA_003008705.1). NCBI lineage: Eukaryota > Fungi > Ascomycota > Leotiomycetes > Helotiales > Dermateaceae > Pezicula > Pezicula radicicola. The sequence goes on along the minus strand of PDUO01000060.1, from coordinate 31,795 downwards.
CTTCTGCACGATGAGTGGCTCGATGTCGTGGACTCTTATATTCGGCGAGAACTGAGTCACAAAGAGGATAGATTTCCAGCACTTTCTGGCCTTGCCTCAAGATATTACGTAGCACAAAATGGCGACGAGTACTTAGCAGGATTATGGCGAAAGACCTTCGAAGAAGATCTTGCCTGGTGTGTCACCGAGCCAAGAGGTTTGGTGAAATGCGAAAACCTTCGAGAGTTCGCACCGTCATGGTCGTGGGCATCGCTTCCCTTCCGCACCTCGACGAGACTCAAGCATAACTTCTCAAAGCTGTCTAGTTTTGAACTGCTGGAAGAAAATGCACCGAGACAAGATGAAAACCCTACCGCCGCTATCAAACAAGGAGCGGCTGTAAGATGCATCAAAGTCCGCGGAAGACTGCGACCCTTTTTAAGCCCAAGGTCAATGAAGCGGCCATGGATGGAAATCAGTAAGATGATTGGAAATGAACAAAAGTTCTCATTTGGAAGTTACCCTGAAGAGCCCGCGCATTCCACCGACTTGACATCTGGTCGTGTCCTTTCATACGAGGCTCGGAAGGAAGAAGTGTTAGGCCAGCTGGACTATCATGAAGATGCAGACCGTGCAGAGAAGGAGCTCCTTCAGATTCATTGTCTCGAGATAGGCGAGTCAGTTATGCTACTTCTTGAGCAGTGCGAGGACAATAATAACAAGTATCTGCGTATTGGGGTGTCTTATGGGTATCGAAGGGATTTCTTTGCCGGTATTCAACTGACTGAATTGATGCTTGCCTAGATGAGAGACCCTTGATTCTCAAAGATTTACGAAAGTAGATAATACCTACAAGTTCAATGCCTTGTCTAGGTAGGTAGGTGAACAGATAAAAAAAATTCGCCACTCGATCTGCAATAAGTTTGCAGCTAGAGATGTATGTTTGACCATGTGGCCGAGAACATATATACCGGTACATGGCTTCTAGTTTGGCAAGTCGTCAAATGTTTGAGTTCAGGCCCTGACAGAGTTAAGTATAGAATACAAAATAAATCATATCCTGTCACATACGACCATAGACTGAGGAGAACTGGGCATCCCGTCCGCTCTGCCATACATAAGCCTCAGATCGGTAGATTAGTAGTTGGGTGGGTGACCACCAGCGAATACCTACTGTTGTATGTTTTTGCTCTTTTGTGTTTTTTGTACTTTTGTATTTTTGTTGCGGTGGGTTGATTGTATTGGCTAGGCACCTAGTTTAAGATTCCATTCTAATTTCTTCTAATCCTATACTTTTAGATATTTAATTCCAACACCAGGATTAACTTTTGGCGCCTAGACAATTACTATAAAAGTTGTCTGTTCGGTGGCTAAGCTTGTGTATAATATAGGAAGCGAGCGGTAGGCTCGAAACTGGCGATGCGATGTCTTGCCAGTAGCGCTCGCATGGCCTGTATCAGACGATAGGTCCATTCCCTTCGGACCGCCTTCTTTTCTGCCCGGCAGATTAATATTATAGGGAGTTCTCCAGGGCATGCCGACATTCTAATACCGAAGCGGCGTGCAAACCCCGCGTGGAAGCTCGATCTGCAAACTTGATTGGATTGGGAGGCTGAAATCTGCCCCTGACTAGGGACGGTCTTGGTTAGTACGAGTACGATGAAAATCCTCCAGATAAAGCCAGCCAGTGACCCGTCGACTATCTTCACTTCTTTTGGTCCTCATTATGATTCGATCATGTTGGCTACTAGATGCTCCAAACGTCTGCTGCCCTTCGTTGCCCTATTTTTAATCGTCCTCAGTATCTGTCTGCGGTTCTGGAGCGAGAGGTTAATCGTCTTGTCATTCCCCGGGCGCTACTTCGGATATCAGGATGCCCCTATTACCCCACACGACCAGCAATCGAACCCTCTTGCAGATAGTCCGGTGGTAACGTCAACATCAACATCAATATCAACGTCAACGTCGCCGTCGCTGTCGCCCTCTGATCATGACCATGAGGTCGCGACGGATCTGCTGGAGGCCTCAAAGTCCAACACTACTCACCGCGAACTTCACTCCCTCACAACTGCAGACAAGAAGTACTTCCCCATCAAGTTTGGCCACCATGCCGCCATCAATCCCAATATCATCCCTCACCCCGTCAAGAACGACACCTGGATCATCGTCGCCCAGCTGAGGCAGGTTGAGGTCATCAACGTTGGCTGGAATGCCGAGTTGGTCTGTGACGCTATCTTCAAAGCCGGCGCGCTCGAGTGCGTAGATCCGCCCTGGATCCTCTCTATTGGCGCAACGCCAGGCGATAATTGCAAAGATGAACTGGAGGTCTTGGCGAGAAATATCGGTCCTCACGATGCGCGAGTCTTTTATGGACCGAAGTCGCCTTTTGCGATGTGGGGATCGAACTCGGAACATGTGTGCTTCGGACTGTGGATGCAGGATTTCCGCAACCTCGTGAACTGGGCATACGAGCCTGGGATGGTTACGGATGTATTCAGGCGTCCGACTGAAATGCAGAGGCCGTTGCCTGGTCCGTACAATGTCGTCGAGAAGAATTGGTTCGTCTTCTGGGACCAGCACGACGAGATGTATGCGCATTACGAGGTGGCGCCGAAGCGCTTCTTCTCGAAGCTGAATAGCAACGGGTCCGCAGGACCAGATCTAGCACCGCTGACGGCGCTCAACGACGATAAATGCATCGCGACATATATGCCAACCGTAGGACACCAACTCGAGACGATCCATCAAGCAACGAACTCCCTCTCCATCACCATGTGCCAGCGCTCGGATCCCACATGCATCCCCAGCGACCTCAACACCTTTATTTTCACCATCTTCCATTGGAGGAGCTTCTACAATCTTCATGCCGTTTACGAACCATATGTTATGATGTTCCAACGACAGGCCCCTTTTGCAATGCATGCCATCTCGCAGAAGCCTATTTGGATCTCTGGTCGTGGCCGAGCTGATGAAGCGGGCACGCTGAGACCGAGACCACAGGGGGATAGTGAGATGGTGTATATCACCTCGATGAGCTGGAAGGCGCAAGGCCAGAAATATCACGGATATATTGACGACATACTATTGTTTGCCTTTGGAATTGAAGACAGGATCACGGGTGGAATGGATTTTGCTGCGGGGGACATATTTAAGGATCTAGGCTTTTGTGGATCGTGATAAACAGAAGACGTCTTATGCTTCTGTCTTGTCTGATGTTACACGCCGGACGTATGGGACCTTTTCATAGGAGATGGTTTTCATCTTGTGTTATATATAATGGTTGGGAGATGAGGCATTCATATAATATCGCAGTGTATTGAAGGTCTAAATATGTTGTGGCTGCCAGCTGGGGGACCCGGGCAAGTCAGTGTATATATGTGGACTTGGGGAATGAGGACGGACGGCGCTCACCGCTGCGAGATACCATTTCTCTTCTCCCAGTGAAGCGGGAAATCAACGATTGACTTCTTGGAAGAGGGCATGCGCTTGTGGCATTGTTGGTCCGAAGATTTAGCGAGCGGGACTTTAAAAGAAGTTCGAGGACTTAAGGCCCATGTCTACCTTTTCTGTCAAAAGAATATTTCAGGTTGAATTCCTTGATAATGCAAGGTCTTAAATTCTTCCAATCTTTGAATTTTTGCTCCCTGCATTCTACTAATAACTTGAGTTAGCCGCATCCGTTCCTCCGCTGCTTAATGATCTCTCCCGCTAGTTCGAGCGAGTCAAAACTTAATAGAGCATCAGATGAACATCCCGGAGAAATAACTGACTTCGGTATAATCAACGCCGAACTCAGGTAGGACCTTCAAAATTCTGTTCGATCAACTGAATCGTTCATAATATTTCTCCAGGACGCAGTGTTCCAATTGGTCGGCTAATTTAAATACTGTATTTGCACAGATCTACATCGCCAAGTGTGATGTATACCCCGCGAACCCCGCCAAGCTCTTCTTTTGACAAGTTGCCAATCCGGAGTGTGAATTTGGATGGCCTTGTTAGAAGCAGGTACATTTTTCACGGATCAGGCATTTATAAAGTAAGTGATATTTTCTTCAGTTCTTAGACGACTCGTTAATCAAGTATACCATATTTCTCACAATGTGTTCTCCGAACTCGTTAAAGCGTTTATTTTTCATATATTTAATAGTAGGACTATGCAAAGCTCAAGATCTACTAGCAACCTTAGATTACGGAACATTCCAAGGTTCTTACTCATCAACCTACAACATTAGCTATTGGAGAAAAATCCCCTTTGCAGCACCTCCACTAGGAGAAAACAGATTCAGAGCCCCTCAACCACCCCTTCCAATAACGAACGGAACATATAATTCAGATCAAAGTTTTGACTATTGTCCTCAACGAACAGTAAGTACTATACCTATTTCCTTCCTCCCTTTCACCAAAAACCACATCGGGGATCGCTAAAGAGAACTAGGTAAACGGAACAGAAGATTGTCTGTACCTAGGACTCTATTCAAGACCCTGGACATCCTCCCAACCATTAAGACCAGTAGTAATAGATTTCTTCGGCGGAGCCTTCATCCAAGGAGGAGGATCCTTCACAATCCCACCAGCCGGGTACCCAATCCTCAACATCTCCACACTCAACAATTTCATCTTCGTGATCCCAAACTACCGAGTCAACGCATTCGGGTTTCTCCCGGGTAAACAAATAGCATCATCACCAACCTCAGATCTAAATCCAGGATTACTAGATCAACAAGCCGTTCTGAAATGGACTAATAAGTATATCGAACATTTCGGTGGTGATTCTAGGAATGTAAGTATTTGGGGACAATCGGCTGGTGCTGGTAGTGTTGTTGCTCAGGTGATAGCTAATGGAGGAAAAAATACCGAACCGAGACTTTTTAATAAGGCGTTACTTAGTAGTCCTTTTTGGCCTAAGGCTTATAAGTATGATGATCCTGAAGCTCAGGCTATTTACGATAGTTTGGTTAATTTGACGGGTTGTTCTTCTTCTTCTTCTTCTTCCGGAGCGGATTCTTCTCTGGCTTGTTTGAAGGGGGTTGATGTTCAGAGTATTAGGACGGCTGCTTTGCAGATTTCGGGGAGTCATACTTGGGATACTAGTAAGGAGGTTCTTTCTTTCTCTTTCTCTGAGTTCATAATTTCCTACCGTTTTTAGGTTTGTGTATGGGTTTTGAGATATATGTCTCTATCTTTTGTAGAATTGGGAACAGGAGGTGTCAAAATTTGGGAAGGAATTATGTGTTCTGTCTTATGCCATTGAATATATTTGAAAGATGTATTACTAACACTAAAAACTTCTAGGTTCTTATACCTGGGCACCGGTCATCGATGGGAAATTTTTAACTCAGTCACTTAGTGAAGCCACGAGTAAAGGGGAAGTAAATATTGATTTTGGATTTGGGATGTATAACCAACATGAAGGTAAGCATCTCACCTCCCCTCCCTCCATCTTTCCATCTTCCCTCACCCATCTCTACAAACCCCCATCCCCCCCTCAAAAGAAAACTAACAAAAATCCCTCCCCAACCCAGGCGAAAACTTCGTACCCCCAGGCCTCCAAAACTCCACAAACACAGGAACACCCCCCTACAACTCCAGCACCCCCTCCTTCAAAACCTGGCTCAGCGGATTCCTCCCCCGATTCTCCCCTCTCGACCTCTCCCGCATAGAAGAAATGTATCCTCCTTCCGGTACAGCAGAAGAATTTCCAACTTACAATACAAGTTATGAAAGGGCAGGATTGATATATAGAGATGTTGTATTAGCATGTCCTAGTTATTGGATAGCTAGATCTGCTCATACTAAAAAGAGTTATGTTGGGGAATATACTATTAGTCCTGCTAGACATGGAAGTGATACCGTTTATGTAAGTTTTGTTTACTCCTTATCTGATGTTAATTTCTTGGGACTGATAATTAATGTTTTTCGGGTTCAAAATAGTGGAATCAAGTCAACTCAATTCAGAAAACTCAACCTTTGATATACGAAGGATTTGCGGGGGCATTTGCATCATTTTTTCAGACGGGAGATCCTAATGCTCATAAGCTTACTAATGGAAGTGAGCCGGGTGTACCTGAGAATTGGAGAACTGGAGAAGAGTTTGTGATTGAGAGTAGTGGGTTTGGGAATGTGAGGGTTGATATGCTTGATAAACGGTGTGAGTTTTGGAGGGAAGTTGCTGATAAAGTTCCTCTGTGATGAATGGAATTTAATTTAAGGGCTGGAGATTAGATATATTTGTGATTTTTGTTTCCTATCCCTAAAAGGAAATCATTGATGCCTTTTTAATGGTAGGGTAAGTAGCTAAATTTAAAATCTAGCACCCAATGTCCAATTGACTCTCAGTCCAATATCAGAGTATAGCATCATACTTCCCAAATGTCAAAAGTTTCCCAGGTGTTAAGATTCTAGACTCATCTTATGTATATCAAGCTAACTTGACAATCGAAAGACAAATCCAGAAAGCCTACACACCAGAACTTAGTTATCAACTAACCACAGCATCCAAGTTCGGTATCCCATAAAAGCCGTTGTGGATAAAACGACCACTGACCAAAGTATCCACCAAGTCATCGTCGACCATTCAATGATCCTGCGATTTCTGGTGATTATGGCGCTCACATCTAACACTCTGTCGTGGAAGACTTGCATCAACCAGACCCGTAGACGTCTTCTCATAAACCTTCCCTCCATTCTTAAGAATTCCACGAATCTCCTTACGTTTCGGAGCTGGCATCGCCTTGGCTGGTTGCAGACTTCGTTGGAAGCTAAAGAGATATTCTGGCCCTTCGTCGCTACCGGATTGGACTGATGCATGCTTCTTCCCCTGGGACTTCTTCCCTTGAGTCTGCTTCTCCTGGGTTTTCTTCTTTTGAGTCTTCTCCTGAGTCTGCTTCTCATGAGCCTTCATTAACTCCCTCGCTTCCTGGCGTCTCCTCACATATTCGGCTCTCTCCAATTCCTCAGCCTTTCTTTGTTCAATAATAGGTGTAAGAGGCGTTCTGAAAATATTTCCACGAGTTGTAGAAGCCAAGGAAGCAGAACTGTTGTTGAAAACATCTCCATGAGTCGTAAGAGTAGGTGAAGTAGGAGTTGGGGCGGAAGCAAAATTTGTGTGTCGAGGTGCCATTGCCGAGCGTCGAAAATACATGACTCCAGGCTCAATTGAAAACTGCCTATTTGCTTTTGGTGCAGGTTCTGAAGATGGTGCACTATCTTCCCAAGCTCTAGTCTCTTGTTGCTGACTGCCAGTTGGTCGAGGTTGAGACGAGTTCTTCTATAAGTGATTTAGTTTGTGTGAATGACATAGAAAGGAATGGCCGGTATACCTGAATTTCATGAAAATACTGATTGTATCTCTCCTCCTCGCTGTCGTCTTCCATCTCTACATCCCCTTTGATGGTATCTACATCCGATTCACTCTCATATTCCTGAACCATATCGTCCTCTCTACCCTGATGAGCATGTCCAAAAACTTCAGCTCTAGCACGAGCCCGCGCATGCAAAACCGCCTCTTCATCAATAGGATATCCATACCGCACACAAAGATCAATCATAGCCTCACCCAAAGTCTTCGAAACAAACAACATACAACCGCGCCCTTCTGTAGGAACTGGGCGATCAGGAAGCACACTTTCAATCATGCGCTCAGTGAGAAACTTAGCTGCGATTTTGGCAGTTTCGTCGTTATCGAAAGTACCTTTATGGAGAAGAACTAGTAAGTCGCGTTCCAGTCGACGGATATCTAGGGTCGTGCCATGAGGTTCCCAAAGGTATCTGTAAACTCGTCTGGTTGTTTCGACGCAGGCGTCTAGGGGTGGGATACGCCATGGGTCTATCTGGCGGTTATCGACTCTGTTGACCATTGTTGCTGTTGTTGGATTGTGACTACGAAGCGTTGGATGTGTTTGAGTAAGTAGAGTGGATATGAGGGATCATAAAGGGAGTTGGCGATCGGTTCGTCGAAGAAGTTTGATGTGTTCGAGATGGAAGGGGGAAGGAAGGAAGATGGAGCAAAAGCACCTTTAAGTAGGCGTATCTCGACCTTAGTGAATGAGTTTATTATCCACCGCAGGCCAACTGATTCGGTACAGTGAATAACAGCGCGCAGTACATCTTGAATTAGGTGAATATCTCCTTCAGCGGCGGAAAATGGCTGAAGTTGCCCAATTACTTGACAATATTGCCATTCAGACACAAACAGGGACGAAAAGAAGAATTACGAAAGAGGTTGGCGAGATGAAGGTATGAGTAAGTATAAGAATCGCTCTAAAGGTCACTAACCTTGGCTGAATGACTTGGAGATTCCACATCATACTCAAGATCAATACTCTTTTCGCAGCATGAAGCGCAGACAGACTACCTAGAAATATGAAGTAGCGAAATGGGATTGCCCAGCAAAGGCGAAATTCCAATAACATACATACTATATAACTCACACAGGTGCCCAATGGGGTTGATTCATTTCTATCAAAGCAATTATAACTGATAAGTCCAACATCATGCAAATTACATAGTAACTCAGAGTAAGATGGTAGGAATAACCACAGTAGGATTTCAAGTCTCCTCTTCCTTTGTACAGATCTATGGTTGATGGCATTGGGACAACTATTGTTTGTGTTCGAGATGGCATGCAGCTCTTTCTCTAAGTTAATTAAGCAAGTGAATGACAGCATGGGTTGTAAGACATATTATTGATGAGATACTATAGTTTCACAAGCTGAATAGAGCACTTGCAATGACAAGTTGAAATCCTACGAGTTCTACGCTAAGAAAACTCCCGTAGCGTACTTGCAATCGCATCTATTGTGCCTGAATAGTGACAATGACTGGAATGAAATTTCTCCCTTTGTATGCCATTGAGTAGTCTTTTCCTGAGAATCCACTAGTTCCCTTCCTAAATCCTAGCAAGGACGGGTATGAATCATGGTATCATAAATCATCTATCATCAATCTGAGCCGAACACATAGCCAATCTTTCACCCAAAAGCAACAAGTCCATCTTCGCCTGGTCCTCTGTATCAGCGGCATCCAAAGTCTTCAATACTCTTGCTTGAGCATCGCGTAAAGGCGCCAAGTAGAGTTCCTCAACAACTGCCATCATCCCTGTGGGTACGACATGGGTGTACTGTTTCCCAGATAAGAAATAAAGAAAGTTAACGACTGCCATGTGGAAAGGGTAGACTTGGTTCAACTCTTGGACCAATTCCTCGTCACTTGCTTGTGTAAGAGGAGTCAAGTCAGGGAAGAGATATGGTTGTGCTACAGCTAATGCAGCGGTAGAAGCAAAAATGTTCTCGGACTTCCGTTCATGTGCAGTGATTATCTCTTCCTTCAACCATGCAACAGCAGAAGCCTTGAGCGTATCGTATGGGCAGTGCTCAAGGGTATCAGAGATGAAAGTAAGTCGCAAGCGATCGGTTGGGTGTGCGTGCAAAATGGAGGACGTGAGAATATGAGCTCCTGCCCGTAACGTTGGAGACGGATTATTAGCGGATAGAAGGGAAAGGGTTTGGAGGTGTTGTAAAAAGTCCTCGTCTTCCAATGGTCCGGCTACGAATTTGTTGTTGTGTTCGAGCCAGAGTCCAATCGAGAGCACAGAATCAATAACCCCTGCTGGCTCAGTACCAATGGTGCTAGGTCCGTTAACGCCAATAAATTGCTTTACAAGTTTCGTGTGATCTGGAAATATTGAAAAACTGGGCTGGGGGTATTTGGCTCCAAACAAGACAGATGAAAACACGAAATATGTCATTAGAAACAAAGATCCAGCTCGAGATAGTGGCACATCTTCAGCTGAGGACGGATAATTATCTTCCTCGGACTCCTCATCAGGAGACTTTTCGTCAAGCTTGTACATAGCTTCAAGAAGTAATGGGTAGTCGGATAATCCCACATCACGCGCAATCGCCTATGTTGAGTCAGTTCAAACGTAGGTGAACGACGTCACATCTTTACTCACAACAAGTTTTCCAACCATAGTATCGCGTACTTCAAACGCCGGATCTTCTTTATATATTTCTCCCAAAGTTTTCCTTCCCACTACAACCTTTTTCGGCTTGAAGGATTCCTGCAGTCGTGCTGCCCATTCCAAAGTATTGGCATTTATGTACTCCTCCAAAACGTGTGTAATAAAAGACTTTAAGAGCTTCTCTTGTATAGCACCCTCGGCAGGATCTTCTTCTTGTGCTTCGGGATCAGGAGCTTGATCATCAGTTGAGGGTGTATTCAGTGTCATCGCTTGAAGGGAGAGGCTGGATTTTCGCCCGGGCAACGAGGGCCTCTTTTTGCCTGATATTGTGTGTACAAAAGATACGACTGCCAGTGTGGCTTCATTGGAAGGGCGATATGTTCTGAGGATGGACATCAAGGTGGTGGAGAGGAATCGTGAAGGGTATTTCGTCTTGATTCGTGGATGGACGATCGCAAGGAGATTGACTAATATGCAGAACTTGTCGGTACTTGTAGGTTCTTTCTGTCTGTGATGTAAGACCTCATCTGCACTCCCTTCAGCCTTCTCTTGAGCCTCATCGTCCTCAACATCTCCATCTGCATCCAACTCCAACAGCGTCAACGCTTCTGTGACTTTGAGCACAACTTCTCGTGGGTTTCCCAACCTCGCAATGGTCCCGAGACATGCCTCAGCACCGGGCAAGGAAATCAGGAGGTGTATCAGATCCCATCCAATGTTCTGTGTTAACTCAGCATCTTGTAAGATCTCGTTCAGCTTTGGAAGGATCTCAGAGGAGAGATGAGATTCGAGGATGGTGAGGTAAGTGAGGTAGTCGGTCGCAGGTGGAAGACTGTCCGTGATGGCCTTGATCGCATCCGACGCCATGTTGATGTAGAGGAGAGGAGGAACCAGGAGGGGCGAAGGGTGAGGAGGGATGGTGTTGAGAGTTGTTGTTGGAACGTGGAGGGGTAGCTAAACTGCGTAGCCTGCTTTTTAGCGCAAGGCTGACTATCACGTGTTGAGTACTCTGAGTCTGCCTCGTTTCATTACAATCTTTTTTCATGTCATGTTCTCCTCACTGTATTGCACTTGTCATACACAGAAACTTCTGGAATAGATCGTCACGCCTTCTTTTCTTCGAGAATCCCATAGTTAATGTGTTTGAAGAATTTTTGGAGCACGAGAAATGGTGGGCTGCTAGACCCGCAATGACGTAGGTTGTCGAAGAGCTTAACAGTCTTTCCTATTAACCACGAACCATCAGCCATGGCTACTTTGACCTAGGCAGACAATGACTTCTGTTCAAGAGCTAGCCCTTGAATACAGTGTTCTGAGTCCTAACTGACAATTGAATACCGGTATCACTGGCTGACAAAGGAAGAGAAAAGTCAACTTCGTCTCGAAGCGAGCGGAACCTTGTCGTTCTATCATTACAATAAGATTTTGATCTTCTTATTTCATTCTGCCCATTTGTTGATATATTCTATGGAGTGGGTGTATATATGAGCTACGAAGTTTGTTGAAATATGGTAGTTATTGCGAAAACGCCGCTGTATCAATATCACTATATGGGATTTACCGACTCACCCTTGGCAGTTGCAACAATATTCTCGAGCATCGAACTTGCCAGACCGACTGGTTTTATCCGTAAATCAGTGTAATAATTAGCAGAGCATTTCCAAGGTTGTAAGGATAAGAAGTGAGATATTACGACAATGTTACCGGAACTGAGTCCTCACATGTCCTGAAGATGTGCTCGCAGCTTTTCCAAGCATAGCTTCCACACTCAGGAAAAAATTCAATACAGCATTTAGTACATAATTCAAGACCATCCATAGCAGTACTTTGGCCTCTGTGGAAGGTTTATTCGCTGGTAGCATTAAGAAAAAAGTCTTTCCATCTTCCATGACGACTAACTTGACGACTAACTTGACGTATAGTCCAAATTCGAAGCCAAGCCACCATCACAATCAAAAAGTCCGTCTTTCTTATGGCCCTCAATTCCATCATTGAAATCTAGATTCTCTTCCAAAGCCATTCGGGGACGTGCTCCAACTATCGGGGTGGAGTATTCTTTGATAGAGTTTAGTATTGTTGTTGACAACAATATTAAGAGGCTAAGCGAGCTCGCTAGACGCAGCAACCAAGATCCAGCGACGCGCCGCCATCAGTTCGACAACTTGATGGATATCATTGTCATAACATGAAGATAGTTTTGTATAATTAATTAGGAGCTAAATAGTTTGTGCTAGGACAGATTGTAGATCTTCACGTCCAATAGCTAGCCTTGCACGATCAGTCAGTAATCTCTCTTAGACTGTCTAGACTATCATCTTCTAGAGCATCTTCTCTTCCTCCATCTTTGAATCCCAAAGATCTTTCAGCTTCTAACCTTCCAGAAATCTCCCGGATGTGAAGAGCCGAGCAGGCTCGAAAGGCACTTCCTATTCTTTAATCTTCCTTATCCTTGATATTCGTCAACTGACGTTGACGGCACATAATAGACCCCAAACAACAATACTAGCGGCAAATCCAGACCTGCTTTATCAAAAACTCTTTACCCTCTCCCCCTCCTCCCTCCTACAACCACCATCCCACCAATCCCACAACCAAACAAACGAAACAAAAACGACCCACCCAAAACACCTATAAAAACCACCCCATCTCCCTACCACAAAACTTCTCTCTCCACCCGCACAAATTTCATTCAAAAACACTCGCTCACACAAACTGCTGATCAATCGATCCTTCACACACACACACACAAAACCAAAAACACAAAAAAAGCACACAAATCGTCAAAATGGGAAAAGGAAATTACGGTTGCACAGTCATGCGCTCAGCAAGAGGTGGTAACTACGGTTGCGTTGTCCAGAAAGCTGCAGCTGGTGGTGGAAACTATGGATGTGTTGTTCAGAAGGCTGCTCGTGGGGGAAACTATGGCTGCACTGTGCAGTAGATGGTTTCCTCTTTATTTGTACTGATGAGTAGGAAGCTCACTGTTAATTGTTTGGATCCCTAGCGTGTCTGACAGGCTATGGGGCTTGGATGGTTAGCAGTGGACGACTTCGAGACCTCGGATTCACTTCACCTCAGCTTATACATTACACAGCACGTACATACTCCAACGACAACACGGCATTAGCATTGGCATCTCAGCATAGCAACATGAGGGCAACTTCAACATCACCATTTCTTTTCTTTCTTATTTCGACCACGAACTTTCGACATTCACTTCTCAACAACTTCAATTCTCCAGTCCAAATTATCTATACAAAGCAACATACAACCCCAGTTCTGTTTCCTCATCTCCCTACTTGATTCATCAGTAAGCTTTCACCTTCCCCCCCTACTCCGCCTACCTATGACAATAACTAACAAATCCACAGTCCCAATATCCCCTCCAACCGAATCTTCTCCCAAGTTCTTAGCACTGTCCGACAGAGGAACCAACCACAAACCGGAGGATTTTCAACATGATGAACGAATCAGGCAGATGAAGAAAAAGGACAGGAAGTCAATCCATTGCAGTTTTCCTCTCTTTAAACCCCACAAAGCACATCCAATTCGCCATCCATCTCAAATGTATCAAGGAGGAACCGCTGCTTGTTTACCTGAGCTCGTACATGGTAACAGCAGGACGATACATTCAACGAGTTAGATCGTTGTGTAGTTAGTAGCACAGTTATGAATTATATCCTGTTGCTGTACTATTTATCTTTGACTGATTTGACTTTTGTGATATGTGTTGAACGTGAACGTGAATTCCACTTTATAATAATACCAACAGGCAATTTAAAGCCTCTCATCCAAGTCCCCTCCAATCCTCCAACCCTTCCAAATCAATCAAAATTACCTGAATTAAACATAAATCGATTTCAAAAATTCTACCTCTTACCAAGTATTTTACCACTCTTTATTTTCACTTTGTTTTTCACTTCAGATAATTGCGCACTTGTATTGCTTCTTAACAATAGTTATACTGTTAAAAACGGTGACTGATTTCGTATGTCACTGTAAAATAACAACTATAAAAAAGAACTAGTAAGCTTATAATAAACAGCTTTTATAAAACTATTATTTTATCTACTATTCTTCCCTTTATATAGGTAGCTTGACCCTAACCTATAAAGTTGTATATAAAATAACAAGCTACTAGAAAAGCAAGGTAAAGTGTTACATTTATAGTTTAAGAGTAATTATATTATAGTTATTAAGTTTAAAGGCTATAGTTTTAATATTAATAATAGTACTAGTAGATTTACCTCCTAGTTACTAGTATATCCAAAAACTATAAACTTAGGTTACACACTGCTATAATAGGGTTTAAAGCAAGTAAGCTACTCAAATCAAGTAAGCTACTTTGTAACCAAGTCATTTTATAAGCATAACTCGCTAAACTTTCTCATTATCGCTCGCTCTACTTTCCTACAAAGGCAAACCCGCAATCTCCACCATGATTGCCTAGCCCTAAAGCAATTCAACAACAATCCATCCCCCCTGCCTTCTATATCACCCTTCTCTAGCCAAGCGTTAGCGATTCGTCGTTAGTCATCTCCTCCATCGTCCTAACCTAAACTCAAAGTTAGTATCACCAACACCCAATCAACCCATCTCAAACCCCCAAACCAAATAAATACTTAACTTCCGAAATAGAGAAGAACATACATAACGAGCACAAGTAATCAAACGAACCAAATGACGCGCATAAACCCTCCGCCATCCACACATATCCAACAAAAACCGAAAAATTTCAGTTATAGGCCTCTCCGCCAATTCTCGACCATTGAGAGTCGTGAACGCTTGCGGGACCGCGTTCCCAAATATTTGCTTGTCAGTGAAGTAACGGAGTATCCATTCTTGAACTTCTACTTCCGTTCCGTTTACGTTGGGCATGCAACACATGTAGGCGACCATGTATTTGGTTCCGAGGCTGGCGTTTATGTCGTTGAGACTGGTGGGTAGGCGGAGACTTTGAACGTTTCTTTCGAGGGTACCTTCGAGAAATAATCTATTTGTCATGGTTGAGTTGGTTTCAGTGGGTGTGGAGTTTGCTAAGGAGTTATTATTAGTACACCAACTCCTCTATATCACTTCTCCTCCAACACCGAAAACTTCAGAAGAAGACTCACATCAATACGATGTAAGCTGTTCAAGCCGTAGTACAAGTACCAAAGTAAATTAAAGAAAATACATATGTTATCCACTCGGGCTGATAACTGTGTTATGCGTATTGATAATCGTGTTGGTTGTGATATTTGATTATGATGTTTTGTCTTGGTGAGGCAGTAACAGGAGAGAAGAAAAGAGGAATGGAGAAGAGGAAACGAATGGGTATTCATTGAGATGGTATTTCGTACTTACCTTATCTGAGTCGCGAAGGGAGTTGGACTTGGAAGGTACGGGCTGGTGAGGGGGGTGGGTTTGATGGAGATGGGATGCGGAAGGAATGATGTTCTGGTTTGGAAATAATGATATTGCTTTTACGAATTCTTTTCGATTTTGAGCTTTGAAATTTTGACCATGGGATTTTGGAGCTGAGAAGATTGTTAAAATTAGGTGACGGGATTATAAATGAGGTAGTTAGGTAATATTTGACAAGTATCGCTAGGGTGTAACTATATAGATATTAAGGGTTTTAGTGTAGTAAGAAGTCTTTGTGTATGTGCTTCATCATAATTATAATTAACTCTCAACCTTCTCTTCCCCTTTGGGAAAATCTTTCTCTTTGGCCTCTCCCTCTTTTGCCTCTCCATCTGTAGCCGCTCCATCTTTCTGCGCCTGTCCTTCAATACCATCCTTTACCTCTATACCTGTTCCCTTTCCATCCTTCTCTCCATTATCCTTTCCCCCTACACCATCCCCCTTCTCTTTCTCATTTTTACTATCCTTCTCATCATCCCCACCATCACTGCCTCCCAACTTCTCTAAAAGTCTCAACCCCTTCTCCCTCCTCCTATTAGCCTTCCGTTGCGCAATCTTCTTTTTCTTCGCATTCAATTCCTCTATTCTAACCTTCTCCTCCTTTACCCACCTCTCAGTCTCCTTAGCAGCAACAATAGGAGAACTGCTATGATGAAGTAGATATCCCTGAAGCTGAGCCGGCGTAAAAGTATTATCAGGGATCTGGCTACTAAACTGCAAAGCGAGTTTTTGGAGCTCTTCATCTCCGACTCCTAGTTCGACGAGGTTGGTGTTTGTGGGAGTACGATCGGGGGTATACATGCGGTGAAACATTAGTTCAGCACTTCTTGGAGAGATGTTACCGAGATAAATCATCTTATCAATACGGCCGGGTCTGACCAGGGCTCTGTCCAGTTTATCAGCTATATTGGAGGTCATTAGTACGATACGACCTTCTTGAGATGCTACACCGTCTAGCACATTGAGAAGGCCGGACAAAGTGCAGTGAGAACGGCCGTAACTGCTTTCATCATCATCGTCGTCGTCGTCATCTTCGTCATCCATCGATGTCTGGCGTTTTATTCCGACTGCGTCAATGTCTTCGAGGAGTACGATGCATCTGGGTGGCAGTGCATTGAATAATGTTTCCAGATGGCTGTCCTCTTTGACGCTTGGGATGTGCAGTAAATAGAGTTCAAGACCAAAATATCCTGCAAGAGCGAGAGTGAGTGATGTCTTGCCCGTTCCTGGAGGACCATGTAGGAGATAGCCCCGTCGGTAAGGAATGCCACGTGAGGTATAGAACTGCCTCGTAGCAGGATCTAAATAATTCCTGATATCAAATACAAGCTGTTCTTTTGTAGCCTCATCAAAGTGAACTGTTTCCAGAGGCCGGATAGGTCTGAGGATCGTCGTATCCCACGATTCGCGGTTGTACTGGTTCTTGGAAGCGCGGATGGTGATGAAAGACTCCCTCTGTTTGTCTGCAAACTCGCGACACATCTCGAGGAATCTTTTGATGGGTGCTACTGAGCGACCAAGGCACATAACCACAAGCGGCTCGTCGCCTTCAGGAGCAGCAGCGTATTCATCGGGCTCATTATTAGGCCCTATGTGGCTGGAAATGGGTATCCGTCGGACTAAGAATACTCTCCTCTCGTGGATGAACCATGTCGCGCCAAAGGTTGGAAGATACTCAATAGGAATTCTCTTCCCATGATAATAGTCGTTTCTTTTTACTGCCACTCGTTGATAGCGCCAGGAATCATTTTCGATATTCTCAGATCGCGCAGTCAAGACTCGAGTACCCTGCCGCGTCAAAACTTGAGCTCCAAGCCAGTTGAGAACCTCTCTATTAAGCTTGTCACTGCAAGCTATAGAGATGGACGCAGTGCAAAATTTTATGATCCACCAATAGAATTTGAGGCCCAGTCCGTGAAGGTCTCGCAGGGCGCTTGACACCGTGCCAAAGATGGTCAAAGCAGCGGCGAGAGTCGTGAGATCGAGCTTGAGCCAAGTGTTAAAGAAGGCTTGCAGAAATCCAAAGCCAGGTGTAGATTGTTCGAGGAGTTCCTGGATTGAGGTTGAGGTACCGGCTGCAGCTCCGAGAACTGAGGTTCTGGCAAGCGCAAGAAGCCGCCTGAGAGGAGGCTGAACCATGACTATGTAAAAGCTAAGATCACAAGATCACAGGCTGAATGGGTCAGACGTGGACTTGACGGTCGGCGTAGAACTCAAGAACGTGACGATAAGCTGGTGAGTACGAAGTATATTTTCCGAATTTTTTTTTTTTTTTTTTGTATCTGTTGAGGTGAGTCTTCTTTGTACTCCTCACTTGAGGCAGCCATCGCACTACTAAGGTACCTAAGGCAATCAGTGGCTGCCCGTCGATGAGATGATTAGATTGTGGAGAATAAGAAATGTTACCAAGTACTGTAAGGGGTAAGCACGGCTGACGTGGGGCAAACACACTGGAACGAATGAAATGCCGAGGTAGCCTAAAGAGCAAGCGAAGCAGTGGACAAACTTTTTCGAGGATGCTCTGGTCAAAGAATACATATTGCTGGGGTAGTTTATGGAAAGGAAACTCGGTAAAGTCGAGGCTTCGTGTAGCCTGTTAAAAATGATTGGAAGGGAAGAAGCCTGTTGGCTGTTAGTATAGCAAAAATGATACGCCGGCAGCCTATTTTCTCAACTTACCTTACTATTGAAAAGTCAACAGCGACGCAAGTCCACGATAAATCTAATGCGTCTTAGTAGTTGTGGTATCATACAATCATCACTAATTACAACAACCAAGTCGATAACGCCAATATATTACCAGACAATGCAGAATAGTGCTGTATCATTTCTAATCCACTTCATCGTCAATCCCATCCCACCCCCTAACATCATCCTTCTTCCTCCCGATCGTATTGCCCAGCAAGCTATTGGTCAGAACCCCAACTTTCTGGAGATTCTGTGGCCAGTGTGGAGCAATCCGGTCAATTCCTTTTCGATCAGCAGCATCTTCATCGCTGCTAATGTCGTAACTGTCGTCATCCATATCACCTCTAGGATTGAGTGTATGCATCGACACAGCACTGGAACCTAACCGTGCTTCTGAGTTGCCTTCATCCGCGTACTGGGATGGGTCTCGCCCGAGGATTTTGTCGGCTTTGGACATCGTCCTTTGTGGGTTCGCCCTTGGTGTATTAAGATAATGCCTACCAGCTCCTACGTCGGGTATTTGTGGGTACGATGGAGCTTCTTCGCCCCATCCGGCTGCTCTTTCTCGAGCTCTTTGTTCTTCACGCTCTCGAGCGATCTTCTCCCTAGCCGCCAACCATTTTGGGCTCGGCTCCCAGCTCCATCCATCACCAGTTGTTGTGCAGATCGGAAATGCCCAAAGTAATTTCTTGGGTCCAAATAAATGCAAGAGATTTCTCCTTCGTCCCAGGTCAAATGCGCTGGGTAGTTTCTCGGAGTCTTGCTCATCGAGATATTCTTCGTATCTTTCTCGCGCCCGTTGCCTTTCCATCTGGTCGTAGGATTGATATCGGGGCTGACCCATCGCGATCTCCCCGTTTGCCTGCTGGGATATTGGTGTATGACTTTGTAAGTCGTTCATCTGCTGCCCATACTCTGGCTGCTCTTGTTCGCTGTCCGCCTGCCTTTGCGCGATTTGCGAGATATGTTGATTCTGCATCGCCTTTCGCAATGGTGACAAATACCTTGTCTTCTCCAAACATTCGATCGTCGTCTGTCCTCTAGACGCCAGCAGAATATGCCATCCAGTAAACCCAGCCAGCACGATTCCGATAATTCCGGATACTACCATCAACATCACATAGTTGACAGGCATCAAAGACTCCGTGTATTCCCCATCATTCAAAATCTCACTCCAAACCCAGGATCCTGAAACAGCAAGATCCAAGAAACAAAACAAAGTTGTGTATATCAAAAAGAGCAGAAATGCTTTATAATTCTTCAATCCAACGCACGTGGCCAGCCATGGGCAATGATGATCCATCTTCAAGACGCATTTCCTACACGTCGAGCAATGGTGTGCACGATCCGGCTTCCGCGCCTGGCATTTCTTGCAGAACCGTAGCTCGCCATTTGATTTTACTGTGTAGTTCGTAGCAGCCGGCGGGGCATGTGTGGGGAGGGAGCTATAGCCATCATTCGCAGTGGTTGTAGTGCCAGGACTTGTAAATACAGCCGTCGTGTATGACCAGTTAAGGAGGATATATAAGGTTATGCCAAGGAACGAACTTCCCTTTCCTGTAAGCAACCTAGTGTCAGCCAGACGACGGTAGAAGACTTGATAGGGCTATGGCAAAATACCTATCCATGCGCTCTTTGAAGGTAAGAAACCGATGGTGGCTTCAACCCATACTGCCCAGGTTGTGATGCTGTATACGAATAGGAGGGGGAAGTAAGTCAGGCCTAGACAGCAGTAGCGTTCAACTTTTCGAGCCCATTTGCGAGGCATTCTTGCTGGAGATTGGGATGGACTTGGGGGAGCAAGAGTAGCCATTATACAGATGTCATGATGCGGCAGTGGGCATGTTGTTATATTGATTGTCGCGTGTAGTCTTTGGCGTGCCAAGTGCGGCGGAGGAGATACGAGGCCAGGCAGACTTCCAGACTCAGGGGTTGTTGCTGACGAAACATGGACGGGAGATCCGGAACGGAACATCGTTTGCCGGCCAGCTTGAACGACAAACGGCCTTCTGCGGAGTGAGGGGGCTTTTGGCTTCATCGAAATGTATCTTTTCCTACGATTGTTCTTTCGTCCTTGTAAGTCTCTGAATGTACAATGGGGCGACTTTAACTGTTCTCTGTTCTTCTTATTCATGGCGGCGACGTGGTCTCATTCCCACGTTACTTGAGGAGTCTTGTGTTGATCCACAGATTCCACTGTCTATCCGCAGCAACAACGTGGTACCACTGCGGGCTTCTAGCTGCTAGAAATATGGACTGAATCATCAAGCGTACCTCAGACCTGGAAATGTCAGGTTTCCAAGGCTTTTGAGGCGCATACCCCGAACTTTTCTTTGTCATAAATTTTGAATCACGGAAGGCTTCTTGTAGTACTAGTCGCCTAACACTCTGGTTCTCTCGGCCTGAGTGTGTTGGCATAAGGTAGTCTCAAAGCTGCAGTAACTGCGTAGATACCTACCTACTTGAGAGCATCGCCGCAGATATGCACTATTAAGGAACTAGGCCTTGCAAGTTAAACAGTCACGGGTATGAAGCTGAAGTGGAATTTGCTTCTGTATAATGTGAGGGTTTGTCTTGATAGTAAGAAACATTCAACTTTGAGAGGCACTGAAGACAGAGCCTTGCAAAGCAGATGTTTACTTACGTATGTAGCCATCCGCAGAGAGCACTAGAGGCACCTACTGGCCCATGAAAACTTGTTTTGGAACCTAAATACTTTAGGTCAACTTCTTCTTTGTAATTCAGATTTCAAGTAGTGAGGAAGGTTAGGTCGCAGCCTGTTCCTAGACTGCCTACCCATACACACTGTTACTGTTTATATACGGCAACCGAACTACCACCTCTCCTTTCCCAACCCCGCACCAACGCTAAGGATATCAGTGAATTTCAACTTCCATATCGCGTCGCGCTCCAGCTTCCAATATCAATTTCAACATCAGATGCGAACAGTAACAAAAGCATCCACAACCACTTCTTCGCAGCCGGTCATTGACACAACCGGTTTGCAAAGAAGTATTCTCATTGCCTTCATCTTCTAAACCTCTTCACTACCCTACTTCCTGCACTACGCACAAGTGCCAGCATGGCTCCTCCTAAGGATCCAGACCAAGAGTCGGAGGTGGACCCTCGTGAGTTCTGTCGTACCTGTAACGCCGTTTTCATGAGCTACGAGGCATTGCACTTGCACAAGCTAGGTGCCGCAGATCACTTTTGTTGCCCTGTCTGCAGCGCCGACTTCGTCACTGCTGAAGGCTTCAAGCGCCATTACAACCAGGTATGTCACCCCTAGCACGCAATACTCATATTGCACATCGATCAAGCTTCCCAGGATGCAATCGAACCCCTTAAATGCTCAGATCGTTGCTCGCTCCTCTCTAACATTTTCAGATGCATGCCGCCCAGCAGAACCTCGAATGCCCAGGATGCGGAGAGCGATTGGTTCGTGTTGGAAGCCTTGTCAGCCACATCGAGATGAACATGTGTCGCGTTATCTCTGCTGCAAAGTTCGGTGACGTTCGCGAAGCAAAGGCCAAGTGGCACAGCGACAACCACAACGCCACAGTCTTTGCACAGTACGGTGCAGGATTTGAAAGAATCAACGAAGGAGGCAACATCACAAAGCCTCCCAACGCCTCCGCTGCCAAGCAAAAGACTGCAACTGGCCCTGCTCAAGCACCTCGAGGTCCTTCTGGCAATGCCTATGAGGATGCTTGGGGCGCGCAGCCTCAAGATGTAGTTGCAGCTCACGATACTCGCAGTACCCAAGGCGCTTGGTCTTCTTCCGATACTGATACAGGTGGTGCATGTCTCGCTCTTAAGTCTACCGATCTCTTGCATTTTGAGAGCCCAGAGAAGCGAGACGGATGGGTTGATGATGAATACAAGCCAGCAACTCAAGGAATCCGAGCTCAACCTGGTCCAAGGGCTGATCATCTCCCACTTGTCGTAGGCGGCTGGGCAAATGGACCTTCTCGTAAAGTCGAGCAATCCGGCCCCCCAACACAAGAAAACCACAAACCAAGAGCAGTTACTAGGTAACCCCCCTCTTCTAGTTGTTGCTTGCCTTAATAATTTAGTGCTAAACATTTTCTGCAGTCAGGCGCTCTACAGCGGATCCGGCGGTTGGGCAA
Organism: Pezicula radicicola; assembly: GCA_003008705.1. NCBI lineage: Eukaryota > Fungi > Ascomycota > Leotiomycetes > Helotiales > Dermateaceae > Pezicula > Pezicula radicicola. The sequence goes on along the minus strand of PDUO01000060.1, from coordinate 9,631 downwards.
AGACAGAGTCAAAGCCAACGGTTCAAAACGACTTCCCTCCCTTGCCAAGTCTGGAGAAGCAAGCCAAGGCTCCTGTTGCAGTTGTCAAGTTGAAGACCGCAACTCAACAGAGCGTAGGTCAAAACACGTGGATCACCGCCTACAGTACCAAAAAGACACTTCCTTCTGCTTTGATTCCAGACCAAGGTGAGTGGACTGCGGCTTCCTGAATCTTGAGGTAGGACTAAGACTAAATAAGTGACTTATCCAGTTGCTGCGAACCCAGAGCGTACCTACATCTGCAAGACGTGTGCCGAGGCGTTTCCCGGTATGAATTTACCTGAGTGGACGAAGGCTGTCTTGGAGGATCATGCCCGTAAGTCTCATCGTCTCCAAGACCACGAGATATCAGAGCTTTACCCTCCCGAACCGGAACGCACCTATTTCTGCAAGCTGTGCACCGAAGCAATGCCTGGCACCAAATTCGAAAAGATGACCAAGGTAGACTTGGAAACTCATAGCCGCGCGCTTCATCGTCTCCGCGAACATGAGCTTCATGAGCTTCATGTCACACAACCTTCGCAGTCTTCCACTAGCACTGTCCAACGCCCTATTGGTGAAGTTCCTGCAGCTCGAAGTCAGACTCCTACTACGGTTATGCGTACGAGTGCAGTTACTACTACCAATTCTCAACGCCCTGCTCCTGCTACCAGTGCCGAACGTCCAACCCCAGCTGGCAGTTCTCAACGCCCAACTCCTAATACCAATGTCGAACATCCAGCTCCTGCCAAGAATAGCCAACGTTCAGCGCCTGCTACCAATGCCCAACGTCCAGCAGCCGCTGCTCAACTCCTAAAAGCTCCTACAACTACTAAACCCACACAGTCTCCCATACCATCTCCTCAGCAACCAACAGGTCCAATACAAACTCTGACCGTCGATGAAGGTGAGGAATGGCAACCTCATGATCCCTCAAATCCGAAGTTCAACCTGAAGTCGTATTGGATTGCTGCTTTGGAGAAGTACAAGTGCCCCCATGTTGCTTGCAAGTGAGTTATACCAAAGCTACTACGCTCGCAACGAGAAGCTCATTAACGCTTGGCGGTGTTTTAGGAAGAGTGTTGCCGCTCCCAGCGCTTTCATTCAACATCTTCGATCCCCTGCACACATGAACAACAATCTTCAGTGTATGAACTGCCTCCGTTACTTCGGCTCGGCAACTGCACTCACTCAGCATTGTGAAGCCCAAACTACCCGATGCCTCATTCGAGAGACCGAAAACTATGGTGCTGCACTTGATGTTGTCACAGCTGGTACTGCTGCTCCTGCCGGTCGACATGCCGATGATACAATTCGATATGTTACAAACAATATCGGTCTTGTTGGTGGTTCACAGAGCTTCATCCAAGCCCATAAAAAGGCACAGGCCGTGAAGGAAGCCAAGAATGCCAGCTACTGGGACAATAAAAGCCCCGACTGGTAAATTGCAGTCATTGCTGTTTTCTCGATCTGTCGCAGCTTTCTATTCCAGCCTTTTATGGTTAGTTAGCAATCGGTCAGTATTCTCTCCAAGCGATCGTTTGTAGGCGACACACCTGATTTTCTTTCACTTTACTTTCACTTTCACATTACAACTCCCAAACGACATATTGATCCAGTGGTGGCCCTTAAGGCTCAAACTTTTTCAGCACTTTGTTGCATACCTTTCTATGTTGCGGCATGATCTTTGGATCACTTGGCAGCATAGATCGAAAGGAGTTTTTAGTGATGCTCGGTGTCTGTTATGTTTCTTTTCTTTACAAGCCTGGAGGTCAAATGATCTGTGGCATCTGCGATGGCCTATAACAGAAGAAACATCGGATGCCGTGTCTCTTCGTTCTTTTGTAGATAGACTATCTGCAATAAACTCCATCTCATACATTGACTATGATTCCAGCAGCTCCGTGATGTAAGCGAGAACCGATGCGTGCACCAAGTTTTTGGTTGTAGAAATATTCTGAGCTTGTTGTAATCACAAATGACTCATCTCCTAGCCCGCTATGCCACTATCTAGAAGCTGCCGTATATCTTATGACCTGCCAATAAAGCTCTGTGACTCGCAACCTCTTTGAGTGACAGAATTACCCCTTCGTGCATACTTGTATTTGGCTCTCGGACGTTCTAGAGTTCTGTCTCTTTGTAGTTAGGTACTCTTCACAACCTAAGGTAATAACTGTGCCTATCGTATTATTGAACTAAAGACTTCGGGATATCTAGGTTTGCTGCACTTTTGGCGGTTTTTATAAAGTTTCATTTTTATGGCAATATTCTGACTGCGAGGCTTACCTGCTCCGGAATCTTGGATTTAAACGTAGGTAAACATATTACACTATTGAACTTGATTTTAAACAATGGTACTTTGTGTTTTAGATATTTACCACCTATGTTGTTCACACGCTAGATTCCCGAATTCCCGAACTCCTGGCCCGTAAAATCCCGCCCGACGCCATTGGTATCCCTAATCCAAACACATAATCTTATCCTGAATGCCTCCCACTTCCTTTCATTTTACTAAATTAGATATTTTGATCCGAGAAACACCTTTAGAACCATAAAGATGAGACAGACGACTATTCCGGCAATTGTTCTATCGATCCATAGGGGTACGCCATCGTTAGATTGTCGTTGTCTTTGCTGTGTAGCTTGTACTTGTACTGTTTGTCGTACTGGTATTGGTATGGTAGCTGTGCGTTGCGGGACAGTCTGTGCTGGTCTCGCAGGTGGATATGCTGCTGCGGGAACCGGATCCACAGCAGCAACAACAGGACCCGTCTGTACAAACCCCTCGGCCAACTCAGCACTCTCCTCATCCTCCTCAGCCCTCCCACAACTCTTAGCAACCACACCCTCCTTCCCCTTCTCCATCTCATCCTTAAACCCCATCTTCAACTCCTTCGGAACAACCTCTTCCTCCTTCTTCCCCTGCCCATTTTCCTCATTAGCTTTAGCAGCCTCAGCACACTCCTTCAAAATCTCCTCATTACTCTTCCCACAACTAGGACATTTCCAAGCTAAACTCTCCCCAGCCATCCTCTTCCTAACCGCCTCCCCAGTCTCCAATCCCCCAAGTTGACCCTTCGCATCCGTCTCCATAAAACTACGTAACGCCACAAGCGCAGTTCTTAATCCCCATGCTGGTTGCCACGTCTCTTCATGATGTCCACTTATCGATAAACAGATCTCGCGATTTGTTTCGAATCGTCCTGAGGGGGTGAGGAATCGGAAGGACGGGGGTCGTAGGGGATAGGTTGGTGGGAGTACGATTCGGCCGTGGTAGATTCCTGTGGCGAAGGCGGAGGAGGGGGGACCTCGTAATGTGAAGTGCCATTCGAAGAGGTCGGATTCGAGGGGTTCGGCTGTGTAGTCTGGGGAGGGAGCGTTGGCTAGTTCGGAGGCTTCACGGACTGTGAGGTTGAGTTAGTGGGTAGTTATGAGAGTGAGTGGATGGGTAGGTGCTGTTGGGTAGGTAGATAGGTAGTAGGGTAGTAGATAGGTAAAGGTAGGGAAGTTTGGAGGGACGAAAGGGAGGACACTTACGGATGCGCTTTATGGTGGGGGATTTCGAGTTGAATTGGCTGCGGGAAGCCATGTTGCAGATTTAGTTGTCCCAATTATTGAGGGCGTTGGTATAGAGAATTTTAATCGAGAAAATAGGTAGTAAGTTATTGTGTTGTGAAGTTGATAACTCTGTTGATAGCTTAACCAAGTGAACAGCTGACGTTGCTTCTTCTTGATGGATTGTCGATAAGGCGGAGCTAGTGCAGGATTCGCGCTAAGGCTACCGTGGCGTCATATGGGTCACGTGCTATCGCATGTGATACTTGTCAGAACCAGCTGGATATGGATGTTTGGGAAATCATTGGTGTTCGCATCACTATGATTTAATAATAAAGTATATACGGACAGATTATTCTGAAATGCTTGCTAGATTTCTGTGTTCTTAATCATGTTTTGAATACGTCGCCTACTGCTCGCTTAGCTCGTCTACCTGTTGAGTTTCCGACACTGAGCATTTTCATTTGCAGCGGACGGCCATCAAATGTAAGAGCAGATGGAATGTACTGTTTTCATCGCAGGTGTTATGTTTAATTAGACAGCAAATTCGTAATATAGTTAACATGATTTCTTCCCTTTAGTAGCTCCTTATAGTAAGAGTTTATAAAGAGCTGGAAGTAGGTAACATATGTAGCCTACCTATCTTAGTAATTTACAAGGCGCTATCAGTAATATCCTCCATCAGAATTAACTTACCCAATTTTTTAATTTAGTTACTTGGCTTACCTAAACAACGCACCCAACTCAAGTAGCTTACATGACACAGGAATGGTGTTTATCTAAGTAAGAAATAACACCCGAAACAGAACACTCCAAAAAAGAAGATCCAACCCAACCCACCAAAGAGTATATTGAAATTGCCGCTTGTCTGTCTGATTGATTCAGTAGCACTAACTCCCTTTCGAAAATATGTCACTTCTCCCTTCGTATTAAAAACCTGGTATACGACTTGCCTCTCATAAGCCAAGGCTTGGTCACTATCCGGATCCCTTTCAATAATCCGCAAAGACTCATAAACCCTACCTTCTCCAATTGACATCCCTTCAAAATAATCCTTCTCACTCAAATGATAAGCAGTAATCCAGCCACCAACCACCTTCGGTAAACTATTAGCTCCATACTCATCACCATCATTACTCACCAATTCAACCAAAATCCTCGGCCAACAAAACGTAATCGCTTTAAACACAGCCCCCGAATTAATCAATCCCAATCTAATATCCTCAATCTCTTTCTCACTAGGATTCATAAATGGTATGGGTTTAGCATTCGAAACAGGATCAGGCATACCAATATTCGGACGATAATCGGCAAAATAGGCAGCATTTGCACATGCTGCTAGATTCGGATTAAAGATTCGGATCATATAGGATGGAATTTCGGGTTCTAGGAAAATTGCTGGGATACAACCTATTGTTTCTGGTGCCGGTTCTGGCGGGTTTTGCGCTGAGAGGACGAGGAATGGCGGCTGGATTTGGAAGATGGTTATGTTGTAGGTTTTGCGTAGCCAGGATACTTCTTCTGGGGATGGGTTACGGATCTTTCGTGTGGAGGATTGCCAGAGATTGAAGGGGGCGATGTCTCCTGTTTGTCGGGTTCCGTAGTCGAGGTTTGAGGTGGTTATGATTTGAGCTTGTGGTGGATTAGATTAGTCTAATAGGAAGAGGGAGTGAGTTTTGGAAGTTTGAGTTCGAGGAGCGATATATATGTATAAGTGGAAATACACTAGTGGGAAGAGATTTTAACTAATTTGGATTTGAGCGGAGCTAGATTGTTCGGTGTAGCACTAAGAAGAGCCCATTTATCGCTAATTCAGATTAAGTACATGACTTAAATTAAGGATAGACTAAAGTATATACCTTAAAAGTATATATTTAGTATTAGAAGAATAACTCTTATTATTATATAAGTTTATTTATTAGAGATTATTTTAAATAGTTATTTATTAAAATATAAGGTAGACTTAAGTTACTTACTTAAATTAAGTAATTTTATTTTCTTATTAAAAATATATAACTACTATATTATAAATTATAGATAGAAATAAAAATAGAATAATAAGAAGTAGAGTATAATTATAATTATATTATTTAATCTATTATATAACTAAGCTCTAGTTATATTATTTATAAGAATTAAAAAGAATAACTATTAAATAAAAACTAATATTATACTAATACTTAGTAGTTTTTAGTATTATACTAGAAATTACTAAGTAAAAACTAGTATTATACTAATACTTAATAGTTTTTAGTATAATACTAAAAATTACTAAGTAAAAACTAGTCTTATATTAGAAATTATTTAATTCTTAGTAGTTTTTAGTATTATACTAGAAATTACTTAATAAAAACTAATATTATATTAATACTTAGTAGTTTTTAATATTATACTAGAAATTACTTAATAAAAACTAGTATTATACTAATACTTAGTAGTTTTTAGTATTATACTAGAAATTATTAAGTAAATACTAATATTATATTAATACTAAGTAGTTTTTAATATTATACTAGAAATTACTAAATAAATACTAGTATTATATTAATACTTAGTAGTTTTTAGTATTATACTAGAAATTACTAAGTAAAAACTAATATTATACTAATACTTAATAGTTTTTAATATAATATTAGAAATTACTAAGTAAAAATTAATATTATATTAATACTTAGTAGTTTTTAATATTATATTATATTAGAGTAAGTTTTATTTTTAATTAAATAATTAAACTTAACTTAAATTACTATATAAAAGTCTAGATAAGAAGCTTTAAGAATAATAATAATTTAATATTCTTTTATATCTATTTTATCTTTAATAATATTAATAATTTTAATTATATTATATAATTATATT
>PDUO01000059.1:16610-268938 GCA_003008705.1 Pezicula radicicola | reverse complement strand
CCCTAACCCTAACCCTAACCCTAACCCTAACCCTAACCCTAACCCTAACCCTAACCCTAACCCTCGTGCCTCTAGGGTAAATATCTGGCTGAGTCATTCCACCGAGGCGATGAGGGAAGTCTTCAAATACGTGAGACTTTCTGATAGCCCGAAGTTGAGTTTTGACAAAGTATCTGATGGTATGTTATTCAACTTCAAGGCTGTTCTTGAGAACCTCAGCTTACAAGCATTGTAGAGCGTGCAACCGTTCTGATAGATGGTCTTAAACAGCTATCATCTCATCCTTACTGGACCAGGGTTTGGACTGTTCAAGAAGTTGCGCTGAGCAAGACCTGTTGGATTTACCTAGGTCAACTCAAACCATTAAAGTTTTCGGATTTTGGAGTAATATTATCGGATGTAGAGGGTTATATGAACCTGAGATCGGAAGAAATGACCCAGCCAGACGTGGAATATCTGTACCCTGTGAGTTTTAAGAGAGGAAGCCCAAGCACCGCCACTTTACTTCATAGGATTCTAAAACCTGGGAGCTTCGCCACGGATCAGTTAAATGGAGAGACTCTTAGGCATCTCATGGGAAAGAAAGCTAAAATTCCACTGGATATCATCTTTGCTTACAGAGCACTGTTCCACGAGTCTATTGGCCAGATCGAAGTGGACTACCAAAGGGATCTCATTGACGTTCTTAGAGAGGTTACTGTTCGAATCGTCCTGTGCATTAATAAGCTCGGTGATCTCTTGGAACTTGTGAGCCACTGTCCTGGCATTCCTGAAGCCCCTTCGTGGATGTTAAACATTACCGACGGCGGACACGTGTGGAATACCACGCATTATTTCGGTACGTGGTTCGCCACACGTAATTTTGATGTGTCGAGTACTAGCACGACCAATTGTCCCACGACGCATCGTATCTCCTTTGATAGGGAAACTCTCCATGTCAATGGTATCATAGTCGATCATGTTGCTATGGTCAGCGATGACTTTCCGCATTATGTATTGAAAAGTCAAGCAACATGGCATGAAAAGGTCCGCGAAATGCTGATCCAATGGCGAATTCACACCCAAAACGGCCTCGATACTGGGTTTGAGGAATCTATGATCGACATTCTATTTGCAGCAACAAATGCTGCTGAAGAAATTGCATACAATATCTCTCAAACTCAAAGATTTGAAAAGGTCTGTTTGGCTTTATTCCTAGGCTTGTAAAACAGTACAATTCTAAGCTAATGAGAAATCTTTTAGGTCTTTGTCTACGACAATGACGACAAGACTCTACTTACCAATTCTGTCTACAGGATTCACCCTGTGGAGAATTCTCCCGATCGAGATCTCCAAGTCACAGAAAACGACAAGAAGAAGGCACGAACTTTTGCATTGCGTGAGTGGATAAATGACCCAGATATTAACTATCGCTTGGATCGCGAGGAAGTCCTTAGCAGTGTTCACTCAGAGGGTTACTACCAACCCACAATTCATTCACCGGCGCTAGGTGGCCGGAACCTGTTTGTCACATCGCGAGGTAAAATGGCTTTGGGCAAATATCTCCAACTTGGTGATGCTATTGCTTTGATAGCCGGCTGTCACGTTCCTTTCGCACTCAGACCTGTGCCGCAAGGGGAAAGCTACACCCTTGGACAGCCAGTACTTCTGCCAGGAGTCATGTTGGGTCAGGCTTGGCCTGAAGATCAAGATGAGAAGCTGGAGGAAATTAAAATTGTATAGATTGGCTCACTCAGGTTATTCAAAGGTTTTGAACTGTTTTTGACAAGACCAGGGAGGGGGGTTTGGGCTGAATTACGCGGACGACATTTATCTTTTCTGTGTGTGTTTACTATACATACATTATCTAGTCAAGGAAGAAAGGATACCTATTGATTGTTAAGACTTTGTGACAGGTAGTGCTTAGAGGGCTTCTATTGTGAGAATGTTTACAGGGATGGGGGAGGGATCAGAAGGATCAGAAGGATAAGCTGCCTTATGTTACTAACTTTTTGAGCTGGAGTTGCTTATTCCTAAGGATGCTGTGGTTTGGGGAAGCACTAAACTTAGACCCAAAATTCATTGGTTTGATTGATTTATTCAATTTTACGCCCGTTCCAGCAGCCTTAAGGCCGCTATGCAGGCTTACATAAAAATTCATTGGTGTTGAACTTTTGGGATCCGGATGCCTTAGATATCGGAAAGTACATAACGCTGCCTTTAAGACAGCGACCAACTACTACTAGCTGCTTTTACTAATTACATTATAGCCGAGAATATATTTAGAGATAGTCTATTCTCTTAGATATAATTTACTCCAACTTTATATAAAAATCCCTTTTAGAACTTACTAAATAAGGTATTCTAGTTTTTAATAAAATTTCTTAAGTTTAAAATTATAAGAATTTTATTATAATTTTAAAAATTAATTAAATTTTTTTTTTAAATAAAACTAAAGTAAATATAACTTTAATAAAAGTATAATATAAAAATTCTTAAAAATTATTATCTTAAAGGGATTTAATATAAGATTTATATATTAAAAATTTTAATTTTAATTAAATATATATTTATTTATTTATTAAATAATATTTAAGAATAAAAGATTTATATATTTAAAAATATTTAATAAAGTTTAAATAAATAAGTATATTTATTATATTATATAAGTAATTTAAGTAATTTAATACTTTATTCTTTTATATAATTTAAGATTCTCTCTTTAAGAATTTAAATTAAATAAATAATTTAATTATAATTATAAAGAATATTAATAATTTCTTAAAGAAGGTTTATATTATTATTTTTATTTATATTACTAATCTCTTATAATTATAATAATAGAGTTATAATAGAATATAGTTTATATATAATAACTTTTAAATTTTTTAAAGTATTATAAATATCTTTTATAAATCTAATTATTAATATTATAATAGATATAATACTTTTTAAAATATAAATTAAAATAACTATAATTTATTAAGAAGTATAATAAAAGTAGACTAACTTAGAATAGACTCTAACTTTAGAATTACCTACTAATAGCTTTATTAAAGCCTAGCTAAGGTAGAGCTATATAGAATTCGTATATTAACTATAATACTCTACTCGATATACACTCCCCCCTCTTTGGACGGGTCCCCGCAGCTTGATATTTAATTTAACCACTTACTCTAACTCCCTCGTCTACGTGACACCACTCCTGTATAGCCTCCCCCTGAACCCGGAAAAGTACACCAAAAGTCATACAAGTGCCTTCACATTAGTCCTCTCAACTTCCTTATCATTGGACCCCTCCGAGTTATCCCCCGTACCGTTGTGCGGCGAAACGTGCAACTGATGATGTGGTAAAGTTTTATCAGGCTGTGCATCCAGCGACGGCGTAAGTGAAGGGAAATAGCGTTGCAAAAAAGACCTGAGTGGTGGTACTGCCGCACAGATAATAGAACCATTAATTTCTATAGTAATTAATATTTCGCTGTCAATAGCATCATCTGCCGAAATTTCATGTAAGTAGTCTAGATAGGATTTGCGGAAAAGACAAGAAAGGGAGTTAGGGGACGAACAGGATATATCTGGAGCTACTAAATATCGAAGGAGTATTGGGAGTCGGACAATGCTGATCACGGTGACGCTTGAGAGAAGAGCCGTTAGTCAAAGTGTAAGGGAGGAAGTAGGGTGGCAACGAGAAAGGATCTTACCAGAAACCCAAAGCAAAGACTGATATGAGCCACAACCTGGCTTTTCTCGGAAGACGAAGTTTTAATATAACAGGCATCGGGATACTAATAATGATGATATCGCTAATGATGTTCAAGGCGACATAAGCAAGGACGAGCCGCTGCATCACTTGGTCATTGACGCAAGATCCCTTCAAGGATCTGTCCCAAAAGTGTGCAATCGGTCGACACAGAAGTATCATAAAGCCAATCCCGTAAATAAAATTGCACACGACGTATCCCATAGCTATTTTTGAAGCTAGGCGAACTCTAGGGTGCGGGAAGAGGGTAAGATAGTTTAGGAGGAGTGAGAGCTTTGTACGGACCATTGAAACGAAGTAGAAGATCATACTCATGTATTGAAACTGTAGTGGTGAGTTTTTATTAGCGAATACTTTTAAACTCGATAAGGATAGACATACTTTCAGGAATGCTGGCAACTCCTCCAGTGACAGAGACATGAAGTGTCTTCCAAGACCTCCCCTAGTTACTTCTACTCGTACATTAGAACTATAACCTTCGTAGTTGGAACTTATAAAGGAATAATATACTTACGGAAATCCTGGGATATTAGGGAAGCCACTGAGCATAGCTGATTTTTAAGTCAGCCGCACAATTCCTTACAGCTATTGTCGGACAAGCGAAACTTACCACAGCCCCTATCAAAACATAATCATCTGCCTTTAACCCCGATAAGATGTGAATTCTTGTAAATAACCTCAGCGAGGTAAAGATGATCGCGGGGATCAAGATCCCAAGACCAGCATTTCGAATCTGAAGGCCTCGCGAGTTATATGAGTCTAAAGTTCCTGTAGACATGATTCGTCCGATACTTCAGTTCGTAAGTCCTATATCTCTGAATGTTTCTCGTTTGCTGTACTAAAAGTCGTAGTAGAAGAAAAGGAAATTCTGATGTCTATTTCTAGCAATGCTTGACTTAATATAATACCTAGTCCAATTGACGGGACAACGGAGAAATCCTTTTACGACTTGGATCCGTCACATTCTTGGAAAGTATCGCAATATAGATAAGAAATATAGTGCGGAAAGTCATACGGTTTGCTGTAAGCCTATGTTCACTAGTTCCGGTTCTGTGATGCGTTCCGGACTCGGCGATGTACTAAGGAAGCCATTGTAGAATTACTCCTAACTCTTAGTACTGCCGGAACTAGGAGTACTCATACTAGGGATAAATAAACGTTAATTATTAGGTAATAAGCAAACGTTAAATTTAACGTTTATTTATCCTAAGTTAAAGTATAACAATAAGTAATTACGATTGTTGTATTCTATAGAAAGAGTTTTATATACAAATTACTATACAATTGTCCTGCCCTCTGCCCTTACTCCCCTTTACCTTTATCTTATCTTGCCTTACAATTATTAAAACTCCTACCGTATATGCCTTTAATTCTGGCTACAAAATAGGCTTTAAAATGGGATCTAAAATCGACGTCTTATATGCTATATAGAGCTTCGGTTCAGGCTGCGAAATAATTGTGTCGAGAACCGAAAACTATGTAAAAGTGCTTATATCGGGGTAGCAACCTAGGAAGAGCAGTGGATCTAGAGAGGGGAGAGGAGCAATTTCAACCGGGGATAGCTTGATGTACGCACCTAGAAAGTGTACGGGGAGTTTCGTTCAAATATCTAGTATCTAGACAAAGGAGTCTTTGTACCCTCGATGTTGCTCCGCTAGCCCTAACAAGTAGTCTTCCTTCGGCCGCACTCCTATCCTTAAAAGTCGCTGTAATATCTGAAGAAGTAGGAGTAAAATTAACTATATTCTTATTCTACTATATATCGATACTATTATACTTCCGGGATTTCTTATAGCTAATACGCCTACGCTTGTTAGGTAGAATCTAGAATACTAGTTCCGTAGTTTCGAGGTTAAGGAAGAGGAATTGGCCTATGTCTTTACATCCGTGCTCGTTATCGACTTTGATTGATTATAGACGGTCTACTAGGAGACAGTGTTAGAGGGCGGAGAGTTCCCAATGGATTATAATGCCCCAACCATGTCCCCTCGCATCGATGTACTCATCGCGGTCGAATATGACAAATTGAATGTCTTCCTAAGTGAATTATTAGGAAACATTTTGGGAGAGGATTCAGGTACTATCGAGCCTTCTTCAGACATTGTGCGAGAACGAGGCTCACCACTCTAGCACCGATTATGAGGATTGGGGAGTCTGAAGACAATTTTGTGATTTGAGATCCGAGGCTCTTGAGACTGAAATCGCCGTTTCTAGAAGCCAGATACACAAGGCTGATATGTGTAGATGAAGGAGAAATTTGTCCTCAAGTGTTTACTCACTTTGGGCTTTGTTCTTGGGTGAGATCGAATCATGGCTCTTCCGATTGGTGGACCTGCACTGTACCCCTCATAAACCCCATCTTGCTAAAGCCGTTGTATACCCCCATTCTCCACCCTGTCGCGCCGATAGCATTTATGTTTGACATACTGCATGCATATTTGAATCATGTTTAGGAAATCTAAAGTCGCTTTAGGGGCCTGTAACCATTCGAGGATAGTGAGCTAACCGAGGTGGTATTGAAAGAGCGATGTCAGGGAGGGAATCCGTGCTCAAGGTGTAATCGTGAGTGTTTCTGTTTCCAGATTGCTTGACAGAGTTGATTGGGACGCAGGCTCTGTGCTAGGTTGCCTGCGAAGTTAGAAGCCTGGGAAGGCCAGGTAGGGACTTTTCTAACGGCCACGGCCTGTTTCTTTGTCAAGCGAGGCTATTGCTCGATATTGAATTAGACTCGTATTCCCATGTTTGGAAGGCCAGACTTCGATGGCATTTTAATTCCTTGCCAGAGGCTGTGATGATATTCTTCAAAATTTGCCTCCTCACAGCTGAGGCTTTGCCTGTGTTTTGCTCTTTGCAACTTAGTACCTAAATTCTATTCTGAATAATCATGCAAGATTTATGAAATTATTTCTTTAGTGAGCAGGGGTGACAGCATTCTTGAGTAGACTACACTAATAGAGGCTATCGTCTCTAGTTGTCAGAGTGAGGAATCAAGTCAACTAGCACCTTCCAAGAGGAGGGCAACGGTGATTAGAAGGACAACTGGCTGTATATCGTGTAAAACAAGGTATACTCTTGTATCGAGGCTTGGAAAGCTGAGCTAAGTGGTATTTGACATATAGGAGGGAGAAGTGCGATGAAGAATTGCCGAATGCAGAGACTGCTAGAGATTGAATCTCGTGTATGGTAGAATTGGTGAGGCCGTTCCTGTATGTTGTACGACTAACCGCTTTAGTACCTAGTTTAAATTCATCAGGGCAGTCGTACCTGACTCCAGCCTCCTAAGAGCGGTTTGAGCACTAACTTTACCCTAATAGATTCGGTTTCCTTGTTTGTTCAAACCGCATGTGATTAGTGTTGCTGCTCCCCCTGACCGTTTAGAAGCAGGACATCAAGTTAAAGTACTTCAGCTTTGACTATCCCGATTTGTAGGACTTAAATTAGAACACTTCGGCTTGCAGTACTACAAATAAGAATAGACAGCATACGATACTATGACTTGAAATAATCTAGTCTCATATATACGACCAAGTAGGAATCAAAAATTCGCATTTTTCCTCAATCAACCTTAGCCATTAGGAATCAGACAACAACAGGCTCAACATGTGACAAAGCTAGGTAGTTTCCTTAGTTGATGGGAATTTCAATAACTCCAGCCTCGAACTCCCTCTGAGCCTCATTTCTACTGATCTTGGCTTGCTCTAATATAGTAAACATAGTTTCCAAGAAACCGTCTTGCTCCGTCGCCGGAACATTCTCACCCCGTAACAGTTCAAGATCATTCCTAATATCCTCACAAGACTTATCTGTTGCTGTTTTGAGTTTCTCGTTCGTTTCCTCTAGTAGGGAGTCGATTGCTGAAATGAAGAAATCCCTGATCGCCTTGAATAGTCTTGGGTTATTGCGATCGCCCGTGACTTGTAAGTTGAGACGCTGAAGAAGCCTCTTTTTCATGCCGGGTCCTGACTCAATCACATGGTACATGGGTAGCATGTGATGCATCACGTAAGATGTACCATGGGGTCTGATGAGGTCGTGGAAAATGATCCTACATAACACCATTTAGCTAGAGCGATGATATTTGTAGGATGGTCCAAGCATACTGTAATTTGTCGAAGAACGAAGTGGCTATATTATTGACATCGTAATCAATGTTTCGGCGTCGTCGGGGGAAAGTTTGCCTGAAAACTTCCACGCCATGAAGATCTATGTTTCGGTCAGTTACAAAATGCACCCACCCCAAAAAACCTCTTGTGCTTTACATACCACCTAGCCTTGCTAGCAGTAATGACAGTCCTTCGTGGATGGTATTGTTCAAACTTTCGAAGAGTGTCCCACTCCTAGAACGGAACGAGTCTTCAAAAGTTTGAAAGTCCTCCACCATCGCCTTTATAATATCCGCGTTCCAGTTGGCGTTTTGTGCACGGGTAGTATGATCACCGTCGCGGTTCCAGAATGCAGATAAGCTCTCTGTAAAACTGTGAACAGATATCCTTTCGGGTTAATTTAACGGGTTTCCGTACTAACATCCCACTTCACGATCGTTAGCCATGCACCTTTCGTGACGAGGTCCATAGAGACTCACTCTTTCCAATTTATCCACGACTGAAAGAGCCTCTTGCTCCCAGCTATTCATGTATTGAGCTATAGCATAATCAGCGTATTTCTTCTATAAGGACTTACCAAGGGGCCGGACTAAAAGGTCGTTGAAGCAATTCTATTTTGGCATCACTCAGCCCTTCGTTACTTGTCTCTACAGATGCATCGAGGCTCTAAATTCATTTACTTTAGTTTTCACTTAAGTCCAAGAAACTTACAATTTTGAGTTCCTCTTGGAGCTCCCCCAGAAACTCCGGCGAAGCTTGTCGATTGGCGGCCACTCCAACCACACTGGCAGTGAGCCACATATCGGTCTTCTCGAGCAGGGTTACTAGTCTTGTGCCCAATAAATGTTTCGTCTCTGCAATTTGAGAACTCGACGGAATTCCATGGCAGAAATCTCGCAGTTCACAGATTCCTGAGCTTGCCAGCTTTTGATTCGCAGCCAAGCTCCTTTCTGGGATGGCTGAGGAGCGTCGGCGGTTCTGTTCAATCCGAGATTTTTGATTACAAGCTTCGCGATAAAGAGAATTGGATACACAGTATACGACAAGTCCTCGACCTCGGAGTTGAGCGGCGTAGTGTATCTTAAGATGACGTTTTACGTGTTGGTTGCGTGCTGATATGAATAGATGGTTTCGTCTTCTATCAGTTAGTTTATACGTCAACTTGAAAATCCACGGACAAGAATACTTGGCTTCGAGGTGCATTATTGGGTTACCATCTTCCTGAGCTTCTTCTATCTGGTTCATAAGATCCTGGGCGATCCTTGGATTGAACTCGTTTGTGTTCGGAACATCTCTGAGGATCTCGGACTCTTGTCCCAAAATCTTGAAACGTCAATCAAGGCTAAGACTGCGGGCACTACAGGCTTAACATACCTCTGATTTAGTACAAATGATAGCGACTCTCTGGGACGGTCTAAGACCATCGAAGTTCCTACCTAATTGTCGAACGATGAGATTCTCCACACCTACGTTCGTAGCAGCACGACCAATATCAGTGACTACAAATATTACACCACATTGGTACAATCTTGTTTCTGTTATCCGGACTCGTGCGGAGTTGACATCGCGGAAACCTGCGAAGGTTAGAGACTATCCTTGTGAGCATCAAAGATGACATACCAGGCAAGTCTACAAGTACGACGCCGTTCCTTAAAACCGGAGAATTGAGGTAAATACTGCATATGTAAATGTCAGCAGACATCTATAACGATAAACGTCACCACTTACCGCACGACTTTAATAAATGGCCACATGCCTTGGCTCAAAAATTGATCAATTTGACTCACGCAGCCAGTAACTTCTGCGGCTCTAAGGACAGCCCTCCGAGTATTAAAGCCTGCTGGCCATGCAATTTCATCCTTCCATTCAAAGACTAGTCGTTGTATCTCCTCGGTGTCGACGCCTGGATTCGCAAATTGTATTTCAGTGCACATTTCACGACCCTCAAATGCGGTCTTGAGAGTATCCCAGGCCGCTTTGGCCTTTACTCGAAGTTGTTCGTCCTCTGCATCATCAACGCTGCCTGGTTCTCGAAGGTGGTATCGCCTGTAATCTACAACACTTTGCCGTAATAAGTCCTCGATCTCTCCGTCGTTCATGCATTCGATCTCGACGGTATAAGCAGCATTGTCGCTCTCGCGCTTCTGCCGGTACTCGGTCACAACCGTTGTGCAAGCTGTCCCAGCGCCAGCCTAGCATTTTCAGAGAATTTTCGGTAAAGGAAGTAGCGGTACGCTTACTGTTTTTGCGAGATTCACTTCATTAAGCAAAGAATTAATCAGGCTGCTTTTACCTACAAACTAATCAGAGCGGTATCCCTCGCATAAAGTCCTACTTACCAACACCGGAATCACCGACCAAGCCTATCGTGAACTCAACTGGTGATTGATAGTTGTGAAGCGCCTCCGCAAGTGTCACAACGAGGTGAAGATTGGACTCCTCGCTGTTCGCTAAAGTGCTCTGCTTTAATGCGCCTTCCAATAAGCCACTAATATTCTTCCCCGCAGAGACAGCTTTCCGGATGCAGTCATTGTTGTTTTCATTCGCAGTCGAGGAGGACACTACTTCTGCAGATCTAACTGGTAAGGAGTCATGTAACGTGGCGCCAGGTTCAATGTTCCGTGTCATGATTGTATTTGAAGTTTTCGGTGCGAGTTATCCAAAAGGATGAGGGATGGAGTAATAGGCGCAGAATAATGTGTATGTTCGAGGTGTACAACGTCAATTTATTGCGAGGGCTGAAGGCAAAGAAGATGGCCGGCCATTGAGGGGCACGTCCATTATAATGAATTGAAGGAGGCAGTGCGATCTGCAGCCTTCAGAGATCCTTGCATTCTAACTGTTGGATCACCAAAAATTGTATGACACCAACATCTGCAGCCTGATGGAGTGAAACATTGGACTAGGTCAGCGCGACACCTATTGGGGAGGCTATTATTATATTAATTTACTTAAACTTGCCCTTTAATATTGACTATTTAGCTATTTGTTTCCTATACTATTGTTCACATGTTTATTTCTAAACGTTGGCGAAATTCAAGACCATTCTCCTCGAGGGATATATTGCGAGCTGATGCAGCGGTTACCTGGAATCTGATCAAAGCACATTAACTTTGTCAGTCGAAAATGATTGCATAGAGAGTTATATTATCATTATACAGAATACGAAGTAATAAGGCTTCAATACTGCATTCACGAGCAGGGTGCAAATACCTCATAATCCCTTAACCTCAGGTAATGAGGCTTCCAACATATATTGTTACGATTCAATTCCAGAGCGGAGGCCAAGCCACAGGGATGGATGCTAGGAACTGTCAAGGCAGAAGTCCTCAAACACAAGGGAGGTGGGGCTTGATAAGCACGCAGAGCTCATTTAGGACTCAGATTTGACAATATACAATTGACAACAAAAGCACCCATTCACACCCGGAGAAAGAACCTCTGCGGGTGTCTCAGTACTATCCCCGACTATTACACTCGAGTCCGCCTTCGCACTTTACAAGGCCAACCGTGCGGTGAAACAGTAAAATAATTCTCATACCTCCTCTACCTAGTAGGATTCACTAACTTAACCACAAAATCCTTCATTAACACCGCTGTCGTCTTACTAACCTCTAGATGCGCCAAATTCCTGCTAGGACATTGATTATAGCCTGTGCTGAACATAATAAAGTTCGAGTTTATCTTCGACGCTCTTTCTGGATCTAGCTATCGCCTTAGGTTGAAGTTAGATATATCGTCTCTAAAGAGTAAGCTGTTGTTATAATTAGCCTATAGGTTTACGGAGAGAACGGCGCCTAGGGCAAAGAAGACCCTACAGATGGTAACACCTTTAGAGGGTAAAATGCGAGAGAGACCTAGAACGACGGGGGGGTAGAAGCAATAGGTTTCTTTTATTACAGGCTTATAGTATTAGTAACTTCTATGTCTCTTTATATGTTAGTATTTTAGAGAGGTTCGCCTTACCTAGCTCCTTCTCAAATATTCATAGTGTTACTAGTTCGCGAATCATATAATAGAAGAAAGCTTATAATACTAAACTAACGGTATCTCCCCGGGCACCTAGATTTATAACTACCTTTATTAAGTTCTCTTTTCTTCTATCCGCTTAGGATATATCCCTAGCTACTCTTTCTATTGCTATAATATGTCTTTTCTTCCCTGTTCTTCGACCTTGCTTCAATTGCAGCTACGCAGGTGTTTATAACGTAAATCGCTGGCTTCAGATTAAAGTATTTAATCAAAGGATTTGCAAGCAGGTAGTCGTAAGCCCCAGGGAAATGCCCCAACACTGAAATGTACTTCCGTAAAAAGATATTGTTGGCTACGGTGCCTCCCAAGTCTATCCCCGCCTAAAGGAATCCGAAACTCTAAGAAAATATTGCCTCGCTTAGTATATCGAAAGCAAGGTAGTAGAACACTCGACATCCGTGATCCACCCGGGAGAAGATCAACTTGTTGAGATGGGGTTCTAATAGACACCGTAACCGCGTGCCATGGCCCGCCTGGTCCATAGGATATCGACGACCATTGTACCGTTTGTAGAGTGGTGTTAGCACCGAGAGTGCATGAAACAATTAAAAAATGAAGAAGTATTTGCTTAAGAAAAGATAAACCTGACAAGACCTTAAAAAACTATGGGATCTGAGAACGAAGACTTCGGGTTTAGAAGCAAAGTTGAAGTAAAGTTGAGGAATTAACTCAAAGTGATTTTGAAGGGTTGCTATGCCCTCTTGCCCAAGCAGCTCAATTCCATTAGAGAAGGTCTTCCCATTCGCCCTTGTTTGTGTTCTGTGGCGCTCAATTTGAACCACTAAGTGAGATAATACGAAAGTTTCTTGCATGGTAATACTTCGCTTCAAGTACCTAGCCTTCGTATACGCAGCTAGAGGAACAAGTGAACAAGGTAACATTGTAAGGCTAAAACTTCTTAATATAACTAATATACCGATCCCCCCGCACTGTTAATTGCTAGCAAATACAAGAGTGTAAATAGTTAGATAACGCTTAGGTGTGATTTTTCTTAGAAGCTAACCACTTAAATATCCTATATGTCCTAGCTAATATAGGTTAGATAACCTCTAGTTATACTATATATCATTTCATTTTACAAAGCTAATGAGTACTCTAGTAAGTACTATATTATAATAAACAATTAGAATTATATATAGATTTAAATTAAATAGAATTTATTTTAAAAACAAATACCTAAATAAAGCTAAAATTAAAGTCTTTTAATTAATAAAGTAATTTTAGGGCAAGTTTATTTCCTGACTACTACGCCACTTTGATATAGAATGTGTATCACGTGATCAATAATAGAAGTTTATACTGCCTAATTCTTAAAACGATCAGGTATTTTTGTTAAACTAACATCGATGTCGATAAAAAACATTGAAGTACATTAACGAGAAGAAAAAAGAGAATAGTCATTGGTAACTGTTACAGTCTGTAGGATAGCTTAAGATAACCGAAAGTTATTGAAATACTAAACTAGACCAGAAGTAACCTGCCTTTCTCTCGTGTATGTTTATGTCCGAAGTTGTGGTGTTTTTATCCTTTTGTAACTGGTTAAGCTCATCTGATAACGAGAAATGAATAAGTTAGAAATTTATTTTGTCCTTTAATATATGTTGCCTTATGATGCTCGCTTACCTAGCAGAACCCTTGCAATCATCCAATGCCGAGCCAAGCGCTTTAGAGCAAAGATTAAAATATCAATATTCATATCATCAATACTGCCAGAATCTCGTTGTCTGTCGCCGCGGAGTTGTACAAATGCTGGACCCACAAGGCATATGGCAATGAAAGGCGTCATCTGTGCTAAATTTTGGGGTGGGCAAGTCCGAGCAACTTGTGCCATCTCTTTCTTAAAGTTATCGCAATAGTCATTCTTGAGTAGAGGGGGCGAGTTTGGAAATGATGAGGAGTTGTCATTTTGAGACATTTGTCCGCGTAAGATGTTTGATGCACTTAGTGTCCTCCTACGGTGCGCTAATCGAATCTCACAGCTGCAAGGAAGAATGTTAGCCTTGACAGTCTAACTACTCGGAAAGCTAAATCTGGGATTGTAACGAACCAATTAAACAATGACAAAGTAGACTTCACCCAATTCACCCCTTTGAAATTCGACCCATCAGAGCTGACTGGTTCTAAATCTGCTCGGAAACTTTCAGGCAGGGCAAGCGCAAAGCATTTACAGCTTGCTTCAACCTGATCCAGCTCTCCATCTGCAGCTGGTAAGAGAACTACCTCAACGACTTGTCTTAGGAGCACCATACAAGCAAGAAACCAAGCCCACGTGCTCTGATTTGGCAAGTCGCATAATCCTTTCCATGGGGTCTTGCTTTCGGGATCTAGATGTGATGATGGCAGCCTGTCAGAAGCCAGCCATGCTTCATCAGATATTGGGAGCAAGACCTGCATCCCTCGCCGATCGATTGCGAAGGGTCTCAACATCGTTGCACTTATAAAGGTATCCAAGTCCCACACTAGCCACCAAGTGCGGCGCCGCTCCTCTCTATCCTGCCAGGCTTTAAGTGATAACTGTAGCGGGTCAACATCCTCACAAATTATATCTGCGTCGGTGTTGTGGAGGTCGAGTTCGTATGCAAGACGAACGCAAACACCAATGAGCCACCAGGCTCGCCGTGAAGGTTCTGAAAGCAATGCATTGAAAGCGAGGAGAATAACACCCTGTAGACACGCCAGGGACGGATGATCGTCCTCAAGCTGTCTATATAACACTTCAAATAACCTTGTGGCTTCACCAGCAAATTGATCTCCTCGATGAAGTGGTTCCTCTGTGGAAAATGTTGACGCCGTGCTGAAACGTGCAGCAAGGCAGAAAATGCCATTGAGTGTGAGGGCCGATTCGAGTGAAAGACCGCAGTCTTGCTCTCCTCTAAGACCACTCAGAGAAGCATATTTTTCCTTGAAGCGTGCGGGATGGAACAGGGGAAGGAAGCAGTGGATATTATTGAAAAATACGTCAATGAGGTCGATCGCCGTTTCGACAGAAACACTTAACGTATACCCTGAGCTTTGAGAGAGGCTCGATCTCTCCAAGGTGGCGCTGCCAGGGCCAGGCTGGATCGTCGATGTTGTCGCTAGCGTCCGTTAGTCCTTACAAGTTCTTTGAGTGCCGTACACTCCAGTCACAGGGGTAATACCTCCCAGAGGATGCTGCTCCTCTGGCCACCGAATCAGATCGTCGGCATCGGAGAGGGCACGGAGCTGTTCAGACGTGGTATTCGAGAAGTCGAAGTCCATATTGAGCAAGGAATCATTGGTAAGAAACAAGTCTGAGGACGATGAGATAGGTGGAGAAAATATGTTGTTCTCCTGCTGCAGGAATGAGTCGAACATATCTGGCTGCAACTGAGAAGATGCATTTTCTTGCGAGATACTTGGATAAGGGTAGCAAGTCACACTAGATTGTTTTGTCTGCGTATTTAACTGAGCCTCAGCCCTCTTCTGCCCATGTGCTCGTCGAGTGGGATAGATGCAAGTTTCCCCAATTCGATGACAGAGGGAGCACTCTGGACGTTTCATATCGCATTTTGATTTCTTCCGTCTGCATTCACCACATGCTCGATTGGGCAATGGTCGTGGTTGGGCTGGGAATGTCCTCAATTCGGGCCATGAGGACTCGTAGAGGTTGTCTTCAGCCATCATTGTCAGCGGAATGTGGAAAAGGTCTGGTAGTATGAAGTCTGGGAGAGAATGGAGCCGGGGAGAGTCGGGGAATTACTAATATCTACGCAGTCTGGCGCTACTGCATTTGCCGGCATACCGCAACAGTTGCCGACGGGTACTTCCAGTGCGTACTCCATAATATTGTTAAAAATACAGGCTCGTAGTCGCTAGAAATATGGGTCTTAGTGGGAAGTGGTAAGAAATGTAAGGGGAATACCTCGTATGGGCACCCTACCCCATACCCCGCACAATTGGAAATGCACAGTAGCGCCCCCTTGCCAAGCTATTCCAAGCTCTTCTCGGACATAGCGATTGCCGTAGGCCGCGAAGCGAGGGGAGGAATAAGGAGGAATAAGGGGGATCTTCAGTATGGTATATACAGTAGCTAACTTCTATGTATCAGAAAATCAAATAGATACGATATAATATAAACGAAAGGAAAATGCGCCCTCAAAAGTAAAACTAAATTCCGACGTACAGTACACCTGCCCTCACATCCTCCGCTTCCCAATCCTTCAATACTAAGCGAGTATGGTGTGTTGTGTATATTTATTTCCTTCTGCGCTCAAGCCCTTCGATGCAACACAGTTCTCAGCAATAATATTTGCATCACTCTGTGATTCTGCGCACTTTCACGTTAAGGCCGTCTGGGATCGTCACAGTGAACACGCCCATTGGGGGCTTAAACTCCGGGGTCACAACTTCGGTGGCAATAAACTTGCGGAAGATTTCAGCGAAGCCAATGTAGATTTCTGCTGTAGCAATGTTCAAGCCGACACATTGCCGTACACCAAGCGAGAAAGGAGCCCAGTGTTTTTTACGGAGAGCCAATAATTCGGCATCCTCTGTCAACCACCGGTTCGGATCGAATTCTCGTGGGTTCGGGAAGACCAGTTCTTCATTGTGCATCAGGAACGAAGAAGATGATATTGTTGTCCCTGCGGGTAGATGGTATCCTTGATAACTCCAACCTTCGGCAGGAACCACACGTGGGAAGCGAGTCTGGATTGGAGTCGCAAGCCGCAGAGCTTCGAATACACAAGCCCGAATATACGGCAGGGCTTCAAGCTGCGGCAGCGACGGATGACTCTCTAGGTCTTGCCAGATCTCCTTCAGATCAGCATGCAATCGTTGGCGAATCTCTTCGTTGGAGAAGATAGCCCACGTGCCTACTGACAAAGCGATTCCAGTTGTGTCTGTACCAGCGAAAATCGAACCTATCCCATCAGAGATAAGACGAGAATCGGTGATTTCGATGCCACTCCGTTCGCCTGACTTGATCTCGCCTGAAAGCATCGGTATAAACCCTAAAGAGTCTTCCTTCCTCACTTTCATCTTTCGAATTCCGTCAATCACCGCCTACGGTCGTTAGCTAGGCCATAGTGAGTTTTAATAAGCAGGGAAACCTACCACTTCCATCTTAGCAAAAGCTTTGAGCGTCTCGGTAGGTAAAAGAGCAATTAATGGGCTAAGTAATGCTTGAATCTTGGGGGATATCATGAACTGATGACAATTAGTTGGCTTGACTACGACTAGAGCGTGAGCTCGAATAGCTTACAAACGTGTTAGCAGATGCAAAGGAGTCGAATGCTTCCAATAGAGGCTCCCTGAATCCGCGACAATGTAAAGCCCCGAAAGCCTCTCCGTAGGCAAATGTTGTGATAACGTCGAGGGCGAGACATCTAAAGGCAAAGACCAAGTTTAAAACTTCGCCGTTGCGATACTGCTCTGCTAGTATGGAGGACAGAGTCCCCGCCTTCTCCCAGACGTATGGCTCAAAAGATAAAATTTGGGCCCTAGCAAAGCTGTTGCTCATAAGCCGTCGCAGTTGGGCATGCTGCGCCTGGTCGTTGACCGTGAATACATTGTGAGTTCCGTTCGCAAAGGCATCATAGAACCTTGGATGCTAGGTAGCTCAGCATTGCTTATACTGGTGTGAATCTCTTATCTATGCTAACTTTCATAAACTGAGTGCGATGTTTATAGAGGACGTTGTTGTGTACCTCTACATCATTGATGCTGACCTCGTTAGGACCTATTCGGACAATGGGACCTGGCTCATGGTTAGTTTGGAGGCTTGCCAACTTTGCTAGTAAGTTAGAAGCCTACCGTGCTGCTTATGTAGGTCTTGAATAAACAATGCGCTCTCTTCACGTAAGTCCCAATACCACATCCAAAACCAAGTAGCAGCTCCTAGTTTTGGGCCTGGTATCTTTGCCAGGGCTGAGAACAAAAGTCTTCTAGTGAGGCCGATCGTAATAACACCGAAGATCAGTACGAGTGAGGAAGGGATAAGTAGTCGAGGAGTCCACTCAGACTCGTGCTCCATAATGGGCTTTAGCATGGCGAAAGTTGACATCCTAGTGGTTGGCAGTAAGTATCTATCAGTTCAGATGATGATGATGATAGATTTGGTAACTAAGAACATAGATGGAATGTGATAGTGAATACAACGACAACGGAACGAGCAAGGGGTAGATACAGAAGGTAATTAAGAACATAGGAGATATTAGAAGACTCTTAACATGGGGCTCAAGTTACATATAAAAGTCACCTAACACGGAGAGGTTTTACAAACGTTCGAAGAAGCGGGGCCCCGCATGTACAGGTATTCACAACACGGCATATGCAGGTCTTAGCAGATGGCATTTAGCAAATTCCGCGCCAAAGACCAGGTAGTCATCGGGCCTCCTTTGGGGCACAAACCCACTTACAAGTACTGTATCCAGAGAGAGAGAGGAAGGGTACAGACTTCACAGAACCTCAATACATCCTACCTGTGGGTCAGTTGCTGTTTAAAACCAAGCCTATGAGTTAGGTTATAAATAAGCCCATTGGTTGAATCTTAGATAACCAATGATTAATATTAGTAACCTACGATAGTAATCAACCTTGAATTTAACCTCGCAACTAAGTCAGGATTTGAGTCAAAAAGTCTCACAGAGAGAATTCACGTTAAGATTCAAGTCGAAATTCACATATTCCCAGATGATACTGTGTTAGGAATTGAGCATTTCGATCGGAGGAACCATCGGAGGAACCATCGGAAGAACCACCGGGAGAACCACAGGAATGACTGAAACTGGTGGAGAATGTGTGGTAAAAATTAGCGAGCCCGGTGTCGACAGACGCCGAAGATTTAGTGATGAATTTAGTCCTACCGTGAGTGCTTCGAGATACTCCGTGGTCTATTCGGATTTAGACTTTAGGCCCTCCGTGTCGATGGCTTGCCGTGTTTCCCCAGGCCGAATGTCTGGAGATTGGGGCCTCGAGCTTCTAAGGTGATATTATAGATTCAACACAAATTAGGTTTTTTTGGCCTTCATATATGCCAAGTCGAGGCCGCAGGTGTTGTGATATATTTGCAGTAGCCATCGATTGACACCAACTAGATCAAACAAGCGACAATACCGAAGACAGCTTGACGAGGCTTCGAATGATCCAGTTGAGGAAGAAATGATATCTCAAAAATCGGCAAAAATGGTAAGTAGTTGCGACCAGTAGCTTCGCACCTAGTAATCTTTGTAGGTCGTACATCACGAAACCCCCGTTCTGGTGGTCGGCGGAGGCCCAGCAGGCTTGATTGCTGCTTTGCAATTGTCCAAGCAGGGAGTTCCAAGCATGCTGGTTGAGCGCAATCTTGACACCACAATATGGCCTAAAATGGACCAGACCAATGCGAGAAGCATGGAGCTTTTCAACCGACTTGAGATTTCTCACGGAATCCGAAAGGTTGGTGAGTGATATTGCAAACATGAGTGTAAGCAGTAGGACCTTAGTATTAACGTCTTTACCAAGGTATACCTCCGGAATACTCTTTCGACGTGACCTTTAGCTCCGGTTTCTCTGAAGGCGAAGAGATCTTCAGATGGGTGAGTTTGGCTCTTTAGGTTGTCTGCTAAGGATGGCTAAGTGGAAAAATCAGAACCTTCCCTCTGTGAATGAGTGGCGTAAGAAAATCAAAAACGAAAACAACGGGACCCATCCTCGTGAGCCATGGCAACGCTGTTCTCAAGCGATATTTGAAGCATGGCTCAAGCCTCACATCCAGGCTCAACCCTTGATTAAGTCTTTCTTCGGATTGAAGTTCGTAGGCATAACGGAGACTGAGTCAGAAGTCACATCGGAATTGGTCGATAAATCCGGCGAAAAGCACATCGTCACTTCAAAATACGTGATCGGTTGTGATGGAGCAGGCAGTAGTGTTCGCAAAGCTATAGGAAAGACATTGATTGGAGGCCCGGCGTAAGTCCGATTCCGAGGCAATTCATGATGTGGAAAACCTCATTTACTAATTAATACATTCACAGTCCTGGTGCAATGTACCTTTGCCACTTTAAGTCGCGCGATCTTAGTGCCCTTCAGCGACAGGGCCAATTCTGTCACATTTTCTTCACCAGCGGCCACGTCCTGCTTTCTATTGACGAGAAGGAAACTTGGACATGTCACACGCCGGTTCCAATTGGAACTGATGCAAAAACAATAGATCCCTATGAGGCAGTCTCCAAGGTATTGGGTGGCTCAGGATCGCCTGTGCCAATCAAGATCGACGAGATCATAGTTACCAGCGCCTGGCGTCCGAACATATGTATTGCCGACTCATACACCACCCCCAACAAAAGAATCTTCTTGTCAGGAGATTCCGCACACCAGAATATTCCCACAGGAGGGTACGGCATGAACACTGCCGTTGTCGACAGTTTCGATATAGGCTGGAAACTCGCAGCAGTACTTGGCGGGTACGGAGGGCCCGCCCTTCTCGATTCGTACGAAGCAGAGCGCAGGCCAGTTGCACAAAGAGCAATCGAGCGCTCTGGGGTCCACTGGGCTGTACATGAAAATATCTGGGGTTGGGTAAAGGAGTCTGATCAGCCAATCGTGTCGGAAGAAGCTGCAGGTTTGAAAGAGAAGATTCGCCAGTATGCGATCACCCATGATGGCGAAAACAGAGACCGAGGGATCGAATTTGGATATCGATATAAAGACTCACCTATCATCTGTCAAGATGAAGATGGAACGAAAGAACCACCTTACCTTGAAAGATCTTATGTACCATCAACCTGGCCTGGTGCAAGAGCGCCCCATGTGTTCCTCAAAGATGGGGAAACCAGCATCTATGATATCTTCGGTCAAGGTCGGGAGTTCTCTCTGGTCGACTTCACACCAGATGCTAGATATGCATCAGTGTTCGTGCCAGTGGCTGGGGCAATGGCAATACCATTGAAGGTCGTTCATCTTCCGGGTGAAGAGCACGTCCGGAAGATTTGGGAAAGAGACGCAGTGTTGGTAAGGCCTGATGATCATGTTGCCTGGAGGACGGTGACCGATGCCGATCCAAAGAAGATCGATGTAAAGAGCATTCTTGAGGTGGTTGTTGGCTGGGTACCAGCCTCGTCGACTGTAAATGGAAAGGCTCAAGCGGCTGTCGATGAACTCCGGAGCAACGGTTTCACTGGTACTGTTGGAGTTGTGGACCAAGACAAGGTGGAGATGAGAGCGTCATTCCAGACAGCATAGGTAGCATGGAAGGAAGATAACGAAATTGTATTTTTGATCTTGCGATATAGTTCTATTGATTTTGTAACGAGACGTTCCATATTTATTCATTCATTACCAACCTGCACATTGAGTGGCGTGGATGCTGTTTCTATCTAGGTATTTTCCTCTCTAGTTTCGAGGAGTACCTTGGAAAAGTTCGATCCTATTACACTGCTCCTTCCAAATACAAAGCACACCAAAGATTCCAAATCACCTTTCCAAAGCCTTTGTATTTGCTAGATAAGAGGTAAAGCAAAGTTGGGAGACTCTGCAACTCATAGATTACTGTAGATATTTTGATCTAGGAGTCCTAGGCTAGGATAGGCCTGGTATTTGCATCGTGGTAATCTAATCCATGTGGCGGAACTCCTTGGGTTCGGGACTTCAGTTCCACTAGAAAGAAAGCAAAAATTACTAAATTAGATGCATATTTCACACATATTTTCTAAGCAATACACGAATCTAGCCTCAGGATACAATCTTAGACTGTCAAATATCCTGTAAACGCCGAAGAGTAAAATGCTTGCATTTAGCTGAAGGCGACCTATTCAGCCTCATTTCTATTTCCTTAAAGATGCTGCCACGAAGCATTATGTGCTCTAAGTAACCCCCAACTTATCTCCCGACTTTTCCTGCCACTATCTTTATACCGGTGGAGCTGGACGTGGCCCAGATTCTACCCTCTCCTGGATTATTTTCACATCATCTCCGCTCGTTCATGCTAGAAATTCTTCTTATGCGTAAGAATACATAGGCCAATATGCTATGGCTGAAAACTTTGCCTTGTAAGTCTAATTTAGTTTCCGGCCAAGAGCGGCGTTTCCAGGCGAGGCACGGAGTACTGCGAGAAATGAGTTCGGTTACCTACCTTTTGGGTGCCTATCTAGTAAAGACCGGTCAAGAGGTATTATATATCAAAATAGCCAGCTAGCTTTCATTCCACGCAATTAATTGCCTTGATCATGACATCTACAAACCGATTAGAAGGCAAGACCATCCTTATCACGGGTGCGTCCTCCGGCATTGGGCGAAGCACTGCTGTGGAATTTGCGAGACAGTGCCCAAAAGACTTGCGGCTTATTCTTACAGCACGACGCATCGACAGGTTGAAAGAACTAGCTACCGATATTTCCAAGCACTTTGGTCCGGGCGTGAAAGTGCTCGCCATCCAGTTAGACTCGTCAAAGCCAGATGAGGTCAGAGGATTTGTTACAAGCTTGCCGCAAGAATGGCAAAGCATCGATGTGCTAGTGAATAATGCGTAAGCCGAAGTTCTTTCTGGTTTCGACGTTGAGAGTCCACTCTGTTAGTAGTGAAGAGACAAACTGCTAACTATTCTCCGAACAATAGAGGCTTAGCGAAAGGTGTTGCAAAGTCGCCAGATATCGAAGAGGATGACATTAGAGCTATGCTTGACACCAATCTGACTGGGCTCATCAACATGACACAGGCTGTTCTAAAAGTATTCTTGAAAAGAGGCAACAGTGGCGCAGGCGATATTGTCAATATTGGCAGCATTGCAGGACGAGATCCGTATGCTGGAGGCAGTGTATACTGCGCATCAAAAGCTGCTGTCAGAAGTTACACAGATGCGTTGCGGAGGGAGCTGGTGTCGACAAGGATAAGGGTCATTATAGTAGACCCAGGTCAGGTTGAGACGGTTGGTACTACCTGTTACCAAGTTTTTGCTCTTTGCTGACTAGGTTTGGTAGGAATTTTCGAAAGTACGCTTCGGCGGAGACGAGTCTAAAGCGGCTCAGGTCTACAAGTCAGTCAGATTCGTTTGATCTTAAAACCAGGTTTCTTGCTAATACATACGCAGGGGCTGTGAACCTCTTACCGCAGAAGACATTGCTGAGGTTATCGTGTTCACGGTTACTCGACGGGAAAACGTTGCGGTCGCAGACACACTTATTATGCCGAATCATCAGGTATGACCTATCTTTCCTTGTGATATCAGATAGACAAGTTGAATTGACTACTTGATTAGGCGGCTGCTACTGTATTACACAAGGAAACCTAAGCCAGCACTACTTGCCAGGTATTTCGGAGAGAAAGAGTAGAAAAGTATGATCAGAAGGATGTTGTGTGAAGACAGATAGAATTAGAAGCTTTCATAAATATTCCTCTAAGCATCTGCCCCAGCTGTGTGGTGATGGCATGCTATATGTGGTGGATCCGCCGCTTATGAGTTTGGTTGAGTGGCATTGTCAATAATATTACGAACCACATCCCCAATTTCTAACTTGGTGCCCTAGCCCATTAATCTTTCGGGGAGTGTGCCCTTCATGGGGAATTGTCACAAAAACCTTCACCGGAGTGTTTTTTGACTAAAGACCTAGCAAGTTCACCGAGCTTCTGAGTAGTCTAATGATCAATTTAAGATAGAATAATCTCGACAACGGCATGGTCCAGTTCATCTTAACACTTGACGTGGTAAACAATTGGTGCTAAAAGAAAAATGAAATTCTTCCCACGCGTATCTTAAACCTCCATATCAAATGCCAAAGTCTCGTCACAAATCTGCTCTCTAGCTTTATGAAGTCTGTTATAAGACATATTAGCCAATACCAAAGGAGAGCTTTTCGTAGGAATATACTCTAAATGAGCTGGGTGCGATGCATAGGATGCGACGTTATCGGCTGATTCCAATATTGCAACAAGCGCCATATCAAAGCCTTTGGCTCTAGCGGCTGTCTCGGCGAGCAAAGTATTTGTGTGCAATTCCAGAAGACCTATGATAAATGGTTCAGTCATCAGATCAGGAGCGCGAAGAGGGTGAGATTATACCAGGTATTTTCCCAGTCAGCTGTTTTGCCAGTGATTTGAAGCTATTAATGGCTTCAGCTGGAGTCCCCGGCTTTAATCGAAAAAGAACTTGCTGGATTGTTAACCGACGCATCGGGATATGAGTCTAGGCTTTATAAAACACTTACCAACGTGATAAGTCGGCATTGTGAATCAACAAATTTTAGACGGTTTTCGTTTTTTTTTGGTTTCCACGCAAAGTAATTTTTAAGGATAATGATTCAGAATGGCTGGCTCCTGGTAGCGTAATCACCACTATGTTGAGTGCTCGCTCGTAGTGCCGCTCGCTTATTGACTGGGCTCTGAGGTCCTCCTTTTAGTAACCCGGCCTCCGCACAAACTCCGTCCCCACTGTGGATGACCATCATTGTCTTACAGTATCATAAAACTCTAACACACCATTTTAAAAGCCAAGACATCTTACGGAATGAGTTGTATGAATTTATTGGCCATACCACTCCTACCAGTTGGATTTAAAATAACCAACTCGGGGGCTCAAGATTGTTCTTCAATTAAGGTAATTTATAGTTAAATGTACTGTACAGAGTAGCTTGTAGCATTGTGGTTTGCCCCTCAATGCATAGAAGCCGGTCTCCGCCGCAACCGTAGGAGGTACACCGTGACGCTTTCTTTAGCTAAGACCTAACATTCATCCTTTTTATTGTAACGTGCGTGAAATTCACTCGCCGTCTTATAATCAATTTACATTTTTACTATGGAGTCCATCTTCAATACGGAGTGGGGTCGAAGGGGGAGAGTATGTGATCGATGTAGAGTGTAGATGCACCTTCTCTAACATGAATGCGTCCTTATTCGCTGACACGATGTAAATAGCAACAAGACGAAATGTCAGTCATACTCATCGCGAACAGCTGCTACCTTGACGCTCCATAGCTAATCATTGGGTCACTCTCCAGGTAGCCGCCAGCGCCCATCATGCTCAAGATGCGCAGAGAACAATTTGGCGTGTGCATATACCTCACTCAAACAAAAACCGGGACCCCCAAAAGGCGTTTCTGTCAAGGCTCGTAGGCTATCCAAGGCCCGAGCAGACGGTACGTATTTACGTATTTACGACGATGAAGTGTCCCAAGGGAATATTGAGAGTGTTATAAAACTCACAGAGAACTCAGCAACTTACGATACTATTCCCGCACATCATCCATCACTGACTACTCCCGGTAAAGCATCGATACAAACCCATACCAAGTCGGTTCCCGTACAAAGGGCGACCGAAGTCTCAAACTCGTCTTCCTCCCCAGAGAGTTCGTGGAAGGGCTACCGATTGATTGATACCGATAACTCGTCTACATCGGAGAATGAATTAAATCTGCGGCCTCAACTATCAACAGAGGCCCAATTAGAGCTGTAAGTACATACATACATGGGATCCAGCCGCTGAGCATCATCCTAACTACCCTAGGATAGAGGCATTCTTCGAGAGTGTTCAGCCACAATATCCACTGTTTCAGAAACCCAAGTTTCTTTGCCATTACACAACTGGCCAGCTCCAAGAAAGCCTGTTGTCTGCTGTTTTTGCTAATGGTGTGGCTCATTCTCTCAATATCGAGGTGGCCGCCTTATGTGCAAAGAGTGTGAGCGATGCTTACGCATTGTCGGCATGGCACGCATGCTCGGAGATTATGATCTCAGGAGCTAACATAAGTATCGACGACTTGAAGGCTTTGTTTCTGCTTGCGCTCTATGAGTTCCGCAATTCTCCAAATCAAAGAGCTTGGACTGTGGTCGGAAACTTAGTCCGCCTGGCCATTCATCATGGCCTACACCTGATTGAGGGGGGTGATTGTACCTTGATCGACCCTAACGAGACCGACGCGGCAGAGATTGAGGAGTTGCGCTACTTATGGTGGTCCATTTACACCCTAGACTCAATCTGTAACCTCACAGTTTCAGCCCCCTCAAACATCGATCTAGACATGGTTTATACCTCTCTACCATCGGGAACGGTTGAGAACTGGACGAAAGGAGAGCTATCGCCAGATAGTGGGGATAGATTGTTCTTGCGTAAAGATTTTCAGCAAATGTCGGATACGCTGAGAAGGATATCGAATAACTGGAACAAACGGGACAAGAACTTCAAAGTCGACATCAACTTTTCCATTCGAATTATGATTACATCCCGACTTGGAGAAGCCTGCAATCTCCAACAGATAGCCAGATACACCTCTGCACCTTCAATCGCCCATAAGTGGAGAGTCCAGTCTGATTTCCTTGCAGCTCTACGACTCGCAATGCCTGCTGGTTACTTGGAACCTACGCGGAGTCTAGCGTCGACCAAATCGAGGAGTGATCATACTATTCGCTTAGAGATTTTGCTCGAGATGACCCATGCCAACAGGATTTTATCACTGCCAAAAGCACAAGATCCGATTGACGTTAAATCTTGGCTTCGGGATTGGAGAACTGCAATAGACATTACAGACGACATTGTGCAGATTGTCAAAAACTGGGACACGTGTACAACCCACGTTGCCGACCCGGCGATTAGCTACATTGTGTTTTTATCCATGGTGATGATACATACTGATAGTCGGCTCGATCACCTAGGTGCAAGGTCTGTCTTACCGGAAGAGTGTAGTAAGAATTCATGGCAACTACTTGTACTGTTTTTGCACCAGATGAGCACTTACTGGCTATTGCCCAAAGCACTTTTGGGTAGGCTAACCCCGTCTTCCCTCAGAAATGCACCATCTAGAGACCAAAGATATTTGCTAACAGTCTTAAAACTTCACAGCGGCTGCAGAAAACTTTCGTAAGGCGGCCTCGTCAGCAATCAGCATAGAAGATGCAACGGAGATTTTGAAACTCCTGCAAAAACCTTTAAATTTCTGTAAGCAACAAAGAAGAATGGAGAATGATTGGACCTCTGGCAACAGCAATACGGCTCTAGACTTGGACCACGATTTTGAGGATATCTCCTTCGTGGATCCAAGCTTTCTCCAGAATTGGTTCGACTGCAATTTGGGCGATGTTTGATTTGACCCAAACAGTATATACTCGTTCGTAGAAGAGAATACGAGGAATCGGGAGGTTGCTCCGTCGTCATACCACCTCAGCACCCATCTTACACCAAGCGAGACACTTGTTTTTAACAATTATTTGTCTATAATTTCAAGGTCTAAAGACGAATGAAACAATCCCGTAAATGCAAGTGTTATAGCAGTCCATTATCCATGCATATTATAACTTTGAAACTATCTTCCCTCCTTCACCCTGAGCCAATCCTTCAACTGCCTGCGTAAGATCTTTCCCAGGTCTGGCCAGGAAGTATACAGCCATCCCCATCGACCTCGATGTGTTGCTTAGTCTCCAGGTTCACTATCTGAACTCTATGTTTGAGGTAATTTAGCCTACAGTGTAGGCTTCATCCCTCCTTCCAGGCTGCACTCTCGAGGCCAGGGACTCGTCTCTTTAAGGCCCCAAGCCTGAAAGTTGAAGACCGAAAGAATCCTTGATTTTTTCTGACCGCTTTTCGGAGTCCGTTGTTCAATGGTGCCTCAGCAGACACGATTCGTTTTAAGCTACTTAGGTCATGCTGCCATACTTGAAAGTCCTTTGTCAAGTACAGTATCACAGGTGGCACCGAGAATAGTGACTCAGAGTTGTACCACTGAATAGATCCTCGGTAGGCACTAAACTTGAAACTAGGGATTGCTACTACTGGTGCGCTATTAAATAAGTCTATACACGAGAAAATATATACCCTTTAGATGGGGTTGAAAGGTTAGAATCCAATAGTGGTTGATTCGCTGTCCCGCTCATCGCCAATCTGACGTGTCCGCTGTTGGACGTCCATAGTAGTGTTCTTGTGGGTTAACATAACGCCTTTCGCAGGGCCTGCCGTGTCAGAGGAGAAACACGTGAAAGACAAACGACTATCTGCCTCTCATGGTCTGATGGTGACAAGCTCCCTTGTCAGATATGTGAAGCTATATTTAAGGTTATTCGGCTGTAAAATTCCCCAGCTTGTCACGTTCACCATCAGCTTGTCACGTTCACCATCAGCTTGGATCATGTGAAGATAGAGAACGGACTTGACAGCTGTTCCCTCAACTCCTAGTAGGGATGGGTGTGCAATCAGATATCGAGCTCCGCTTGTCTCGAGTTGAGCTGCTAATTCCACAGTCAATGACGCACTGGCGGGGGCTACCGTTGCACCGTAAACGATAATAGCGAAGCTGGTAATGGCAGATATATAGTCGATGCCGTTGGAACCGACGAAAGCAATAGTATTTTTCTCTTTGATACCGAGCTCGCGTATACCGTAGGTCAAAGATTGCGTCCGTCGCTTAACCTCGCTATATGAGCGAAAGGCGCTAGTATTTCATCAATATAGCCCGAATTGAGATCACCCTGAAATGGTACCACATCAAGGCATGTTGGACGGTACATCTTGGCAGGCGCCTCTAATTCGGTGGAGATCAAAAATCGATAAAGATACTGCTCTCTTTCCAGTTTCTTAGTACAGTACTTGCTGCTACGTGTAACAGAAACAGAAAGTATTGCGGAAAGCAGCGTAGATATTCGGTCTAAGAAGTTCAATGAGATTTTACCAGTCATTGGGCCCAGATCATTAACTTAAGATAGGTATGGTCAATAGTACTACGTCTGTGTTACTAGTGGCTCATATTTCAGGAAGGGAACGATAAGTATATACGAATTAACGCTACATCAAGAATTTAGAGATAGTCAAAATTGACAATTGAAACTAACACAAAATCAAATTATAAAAATAAATCGAGGAAACTTTTTTTTCTTTCTCTCGCCAGCCAGCAACAAAGCTTGGTAAAAAAAAAAAGGATGCACAGTCTTGTCAACACTAATGAAAAAGTCTGTCGGCAAGAAGGGAGATCTATAGGACTAATCATCTAGCAACGAATGATCAATCATGAAGTCTTTCGGGAGATCAGGACCCCAAATAGACATTGCTCCAGCCGCCTCTCGCCCTGTTATATGCGTGTTGTTAAGAACATCACCATCAGCGTAATGCTCAATTTTGAAGCCGCTCGTGTCTCTCCAGTAGTCGAAGATCTGAGACGCCAGGATGTGTCGACCAACTCCCCAGGCTGACCTGTAACCCTTCTTGCGTAGCCAATCATGGTCTAGTAGCTGAGTGTCAAAGTCCTCAATTTCGTACGACGTGTGATGAATATACGTTCCGGCGTCCGGCTTCTCCTGGCGTGCGAGAAAAAAACAATGATGGTCCACAAATTCTTCGCCTCGGTCAAGACGCATGAAAGTAAGGATATCGTTTCCCTCATCGTGTGGCGAGTATAGAACATCACTGTATATAAAATTGAAGTTTTGAGTGTACCATTTCACCGCGAAATCGAAATCCTCGCAAACCACGCCATAGTGACCAAGTTTGTAAACCATTGCCGGGCCTTCATGGTATCGCTGGAAGACACCTAAGGTACCTGTAAGTCACTTGCAACATAACATAATTGGAAGACATTCAACACCGCACCTTTTCTTTCCTTGCCCAAAGCAAAGTTGTAGGGGCCCTGAACCTCATGGGTAGCAGTCAGAACCTTGGCAGGCTCTTCTCGATCTGTCTGGCCATATATGACATGGAAAAACAGGTTCTTGCCCGGTGAAAGAGATACTAGTTGACCCCCTCCTGGTACGTTCTTCAGATCTGACAACACTGCTCCAGGCAATTTGGCGGCCTTGTCAAAGTCTGCTTGGCTTGCAGCCACAAATGCAGCACCTTTAAAAGCTTTTGTTGCAGCTTTCGTGGCCACATAGACGTATTGATCTTTTCCATATCCTCTGTAATAGATTGTATCGCCTACTCGACGTGCCTCGACAAAACCCCACGCTTTAGCGAACTCCGTAAAAGCATCTAGATCCTCATGATCAAAATACACATGTGTGATCCGCGTCAATTGAATCTTGTTTGAGTTATTTTTCGCTTCGGGGACACGCATATTGGGCGATATAGCTTATGTAATGAAAAGACGATGGAATGAGATGGTAGAAGCAATGACTCAAAGATGTAATTCATCCTTCTGGAGCGACATGTTATAAAATGTGTGGGCCGACTCACATGATTGCGAGTTCCTCCGTTAGTACACAACACCATAATAACCCGAGTTTCCGTGTCTCCGTGTCTCGGATTATTCTTCTTCTTCTTTTTTTATGTGTGTGTGTTCTGGAAAAAATCAAGAGTAGCATCGAACATACCTGGAATATGCGCCGATTTGGAAATGCTCCATTGAGGAAATCCGGTAAAGAGCGGCATGTACGCGGAGGTACACGGAGTCGCTAAACTTTCTACGGAGGAAATGGCTCGGCAAATGGTCTTGTCTCATTCTCATCGCAATTATACTTTCGATACACTAGACTTGCATACCCGGGCATGGGCATATAACCTCCATAGTAACTACTACTTTTTCAGGTCGTAGCATTGTTATCTTTGCATCTTCAATATGTCGACCTTTTCACGCTTGATTAAGTTCGTGGCCTCAGAGGATAAGAAAACTTACTTTGCGGATGCTGGAGCTTCTGGCACCATCGAAGCTGGCAACAAGTATGATGGATATGCCTCAGTCGAAGGTTTAAACACAAAGTCTGGCGGGAAAAAAGTCACTGTCTCGCAGGTTCGTTGGTTGCAGAATGTCTTATTAATCGACAACTGACCGAGATACAGCTGCTCGCGCCGACGCCCACAACGAGCAATCCAATCTACTGCGTTGGATTGAACTACGCCCCCCATGTCAAAGAATCTGGGGTATGTAAAATCTGGCCTTAATCACACAAGGATATACTAACAGATCAAGATGACCATCCCACCAACGCCACCTATTTGGCTTAAGCCTGCTGGAGCGTGGGCGAACCCTGGAGAGACCATTCCACTCAGCAAATGGACTGCTGAAAACTTCCCTGATTATGAGGTATGACAAACTACAAATTTGTGATCCAGAACCCCTATATTAATTTGAGCAGGGCGAGCTTGTGTTTATCACTTCCAAGGACGCGAAAGATGTCTCTGTTGTCGATGCGGACGACTACATTCTTGGCTATACCATCGGCAATGACTTAACCGCTCGTGTTCACCAAGACCCGCCCAAAAGCAGTTGGCAGTTTGGGTACTCCAAGGGGTTTGATAAATTTGCACCAATAGGTCCATACCTCGTCCCACCGTCCAATTTCTCGATAAAGGAAACCACAGTACAAACCAAAGTGAATGGCGTCTTGAAACAGGACAGCCCCATTCACCTCATCTTTGATCCAAATGAAATTTTGAGCTTCATATCACAAAGTAAGATCCTGACTTGATTTTGCCGCAAGATCAGTCAATAGTGTTTTCGCTAACTGGAAAAGGTACTACAATCCCTGCCGGCACAGCAATAATGACCGGGACACCGGGTGGTGTTGGGTGGTTTTCCAAACCTCAAAGCTCCCTGAAGGATGGTGACGAGGTTGAAATTACTATTACGGGCTTGGGCCTCCTAAAGAACAAAATTCAATTTGTGTAACGAGATAGAGCTAAGGAGAATCCTTGTCGATCTTACAGCTACTGCCTCTAGCGCCTTTGTTTAGGTAGAGTCGGCGGTAAAATCTCTTATAGAGGGCGTAGGCAACATCAAATCAATTAGACAGTTACAGTCTCGTGTCAAAAATCTCCATCAAGGTCTCAGAGTATTCTATACTCGAATGTGGGAGAGTATTCCACTAAACCAGTACACAAAAGCGCAGTGATTGTTCCTCGTCACACTTAAGGCTCCGGCTATTTTTACCGATGTACGTTTTGCTTATCATTCTAAGCTTCTGTACAAGTTATTGGAGACATCTCGCATCACCAGTCTCGATGAGCGTCCAAATTTCGTAATGTTTCAGGCCAAAGTAGGAATCTTATCAGGCAGGTTCCTAGAAATGTTGGTTAACAGTGCTTTCGATCCCGCTAATCGTCGGGTCCAGCATAACAATTTCAAAGAAACAGCCTGAATCTCATTTAGTCACGAGACTATGAAGAGTTTCGCTCGAGAGAAGTGTCTGGATTGGGGATGGTTCAAGATTCTGGCCTTGATGTTTATATTATGAATGCTCACTTGCTACTCTTGAGTGACCTTTGCAATAAACTAGTGCCTAGATGAGATCTATTCCAACTCATCCTCATTAACAGGGTAGAGCAACGCTATCAACAGCCCCAACTTCCTGCGAATCGTGCTTTTGATGATTTGAATCGCAAAGCCGAAGGGTCTGGGGCGGCGAGTGTATGGATTTCTTGGAATTAGCTGCCTCGTATAATTGTTGCTCGTGGATCAAAAACAGTATATACTGTGGAGTTTTTCCTCTGAAGCGGACGAAACACGGTTTTGCGCTTTTCCATTGCGCTATTGTAGCAAGAGAGCCTCTGAACCGAGATTGGACGGAATATAATAGATGGAGCGTCAATGTACTAAACCTTTATGCGCTATACTCACAGGTGATAGAACTTCTGTTGAGAGTATCTGAAGAGACGGGAATTGATATCAACACAAGTTCTACCCAGGAAGTCACTGAGTATTCGGGAAATACTTTGAACTTAATGGCCTCTGCCGAAGACGACAGGCGTTCGCCGTGGAGCTCATTCATAGCCTATCTTCTAAGTCCAAGCTACCATATTGTCAGCAATTCGAATGAGTACTTGCAGATTCTTGAGCTATTCTTCCGGCACGGAGCGTCGCGGAAACCTCCTGACCTTGTAATAGAGCAGTTCAGATCTGTATTCCAAACAGCTGGAGACAACAAAATAAAGGAATTCTTCCATATTATTAAGAAAACTGAAACAGCAACATCTTTCTCACTAACTTTGGACTTTTTTATGATGGGATTATACAAGTTACTGATCAAGGGTAAGCTCCGTCGATCCATCTCATGTTCAACCATGTTATAATTCTACTGTGCTTCGAAGTAAGAGGTGGCTCGATAGGTTTGCAGCGAAAGTATATCCTGTGGTAGAGTATTCACAGTTGCCAAAACGTAGAAGAGTCAGGATTGCTGTTCTTGACACAGGGCGTCAATAATGATGACCTGTTGGCATGATCTCATATCCCTTCTATCTCACTGCCTTTGATTCCTTCGCAGGTCATGAAGTAAAGAAGAATAATGTGCAAAATTTGGATTAGATTCATTACAATACTATCATTCTCGACTATAGACATTTCATGGTGCTATCTTGCGTGTTTCTTATGATCCTGACTCTTTGTATAATATAACAAAAACAATTATAGTTGTATATGCCCATCCTTACTATTATTTCTTGACTAACTTTGAATTTATTTTTATACAAGAATAATAGTAATACCTAGGGAAACATATAATTAGATAAAGTCTCAAATCAATGTCTAGAAATAAATACTATAGATATTAATTGTTAATAAGACTACTAGGCTAGAAGAAATTCTCAAGTGTTAAAATGTAATGCTGCTAATTTTATATAAACTTATAATTCGATATCCAATTCGTTTTGTTAAAGCAATAAATAATTCGTATATTTAACTTAACATCAAGAATCCTCGCAAAGACGCAACCTAGCAATATTGGCCATAAGTTGGATGCAACTCAGTGGCAATGAAAATTGCTCTATAACTCCTAGAATTCTAGCAAACGACTTTCTAAATATCTAGATTCCTCGTTTGAACCTGGTATACCCATCAAAAAAAGCACAGGTCCGTCTATTCATAACCATGACAATTATATGCGGAGCACCAACACCTTGATATCGCTAACCATGGAACAACTACCGCTTTGTATTAAATGCTCGAAAATCTGACAAGTGAAATAGTAAATATCGTTGAAATTGCTTCTGGCATATTGGTAACAGTCTGGAGCTGTTCCTCTGCTCGATAGAATCGCCGAGTCTCAATTATAAATGGAGATAGCCAGACTTGTCGCCGTCATCTCTGTAAGCACCAGTTAGCCTCCTGATATAAAAATGTGAAAAAATAAATCTGAAACAAACACTAACAAAAACAGCAACAAAACATCTACTCAGACTCAACGCTCATGCTTCGTCGCAACTCCACCATCCTTCGTAGTCGTTAGCCCCCGTCGTCTGCCCCAAGGAGCCCCTTGTGGAAGAAAAAGCTGACAATGAAACTAAAATGAAAATATGGAGAATCGAAACACAGAAAATAATTAATGGTGACTGACATCAATTTCCAATCTCTCAAAATGTTTCGTAGGCCACCGCAGTAACCCCTGTCGGCCTGGAGATAAGGCTCTCCGTTGCTTGGAAAACACCAGCCCAGAATATCCATCTCCTCTTCCTCATACGATTCCACGTTCCAATAAGTGGTCAGTCTATCTCCAACATTAGGGAGCGAATCACCCCGAATCTTCACTGGGAAGAGAATATAAAATTGCACCTCGCCGATCTTGCCCGTTTTAAAATCCATCGATACCATGAAGAAGAAGGGGTCACTAGCAAGTGTAGTGCTCATGTCGCCATACAGCTCCTCGGATGGAGGAGGACAGCCAGCTAAAGCGCAGAAATTGGCTGCTAGATCTTTGGTCAACGGCCCTTTGGCTATAAAATAGAAGGCGATTTTGTTGGCGTTATAATCGGCAAGCACAGCCTGGACATGCTCAAGACCAAAATCATCAAATTTTGGTTTGATGCTCCTAAGGGATTCTGGCACGTGCGATACACCAAATAATAGTTCGTTGATATGCTTCGGCACTCCTAAATAGACAAACGCGCTGGCCACGCCTCCGTCAGAGGCAAAGTCAAGCTGCTCATAACTATCATCCCATTTAGAGTTCCAAGCATTGATCAATGGAGCAATCTCCTTCTGAGGTGAGAGAAATCCACGCTTCACAGCAGTTTCAATAGCGTTGATAGGATGGTGTGTGAAGAGACGATAGAACAAAGGGTCCCCTGGGCGACTAGTTGTGCGTAACTGAATTGCTCCTTCGTGGAAGTGGTCTTCGTAAGCTTCGAGAACGGCCTTGGTTGTCTCCTCGTCAAATGGCGCACCGATTGCCTGACAGCCCTTTTGCAGATCCTCCAAGAAACGAGTGGCCGAATAATCGATATTCACCGAAGGCGCGCTGTTTGACGACCTCCCCGCATTGTAGAGCCAACCGCAGTCCTGCTGCGTCTCCGGAGAAACAGTTTCGCACATGTTGAGGTTGTGGCCTTTTGCGACGAGGAATATACAACAATTTTGAAGGACACTCTTTAACGTTCAGAGTGTGAAGAAGAAGAATAGGGCGACTGATGAGTCGTGCAAGGGTTATGCTTCGACCGGGTCCTTAATAGTTCGCTTTGGGCAATTCGTGGGGCTGAGCTGATAGGCGCATGTTCTCCAAGGAGGCCAAGTATGGAGATTAAGGTTTATGATGGCGTCGTCCACATGGACCAAAATATCGAGAAATCCATCTCAAGGGCCAAAAGAATAAGCTTGGAAAAAGCTAAAGCGGGCGATCATAAGATGCTATAGACAGCCCTATCGTAATGCAGCCAGGGTCG
The DNA here is from genome assembly GCA_003008705.1 of Pezicula radicicola. Taxonomy (NCBI): domain Eukaryota; kingdom Fungi; phylum Ascomycota; class Leotiomycetes; order Helotiales; family Dermateaceae; genus Pezicula; species Pezicula radicicola. Next base: position 233,567 of record PDUO01000059.1, on the reverse strand, counting down.
TACCGGTACATAGAAGTACAAATACTATGTTTGAGCTGCCATCACATGTGGTGGATTATCACCACCAAAAAGGCAGAAATTCATTTTGACAGCGGCAGCCATGTTCTATCTCCTGCAGGGCAGGGCGCATGCTGCATCATCTCCTCAAAATGTGACGGTTTTGACAGCGGAAACCGCCACGGGCCGAGGAAACTGGGATCAAATTATGGATATTCTGCGGAAGAACCACGGCGAAGATATATCAGCCCCCCGCATAGAGTCCGACGCCCGCAAAGATGTTTGCTTTTTGGTGGCTGATCCGGAGAATGTGGGCGTCAGTCGCAACACCTGACTATTCCTGAATTCGCAAACATCCTTCTACCGCATCAAGCGAATCATCCAGACCACACAGGAAACAACGGTTTTACCAAACCGTTCGAGGCGGCAATCGAGACAATCCCTGCCCGTCGCTTAATTTTTTATTAATTATTATTACCGTCGGTTCCCTCCAGATAATCATGCTTGTGACGCGCTCACATTACAAAGTATCTTCAAGTGAATGGTCGCGAACTTGGCGATGAGGAAATATCATTGTGGGACCACACAGGACTTATGCATATGAAAATCAATAGACGGTTTAGCAGAAACAAACCAAATATAGCAACTGCCCCTCCATGCTCACTGTTTCGATGTACAGGAGATATGTACAACTATCTTATATTTAAATTATTGACACATGTCACGTGTGGCCCTACACTTAATGAACTCTGCTACCCTCCTCGCTACCCCTATTCCTAAGCGACGTGATATCACAAAGGTGTTTCCTCAATTTGTGCTACAAGCCAGACTGCCAGGTGTATGTGCTGCATAAAGTTGTAATAAATACATTTCATTCCGATAGATAGTCTTCGACTTTGTGTATTGATAGAATTTAAAGATATACCTTACAGCGTTAAGAGCTACGTCAGGCGAATCACGTGATTTTGCATTATAAGCAATATTACAACAGTTTTATACCTACAAATAACTTCAACTATTCTCTTCTGAATGAGCCATCGATGTTATGCCAGTGGTAGAACTTTTCTCGTATGCTATTTGCAATATAGTATTTTCCTTCCTAACTTGTTTTCCCAAATAGTTCCAAAACGCGACGCCTTCAGCAGCATAACATAGCGGCTTTCTGTCATCGCCTAGATCAGGTAGGTGGAAATTAAGGCAAATCATCGATTCACAACATAGCGGGTCGGTAACATAGATATAAGAGGAACGTCAAGGTCACGAAATAAAGCCGTTCGTCGACGCATAAAACATTTCGGTCGGAATTAGGGTTAGCTTAAGGCAATGCTTGAAGTTCAGCTGGCTTGTTTTTTTTGTCATGAGTTACGCTTAGCTTATATGCGCTAAATTGCCTAAAAATGCGATAACTTCCAAAGAGCATGATATGAGTCTATGGTCTGCTGTTATACTTCTACGATTTGAATGTAATCCTGGCTAACAATTTCTCTTGCTTCACACCTTTCTCTGGTATTAGCATGGAGGTTCTGGTATAAAGACAAGAGGAGTTCGGTGCTTGCGGTAGCAACTTCTTGAGATCCTGCTGGTTGAGCAGATTTGAGTGGTTCAAACATCGGCATAAGACCACTTCTTTGTCTCTCTTCTTGTCTTGCATTTCTGAGCTTTTTCTATCTTTTTAAAGACTAACTAGTCTCTTAATTCAGTCCTTGGCCATCAAATTTATCATTCTTCGAGCCACTAGCTTTGTAGCTTAGCACTTAATCAGCAAGTATAGCTGTACTTCAAAAGGTGTATAGTTTTGTGAATAGACCAGTAGGTCAACTTTATTAGATTTACCTGTAGAAATAAAGTTTAGGTAGATACAAAATGTTGTTAACGTCGGTAGTTGTATATGTAGTTGTACACGTGATTATAACTATAACTGTTGACTTAGGCCTAGCTAAACCAGTTCTGGGAGGGATAGATTAAGTCGCTTAGGACAACCCTGGTAGCGCTGCGGTTGCTACTTGCAACATTGACAATTTTTTCACTATTGACTTTGTGTTTGATATCCCTGATCACTGTGGTGTTAAAGTTGATCTAATTCCGCTTATAAATAACTTCGAGTTTAGTAAAACAAAGTCTGTTCTGCAAGTTTATAAAAAAGTTTAATAGTTCTATATATCTATTCTTGTATCATACTTTTACATATATCCTCTAGCTGCGTAGATTGATTGTGAAAGTGATATTAACCTTACATACGTTATCTCCTCCTTTGTGTATTAGCCAACGCTTAGGCCACAGGGACGTGCAATAAGGTATTGATTAAACAGAGCAATTCTAGCTAATAGACTTCCTATATTTGCCTCTAAGATGCGTTAAGTGATTGTAGACAAGCAGAGTCTAATCCTTGCCCACATAGCTAATATATAGTATCACCTATGCACTAATATCCCTTGTCAATAAGTGGGTCTTACCTAAGTTGTTGCTTTTTTGTTAGCTTGTTTTAAACCGTACTTCCGTATGAAAATACCTCTTATACTATCTAAAGTTATAGGGCATGTAGCCTGTAACTTATAATGCGTATAGCCTATAACTATACGACACACAGTCTGTAGCTATAGAAAGAGGTTAGAGACATTAATAGATTCACTAATTTAAAGAAGCTACGTTTCTATATACAAATAGGTCTAGTTCTACTATGTATTTAAACGAACATACTGATAAGGAATACTGGTGCATGGGGGGTAGGGGGGTACTGCACTGTACAAGGAAGGGGATAGTTATCTAACAGGCTAATAGCAACGCTATTTATCTTATCTTTAACTTTTAATGCCTTATGAAGGGCGTAAGCTCACTAACGACAGTTAACAAATTAATCTTCCTCACCTTGCTTAGCCTAAGCAATCTAACAGGGGTGGATGCTATGTTTCTTTCTTTCTTCAGCTGTAGGTTTATAGCAGTGTTCAATAATGCTATCATAAATCTAAATAATCTATTATAAGATAGTCTGTTTTGCCAAAAGGCAACTTTCTATCATCTGTTACAAAGTAATCCGCTACCTTAAACCACCAGGGAGGAGGGTTTTGTGGAAAGTCCGGGATATTATTAAGGAAACATTATGGGTTCTTGACAGCTACTGTGAGACTCTCTCCTTGAATCTTCCTAGAATCAATCAATATGGCGCAAGAGAACTCACCCGTTAACCAAGCATTACAGTCATTACTTATATAATCTTACACTGCAATAGATTCAGATTATCCGGATCTCTTAGTAAAACCCGGACTCCAAAAACGTAAAAAAGCAAATGCCAAAATTTGGCTCTCGGAGCAACAGTGGATGCAAAATCCCGAAGACTGCGCTTAATGAAATAAAATGACTAGTTCCTATCGCTGAACATATCACTAAAAACACAATCTAATGTTCCGGTTTGAATAATGTTGTAGGGTCAACCTAAATTCCCATTTGGAGCCTAAAATTCTTATGTACCGCAGACCCACCATCCGCCTCATCTTCTCCTACAATATATACAAGCCACTCAACCTAAAGTTCGCCACAGAACATACATTTCCAAATCAGAAGACATCATGTTTCCATTCTGGTTTTAAAACTACCTCTCTTGTTGCATCTAGATAAGACCAAAGTGCAGGTCTCGGCGCTTATCAGTCACCACTGGCGTACCGGTAGTCTGAAGACTGGTGGCATTACTGATCGCACTGTTCAAGTTCGCGACTTGATCTAGAGTGATAGGATTCGCCTGCTTAGTCCATCCTAGCTCAACCGGAAGGCGTTCATTCTCTATCATACAAGATTAGGCCAGAATCAGATACGGTGGAGTACTTGATTGATGTATCGAACTTACCGAAAAAGTAGGTTACTAGAGTTCTGTTCACAGTTTGCGCTTCAATGTCGCCAAAAATTAAGAATGGAGCGGACATCTCCCCAAGACTGAATGCCTCCATGGTCGCAGTGAAGGTGTACTCTGGATTGCCTGCCTTGGACTGAAGTTGGCGTGCTACCTTGCCGTTGGCAATCATATTTATGTCCATTATTTCGTCGGTCCAGTAAGCGGTCGTCTGCTCGAAGATTGACGCGTTGAACACGTGGTTGTTTCCAAAGAAAGCATCGGAGCGACTATTCACGAGAAGTTAGCATTCCAAGGTTCTAGTACGAAAAACTCTTAGTAGAATCGAGGCTTCGAACTAACCTCATGCTTGCGTCATGTTCCAAGACGTTGTGTCGGTTGAGTTGGTCACTGGGAGAAAAGAAGTCAGTATTGGTTTGTTCTAGCAAACTTAGGGCATGAAATCACGAAGTCTCTCAGGAGCCATTGTCCTTAATACAGTTCCACGAACCCCTGAGTAGCAGGCGCTTAGAAGGAAAGAATCCTCGGGGTCTCTTACAGGGTGAAGTATGTTGCATTCGGGTCTGGGTTGGCAGGAAGAGCCTGTTGGAACATGATGGTCGCGATTGATTCGTTAAAGTTGAGTGCTCCAGTCAAAGCACCAACTACGACTTCCTGTGTAAGGTTTTTGCCGTCGTGGTTGAGGAATCCATGGTTTGCCAAAGTATTCATCATGGGGCAAGGGCCGCGGACTATGGAATATTAGCATTTCGCGAAAAAGGGTTTATATGCTTCTATTATCTTACAGTCATCAGCTCCCCCAGGAGCCCAAGAATCAAGAGAACCTTGTTGAGCAGTGACCAGGGCCAAGGTCAAGCTGGTGGACAGGATAGTAAGCTTCATGTTGAACTATTTTGCTGTTGGCCGTGGTGTAGCGAGGTAGTAATGAATGTAATAATGAATGTATGGTATATCGATAGAAAGTGAGTGGTGGGTGATTCTCTCATTGAACGGGAGGACAACATATTTATACAATCCGACGACATCTACAACGCCCTCTCCAGCTGACACAGAATCCCCCATATGTTAGCTCCCGCTCTGCTGTGACCTCATAGCTTCAACCTATCAGTTGGCTATCCGAGAAAACTAGTTGCTCGGGGCAGCACAGCACTGCGTATTCTCGGCAGTGATTAGGGGATGATGTCGATCCGGCAAATTACTTCTTTGTCGGGTTCGCTATGCCATCGATCCGCGACTCCACGGGATGTTTACATTGCCAATAGGAAGCTGGCTATTACTATTGCTGGACCAATAGGATGCAGGATATTACTTATTCGCATAAATTCCTAAACTGCCTGCGAAGCCACCCACATTTCCTAAATTTAATCCCCGATAACCTTGAATAATTCAGCTAGGGCAAGCACTCGGTTTTCGCTCAGAGGCCTCCTAAGTCGTATTCGCTGTCGCTTGACTCGCATTCGCTATCGCTTAGGGCGCCTCCAGCCCCCTGATTCGCAGAGCGAGCACAGAGGTCCGATTGTACGAATCCAACTGTTACATCGAATAGTTATATCCAATCAGGAATGCCCCGTCCATTTCAAGCTTTTAAGAAACTGCAAATCAGCCACACTCTATTGGAAGAGGGCGTTTCTGCTTGGCAGTGCATGGGCGTCTGCTGAAAGTACTGAATTGATCTCTACTGCAGTATGATTGATCTGAAACAACTGTACTTCGTACCGATCTCTAGAACAATGTGGTGACGGTGGACCCTGAAACTAAATACAGAGAAGCGCCAAGGACGCCAGTTAGCATAGCCAGCACTCCGTACTTATCGTATCGCGCTCACGTTGTGTGAACGTAGATTACTAACCAAAGTCCGCCACCTCAAAGGGTTGGCTGGCGTAGCTGGTAAGTGAAGCTCCTCGCTGAGAGCCTGCTGCAAATATTACACGTCCTTTTGGACAATTCGCTCGCTTCCTCAGCTTTGTACGAAGTAATCAATAAACACATTGGAAAATAGTCCTAAGTAGCCAACGAAAGCTGAATTCGGTCCCACGACGTTTCTGACTCATGCATAAACGAGTGTCTACGATCCCGCCTGCATACTTGACTGCATCAGGACGCAGATGTATTTCGTCCTATATTCCTGATCATAACTCCCCCTAGCAAGGGCTTTTCCGATTGAAAAATGGAGCCAGCAGCCATGAGGGATAAAGCCCTTGGCTTCTCTACGACAACAATTTACAGAATATGTTATGGCCGCTATTGCATGCACAACATGGGATGTAGCACCGTTCGCAACTTGGCAAACAATACTACCTCCACTTTAGGGCCTTTTGAAGACATTTTCTGCAAGCAGAGCGGGCCTGCAAAAGCTGACCCATTACTCTCATCGTATCCCGTGGAATCCGGTTACGATGCAAACAGGCTAGAAAAATAATTGAAACCTCTTAAACTTTCCTGAAAACCACTGCGAGTCCTGAATCAATCTCCTTATGACCGCAAACTTCAATACTATCCGAGAGGTACCATTGACAAACAACCCAAGAGGCGGTGCAGTCGCCAGTGACGAGTCACGCACCAGTGGAGTCTTCAGCAAGGGTTGCCAACTTTTTGCGGGGAAAGAAATATTTATCGATGGCTCTGCTATTATCCCAGAAAACCCCATCCATCAACTGGCATGCATCCGTGTGCTCCTCGGCTTAAATGTTAAGCTGGGATTATCTCAACATTGGGCTCAATGAAGGATGATGACTAAAGCTACTTTGCTCAACCTCCGGATACTTGTATCCGATTGAGAACAAATGGAGCAACAGTTAGCCACTTCTCACCTATCCAGTCTTAGCCATCACTTGAAGGCATGTTGAAAAATCAGTTTGCTTGCTATCTCGTAAACAACTTGGACCTCTGCGCTGGGAAGGGATCGTCTCTTTCTGCCAGGCTTCGGACAAAGGTTTAGCTATGATGCTTTGTGCTGGCTGTCGTCCAATTCTTCGAACGAGACTTAAAAGCGATTCATGTAAGCTTGAAACGCGACATCAACGCTATAAGTACCCTTGTTATTACCTCATTATCAATGCGGGGAAGTACTGTTGACAGAGAACTTGCATTCCCATTAGACAGAGCTTGCATTGTACTCAAATTAGAGGGGAATTCTGCCTTTTAGAGAGTGAGTTCGCATTTGAGCAACAGATGCCAGTGACATGAGGACGGAACGGAAATGATTGAAGCCTACGTCAAAATTAGCACAAAAAGGACAACATGAAAAAAAGAGAACGAGAAGAGCCTGCAGGATTTGGACGGCTAAAAAAAGAAAATAGAGAAGAGACAGGTGTAGAGGTTGTATTCGGGTTCGTAAACCCGACAATATAATCGTGGCTGCATCCTCCAATTCGTACCCCAGAATTTGTACCCCAATTTTATGCCACGATTCCAAATCGCTGGATTTCCGATGAGACCCCTTCGGATCGAACTGTCCCACCGCCCCTCCTCAAGATTATCCCGCGAGTCGAGCCTGCAGAACTCGCCGGTAGAAAGAGATCGGCAGTCGTGAATACGACAGATTTCGGCTCGGAATTTGCTGTGAATCCGTGATACGACTGAAGAAAATAGCAAGATCTTTGATGCTGTGCTACAAGGCCCTACAATTGCGAAGCCCCTCAAATGGACCTTACTCTGGTCGTTCGGTGGCTCTCTGGATACGCTTCGGAATAGTCGGAAGTGGCATGTTCCTACGATCCGTTAGAGAATAATTTGAAGCATTTTTGGGGAGCCATAGAGGGATTCTTATTCTTCAATTTCTGATAACGTACTGTACATAAGCTGCTATTGTTCGTTTCAAACGTCTTTGAATTAAAGCAGTGGTAAGCTGGTAAGCTGTAACATTTGAGGGACAACAGAGGAGAAGATTTGATACCACATTTCCGGTGCTTCCATTTTTAACTCTCTTGATTTCCCGCTAATATGCTTTCAACTGGTAGAAGCGCCATGATCGGAACTCTAAAACCTTGCTCTTGTTGCCAGTCATTAGAGAAAGCAAACCAGAAATTATATACCTGGACAGCAAGTAGTAGAGATAATTAAGCCGAATAGAATACAGGCGTAATTCTAATGTCTGTGATAGGGAATCTTCATAAGGAATTAGATCATTTACCGAAGTGCGCATTGATATACTCGAGTATGAATCGTTCAAGTTATCGTGAAATTTGGTAATCTCGCGCTCAGCATTTTGGGGAAGGTTTGAAACCCCTTGGCAAGCTGTTGTACAGCACCTTTTCATCCATGAATATGTAGCTCTAAGATTTAAGCTGAATTCATTTGAAATATCATTCTAAGAACAATATAATACTGACTGTAATCCTATTTGTTCGGCTTTTAAATGACACAAGCAGAATCTATATTATTTATATGTAGGTACCTAAGATACCCGCAAGAGCAAACAGGTCCGATGTTTCTAAATCGCGTAATTACAGCTAACAACAAGTAATTTGGTGTGGTCCTCTATTGAATTAACTTTGAATTGGAGTAGGTTCACAATTGCACAAGGTTAGAATCCCATCTTAACCGGGAATCATACTGTACTACAGTAGCCTCAATGCTAGACGGGGGCCATCGCTAACCGATAGGGGAACCTCGTTAAGAATAGGCGACTTGGAACAGGGCCATCGAAGCCTGGAATTTATTTGGCTGCCTAATAACCCAACCCTGTACAGTACCACCTCGTCTTGTACAGTTCATCTTCTCATCAACCACCAAACTTCTCATATCCTCGAATGGAGCAATTCTTAATTTCACAGTACTTAACCTGGCCTGGTATAGTACGTATAATGCCGATTAGCGATCGATATAGCGTATCTCACTGCTAGCGTTTTCCCCACCTCTACTCTGCAATCAAAATTCACATTTATACGCTTGAAAATGGCAACAATGGCCACATCACTCTCAAAACTTAAAGCCTATCTTTTAGGGCCATCGGAATCCCTACGTATCTTGGTAATCGGACTTGATTGCAGTGGGAAGAGCACAATGCTGCGTCATCTTGCTACTGCGTGTGATGGATACATAAACACTACGATCCCCGCCATCAGATTGTATATTGAGACCCATCGGTACCGAAACACTGAAATCTCCAGCTGGGAAATCGGAGGGTCTCGTGGGTATGGATGGCGTCAGAAAGTCGATCAGCTGTCAAAAGGCATGAAGGCACTTGTGTTTGTAGTTCACAGTTTGCGGATTTCCAAGCTGAAATGATTACAGAGACCGAGCCAAGAGCTGCAGTCATGTTTTCGAATTCTGCGTTGTATTTTTCGTCTCATGTATTGTGATTTAAGCTGCTTAACGTGGAATCCAGGGCTCTACACTGGCAAGATGACGAAAACGAATACATGTTTCTGATATCCCTAATGGAATGAAACGAGCTGAACAAAGAAGCTGTTACAAAAATCACTACCCTATCTCATAAGTGATGTTTCACCGCTAGAATACATCGGGATAAGCGACCAAGGCCCTCCGACTTCCCCCAGACAGAATGTTCGAAAGTTGATGACAATCTCACATTTAAAGCGCTAAGGTTGGTTTATTTTAAGCATTATTGAGACTTATTGCTTGAGACCTAGGAGTATAGTAGTATGGCTTTAAAAACTATGACGTGCTTCGAGGGACCATAGCAATAGAGATGGTGCATTGCTAGGTCTGCGATGAGAAGGTGGGCATTTTAAAATCATTGTATAGTACAACAGTCGAAGGAAGTCCTATAGTTCCTTTTTTAAAAAAAAAATTCTTTTGCTTTCCAATAGTAGTCAGATGTCTTTACAGATGTTTAACCCCACAGCTCAAATTCTAGAAATTCTGAAGGTGTGTTCTGCAGGCAGCGTTGCCACTCATCGGCAAGACCGAGCATAGATGAACCATTGCAGCTTGAATGAAACAAATAATTCCTTTAAAGTCCACCCAGAACTACAGTGATCCACCGTCCACGGTCTGATTTCTATCCTACGCTTAAGAGATACTTCGGTATGTCGGCTTGACGGGGGCCGACCTGTGACTCGCAATGTCTGAACAGAAGAAAGCCGGCCCAGCAGGCACATCTCATCCGATATCTTCCTTTGCTCATCAAGGCTTGCGATTGCATTTTCCTGCTACCGACCAATGAAAACTCCGAAAGCTTTGTTTCGAATACGAAAAAGTAAATGCACGTACTCTTCCATGTTTCTTCCAGAAGCACTTAGAGCATGGCATCACTCTGTTTGTGCCGTGGATCGACGGGAGGCCGATGATCTGCCGCGTGGCCGATCTATGCTTGTTTGATTTATGTTTAAAATCTTTATTTTAAGCATCTTTGCTTAAAGCAGTTGGTGAACCGATGGCTGGTTGGGGCTGTGGTATTATTATTCAGGACGGAATAATTGAACCGTTTTATATTTCCGACGATATTGACACAAGTTCGATTCTTACAAGCCTTCTGGCCCATGTTCAATGATGAGAATGCACTTTCCGATAGTGGGTACTGTATAGAGATATTCTTTTCCAATGGTAGTTACATTTTGATATAGGTACTAACAGAAGCCAAAGTCGACCTAGTTTTTAACCAGGAGAACAAAATTATGAGCTGCTTTAAATCAGATCTCCTAGCTAAATATCTCTAGCCCGGCTTTTGGGCAGGAGCGCCTTTCTTAGTACCATACTGGTATACTTAAATTCAATAAATTGTTTTCGAGCGCGGTGTTTTGAAACCATGACTGTGGGGATACCAGTAGCTACCACAATCGGCTCGGTTCCTCGAGGCCCTGGCTCCGCCCACATCCCGTGAGCGTAAGCTTGTTTCTTAAGCTTGTTCTACTACCGGTAGTCGGATTTGATATTCCACTTCTGGAGGGCTACACCGCGCTGTGAGAAACTCAGCAAGCTACCTCAACGGATATATAAATCTCTACACTTCCCTAAACTTTCTTCTCATCATCAGCATCTCCTTCACTTACATTTCCATTCATACAGCTGGGCTGAGAACATTTATCTTTCTACCTATTTTTCCAATTAGCATACCTTACAACACATCTTAATTTTAACTTCTTGTATCTCGTCGCTTAAGCCTAATCATCCATCAAGATGCGCTTCACAAGTTCAACTAGTACCCTTCTCCTCCTCGCCTCGACTTTTCTCGCAGCAAGCACTGCACCAATCCCGGTTAGCTTAAACAATGACCACCTAATCACTCTCCGGGGCGACAGTTCTTCTGCTTCTGCAGGCAGCTCGGAATCGGGAAGCAAGTCCTCGCCCCCACCGCCGTCTTCAAATGAGGGAAGCAAGTCTCCATCCTCATCTTCACCACCAGCTTCACAACCGCCATCTTCACCACCGGCATCTCCAAATGATGGAAGCAAGTCTCCATCCTCACCTTCACCACCAGCTTCACAACCGCCATCTTCGCCACCTGCATCTCCACCTGCATCTCCAAATGACGGAAGCAAGTCTCCATCCTCATCACCACCGCCATCTTCACCACCAGCATCTTCACCACCAGCATCTTCAAATGATGGAAGCAAGTCTCCATCCTCATCACCATCGGCATCTTCACCACCGGCATCTTCACCACCAGCATCTTCAAATGAGGGAAGCAAGTCTCCATCCTCATCACCACCGGCATCTTCACCAGCATCTTCAAATGAGGGAAGCAAGTCTCCATCCTCATCTTCACCACCAGCATCTTCACCATCCCCATCTTCAAATGATGGAAGCAAGCCCCCATCCTCATCATCACCAGAATCTTCCCCCTCAACACCACCGCCATCTTCAAATGATGGAAGCAAGTCTCCATCCTCATCATCCTCATCGCCATCTTCACCACCTCCATCATCTCCACCAAAGTCATCGCCACCTCCTCCACCATCTCCACCAATGTCATCACCAAACCCTCCCTCCCCACCATCGTCGAGCGAAGGTGGAGAGTCCAGCAGCGGAAAACAATCACCTCCAAATAGCGGTAGCGAGAGCTCCTCTTGTAAGTTGTGCTATATTTTCATGTTAGTGACCAAGGACTGATCAGCTATAGCCACCACCACCACAACTACAACCACCACCAACTAATAACCCAGCTGATAGCCAAAGCTCTAAGAGCTCTGGGAGCCAGATGCCTTGTGGCTGATGGGATTGCAATATAGAGCAGTGCTTTTAATCGTTATTGCTGAAAAAGTTATAATCTTGCAAATTCGGTTTTAGTTTTGAAAAAGTTACTGTGCGGGACATCTGTATTACTTTCTTTTTATGTACTTAGTCTCAAATCCATGGATTGGATATTGCAGAATTCAATATTTTACTGTTTAGTATCAAGACACAATGGTTACAGCTTCTGTACTAGAGATGTTTAGTCACAATACAGGTAAGTTCTAGATTCCTCCTCATAAATATTTCTATAGGTATCTAGATCACAATAATTTGATACGGAATAGTTTTGCAATATATGGGTTACGTAACTACAATTATAAATACCGCAAACGGTAATAGCAGAGACAATGTCCACATCTCATTGTCATTAGATATCTCTTTTCAGAATTGGGTTTTTATCGGCTGTAGACTTGATGTTGGATGGGAAGCTATTTGGAATAGTCAAACTTAGATTCCTTGACCATATTAGCAGAATCTTTGCCGTTTCTGTAAACCTTGCCACTCTCGAGCACAGTCTACAAACCGCCATTGTGGATGCATACCAGTTGATCAAGTCGGATTGTGAAAATACCTTTGAGAAAAACCCGAAGGATTCTTGTTTTGTGATTCAGCTCTAATTCCAAGTTAGTCTTATGGCAGAATTGGTGTCCTTCTTGGATTGATATCAAAGATAAGTCATTAACAGATCGATCTTAATGCAGGACTAACATTATGTTCTTCGCTTTAAGTCGGATACGTGTTTAAATCCGAGTCCGCGGCAACCGATCCGAGCCCAAGATACACTACAAACTAAACCAAGAAAGCTACTCAACCTAAGTAAAGGCAATAATCAATCCGAAAGAAAGGGCTGTTCATATTACAACAGTAAAGGCTTCTAAACAGATCTAATGACAAATATCAACAAGTTAGATCTCCAAAATCTCCGGCCTAAGATTCTACTCTATCTAGGCAGAAGGAAGCCCACACTTTTAATCAACAATATTGTCGACTTAGGATCAACTTAACCATAGATTAGAGTGAGTTGCAGTGAATATCATGTGACTGTATTACGCCGTGACATTAATCACGAGACCTATCGCAACTTCTCTCGGTTCGATAGCCGGAGAATCTCTCGGAGTATCTTCTGAATCGTGTTGTTGTAGTTACAGTATGTTCCTTCGCTCCAATTAATTGTCTCTGCATGATGAACAAGAAAAATGCTTGAACAAGAGACATTATGCAATAGGTAGGTTAGATATAAACTTTATTAAGAGCCCTTAACGCGGCTGAGTTTTTTTTTAAACGTTGCTCTTATTCTGATACATTCTTACCCCACTAATGCTGCTGCTTGCTTCGTCGCTAGAGTAAACGGACATTGTAAAGTGTGGGAACGCGATGCAGGAGTGACGTTGAGTGGATCATTGCTTTTCACTGAGCATATATATCAAAGATTTCAACAAAAACAATACACAGAAATTACAACCGTAGAATACTTGGTAGTCGCAGCATCAACAACAACAACAACACTCAAAATGGCTGATCCACAACAACTTCGAAAGGCAGAGGCGCTCAACGCTGTACGTCGGGCGTGGTGGAAAGAATCTAGTGTTTATCAGATATACCCCGCATCATTCAAAGACTCGACTGGATCGGGAACTGGAGACTTAAAGGGAATCATTTCTAAGGTTGATTATCTGAAGAAACTTGGGGTTGAGTGCGTTTGGTTATCTCCTATTTTTGCAAGTCCACAGGTGGACATGGTATGTCTAATTCCTCAATTGGCCACAACTATACCGTTGGAGCTGCTTTATTGACTATGTTTGTTGTAGGGTTATGATATTTCGGATTACTACACGATTGCGCCAGAATATGGTAATGTTGAGGATGTTGATACCTTGGCAAAGGAGCTTCATTCGAGAGACATGAAATTGGTGCTTGATCTTGTTGTAAACCACACTAGCGATCAACATGAGTGGTTCAAGAAATCACGAAGCTCCAAAGATAACGAATACCGAGACTGGTATGTCTGGAGAGATGCCAGATACGACGAGAGTGGAAACAGGCAGCCGCCAACTAACTGGCAGTCGCATTTTCAAGGTAACTAAAGAAGTATATTCCACCCTATGATACAGTTACTAAATTCGTTATAGGGAATGCTTGGGAATGGGATGAGAAGACCCAACAGTACTACCTCCGTCTCTACGCCAAAGAGCAGCCTGACCTCAATTGGGAGAACCCAAAAGTCCGAGCAGCTGTACATGACATCATGCGATTTTGGCTGAATCGTGGGTGTGATGGTTTCCGAATGGACGTCATCAATTTCATTAGCAAAGACCAAACTTTCAAAGATTCTGATCCTAAGAGTGGAACTTTGTTCCCTGGATCAGAATATTATGCAGCAGGACCAAGATTGCATGAATATCTCAAAGAGCTAGGAAGTATTTTGAAGGAGTACGGTGCCTTTAATGTTGGAGAGATGCCTTATGTGAGGGATCCGAAGGAAGTTATCAAGAGTGTGAAATTCGACCGTGGGGAGTTAAATATGATATTTCACTTTGAGATGTAAGTTCCTTGGATCCAGGAAATAAATAGCCAGTAACTAACATTGGCAGTGTGGATATTGATCATGGTCCAGAGGGTAAATTCTCAGCAGGAAACTGGTCAATCAAACAGCTCAAGGGTATTGTCGCCAAATGGCAGACATTCATGCACGAGAACGGGGGTTGGAATGCTCTCTACATTGAAAACCATGACCAGCCTCGAAGCATCAGTCGATTTGCTTCGGATGCTCCCGAACACCGTGAGACAAGTGCGAAAATGCTTGCCACTTTCTTGGGATTTCAAGCAGGCACGCCTTTTATCTACCAGGGCCAGGAGTTGGGAATGACGAACGTGCCAAAGGAGTGGGAAATGGACGAGTACAAGGATATCGATTGCCTGAACCACTGGGAGTAAGCTATTTTTTTCAACGATTGGAAACAAATATAGACAACTGACACATTGTAGGCCACTCAAGAAAGCAACAAATGATACCAAGATTCTAGATGCCGCACGAGTTGAGTATCAAAAGAAGTCTCGCGATAATGCTCGTACGCCTATGCAGTGGGATTCGACAGCAAATGCAGGCTTCACATCTCCCAACTCACAACCATGGATGAGGCCAAATACGAACACAAAGGACATCAATGCTGCATCTCAAACAGATAACCCAGCTTCGACCTTCAACTACTGGGTAACGATCTTGAAAGCCCGAAAGCAGTACAAGGAAATCGTTGTTTATGGAACTTTCAAGCTCGTTGACGCCGAGAACGAGAAGATTTTGGCGTATTCGATGACCTCTCAGGAGGGCCAGGCTATTCTGGTTGCTTGCAACTTTACAGCGGAGATTGTGTCCTGGAAGTGTATCACAGGTAAAGAGAAAGAGGTTATTGTCAGCAATACCGGGAAGTCTCTGGAAGATTTTAAGGGAAAACAAGAAATTTCTCTCGCGCCATTTGAGGCTTTTGCAGTTCTTATTTAAACCGTGGTTGGAATATTTCGAAGCGCATATAGACTGTTGACATCTCTTGAAAATGATTTTCTATGATATATCATAGCCCCAAATCAAAATTTAACTTGTGGCACTCAATCAAATACGCTCAAATGCTACGAGATATATTTGTGTCCACTGCCTTGACACCTCAAATGAAAGGTCAAACCTTTCGCAACCTTTTCACCAGCTACTATTTATTTCTGCTTTTAGCTCGCTTCCTTCTTTACTTCTACACGTAGTCGAAGGATTTCGCAACTACGCCCAAGTTCACCATTCGACTCACTTTCATAACCAGCTCGGCGATGCGTAGCGTCCACCTCGAGACATGACGGCTAAGAGCTCTGTCTACTGCATGAATAACGAGCTATCATGCAGTATCCTTACCTAAAACCGGACAAAAACAAATCTAGTATGGAAGTTGACCTTATTCTCATCAGGCGTCGACCGCCTCTTATCCTCGAGTAATTTTCATCTGTTGTCAAGTAAATTTATCCTGGCCCGAGACTTATTACATTGAGAAATTCGAGTTTTCACTTGGCATGTTAAGCATATCAGTATCAGAGGTATCCCAAAGATTACTGCTCGACAAGAAGCGGTCCAGGGTACCTGGTGATTCTGCACCATTGAAAGAATTGTTAAAGTTTTGAAGTTGCTCGAATAAGTCAACAGGCGGCGAAAGTGTGTTTAGTGTCTCCACCACATGTGAGCCCCACGGGAGATCCATGAAATGTGGCATTATCTGCTGGAAATTATTGATATAGCCATTCCGCTCATTTTGGATCTTGTTGAATTCTCCCGAAGACAGAAACTCGGGAGGCGCTGTTGTAGAATCGAGTCCTAGGTCAAAGGTTTGATCTGAAGATGCAGTACTTTCAATGGGCCATTCTACTTCCTCGACGCGAGAGCTAGGTTCTATTAGCAATGGTGGGCAGCTTTGAATGCCTTCAATCTTGTTGCATAGCATAGAGATGAGCTTTTTGTTCCCGCCTCGACAAGAAGCAAGGACTCTTTGAAGCTGGTTGAGTATGTCTCGCGGGCCATCCGCTAGGTCCCATAGGACTGGAGATTCATTCGCTAGCGACTCTGTAACTGCTGTAGCAATTTCATATATTTTGAATGCCTTTTTATCATATCAGTTTCTAAAAGACATGGGAATTTTTGGTCGACTTACCATGGTTGGGCCATGTGCTTCAATTGCAGCATTTGGGAGCTTCGAAATGACTCCTAAAAAGTCTTGCGCAATCTGTATTGGGTGCGAAAGCGAGGTTGCCCTTTGGAACGTCTGGGAATGTCCATTATTCATTGTCGCTTTCCACAGCAATGCACACATCCACTGTCGGGTCACGCAAATGTCAGCTCGCTGTACGTCACTGGTTGAAGCTCCATCAATGGGGACTTCTTGGAGCTTCTGTTGCAAAGAATCAAGGCAGTTCCGGCTAGCAGGTTCCATTGCACCCTGATTCGATGTATCTCCTTCTGCATTCTGGAGAATGTCAAAAGCTCCGGACTTGTCGAAGATCCAGAAGAGATTTATCAGCTTCATGAAAGCTGGCAATACCTGGCTCTCATCGTCGCCATCCATCGAAGGGAAGAGAACATTTGCTTTTAACACAACTGGAAGCTTGTGTAGCATTGCAACACCTCTGGAGACTTGAGCAAACGTTCTTAAGAATAGATTTGTGGATGCGCCTACCTTTCGGTAACAAATAGAAGCCAAAGAATACGCCTCCGAATCTGTTGCTCCGCCATCGACATAGCAGTATATGGCGACTCTTTATGCAGTCCCATGATCTGAGCAAGTGTGATGGCCTCTCGTAAATACAACAAAGATTTCACACCTCCTGGTTGGTCGTTCTCATGGTAGATGTGCAAGAAGAACGCAATTTTGAGTATATTGAGGCTCACCTGCGGACGATCGTTATTCAGTACCTTTGCCCGTTGGCATTCAGACTCCATCGAACTCGCTGATGTGGCATCTTCCTCAGTCCGGTTGAGTTTTAGCTGCGCTATGGTTGCTGCTGCTACCGCATTCGCCAAAGCATAGGTCTCCGTGTCGTGCTCGTCTCTTTGCAATGATGCCATGACCTCCTCCACCGTAACAATCGGCCACACCGCGTATAGCCGGAGACGGTAGACACATAGTCGGAGTACCAGAGCTGCGATTGGTGTTCTCTGAGTATTTTCATATGATCTTTCTTCGTTAGTGTTCTTCCGGACAAAGGCACATAATTGAAGATATACTTTACGATGGGTGTGGGTGTTTCGGGACTAGGATTAAATGAAACGGGAGTTTCTGTATCCGGCGCTGGGGAATCGTCCGTAATATTTTGTTGTTGCTGAGCTTGCGCAATGACTTGTATCGTCTTTGCGCGCAACGTTCTAGGACCACGAGCTCGCTGACGCTTCTCGAAGGTGCAAGCTATTCCAACAGCATTACAGCCATCACAAGGAGGCACCTCTGAACACTTGATCTTCCGTATTTTACAGCCATCGCAGGCTCGTTTGATGACTTTCCGCCCTGTGCCTGTCACTTTGGGCGACGACATTATGGAGCGGTTTCTCACATGTTCGCCGTCATGATACTCCGGAATTATTTTCGGAAGTCGAGTCGGAGGGACATCGTCACGTAATTGTACTCTTCAATGTCGTGCTTACAGGGGTATGTTCAGTGAAGCCGGGTCGGCTTGATTGCGGGGTTCTAGGTACTTGGGTTCTGAAAGCGCCGCGGCCGTGAGTCGTGACTCGTGGCCGTCGCTTAAAAGGGGTCGCTAAGTCTTGATTTATCTCTGTACGCCGGTCTCCTGGCTAATATGAAGCAGTTCGAATGAAAATAAGACTTTTGGGACTCATTTTTAAGTATTCCTTTTGGGCTGGGAAAGTTCTTTGGAATAGCTTGATCAACACATTTGTACAAAGTGTATGGCTATGTGACGCACTAAGTTTCTTCCAAAATGATTCGTTGCTGAAACTTAAAGTAATCACTAAGCTTGACATTCATAGCTTAATACTTGAACCGGAAATCGAGACGTTTGTTACCGTCTGTTTCTCGCGCCTCTTTGTCATTCTGATAAGCAGACCGCTCCTCAACTGACATAACATTCCAAGCCTCCTCCTTTTTCTTGTTCAAGTGCCTTAGATACCAACCTTGCACAACGAAGGTGACAAGGGCGAGTGCGCAGATGGAGATTAGAACTTTGTTTCCTTGATGATAGTATGGGGAGTCGTAAGAACGATAAATTTGGGAGCCGATCAAGGAGCCGATTTGGACAATGACGTTGTATGTGGCTGCAGTAATTGCTCGCTTTTTGACGTCAAATGTGTTCTCGGATATCCAAGATGATACAATGGGATGAAAGTATGGATCTAGTTATGGTCAGCAGTTGTAGATTGAAAAAAGATCACACTTTTCTTACATCCAGAGATAAGAGTGATCATAGAAAAGCGGCCCCAATCCCGACCTCCATCGGGCAAGGTAATGAGTGCAGCAAGGATGGGCAGAATCCAGAACTCTCCAAATATGCAATGGAATGTCCTTTCGTTAAAGAAGTCACTGCTGTATGAAAGTGAAAGCATTGTGATTATCTGTAATACGGCCGAAGGAATCGTAAGCATATTCGAATCAAAGGTTGAGAAGCCAATGCGCTTGAGAGTAAGAGTGAGGTATGACTGAACAGGAGTTGCAGGAATGTATGCCACCAATCCGATGAAGTACAGTCCCCACATCGAAGAGTCACTCCAGGCATTTTTTATATCCTTCCAGGTTGCTGGCTCTTTAAGAGCAGTAAGTCCTTTGGCAGGATCGTCCCTCAGAATTCGGTTGATCATGATGACTTCTTCTCGCTCGGTATACCACGATTTGCGGAATATAACACCCTTGGTCTCTGTTGGAGACACGGGAAGCCATAGAAAGCTAATAACACCAAGCAAAAATGTTAAGAGGCCCTCGAGCAAAAACAGCCAAAACCATCCGGGCTTACCCCCAATTCCACGCATCTCGAGTATGCCGGCGGCCAGAAGGGCAGAAATGACTCTAGCAACATTGAGAGTTGACCAAAAAGCAGCAAGACGGACGGAAAGTTCTTTCGACTTGTAAAAGTACGTCGCGAACAAAATGGTTCCAGGGATAAATCCACCTTCACATGCACCGATGAGGGCTCGCGTGATGTAAAAAGAGGTTCTATTTGTCATCCATGCTTGAGCCCAAGACACCGTCCCCCACAGCATCATCATAGTTGGCAGGACATATTTGAAACCATAACGTTTGGTGAGAAATTGAACAGGAAATTCGGCTGTCAGGAAAGCAAGAAGCTGAATGGTTGTCCCGTTGTTGTAATCGTCAGTGCTCAGACCGAGATCTTTTAAGAGGTTGTCCGCTGTGGCATTTGATAAATTTCCACGATCGAGTTGCAATCCGAAGAACTGTGGGATCTATTAGTCTTGATAACCAAAAAGAGGGCATATACTAGTATACCATAACACATATCCATGACAGGAGGTACAAGTCGGTCTTCCGTACAACTCTTCGTTCTTCTTGCTCAGTCCATGTCGCTCCTGGGTCAAAGCGATGTCGTCCTTCGTAGCTCTCGTGGGGGGGAAGGGCATCTGACAAATGCTCGCGACCAACTTGTGCTACTGAATGGTGAGAGGTAGCAACATCATTGGTGCTGGAAACTTTTCGTCGCAAATCGGCAATGTCTTTGTCCATATTGAGGAGCAAAACTGCAGACCTGCAGTGCTTCAAGGACAAAGCTAGACGTAATGTGGACAGAGATAAGTTAGTAGCTGAGCACTCCAATTGGAGAACTCGAGGAACAACCAAGTCCTCCTTATAATAATAAGAAGACTTCTGGATTCCATCTCAAAATTATTTTGCTCCGAGGTCAACGCGTAGACCAAAGCAAGCAGAACAGGGGTGCCCATAGCTTCGGATATTGGCCAAGAAATGGTAAGAGTGGCTCCCAGAGAGTTTGCGGGGTACGCTAAGCCCGTATCTTTGGTTGTATTCCTATTTGCTCAGCCTCCGAGATTTTCTCCGGTGAGCTTGGAAATCATCTTTCTGCACTGCACCCGATGGCACCATTTTCTTCGGAGGCACAATCGGTCCAATGCTTCACCAGTTGCTGCGTCGTCGTAACACGCATACACGAATGTTCTTTAAAAAAAAAATAAGGCCATTTGCACTCCGTTTCTCTGCTCGCTTCCCCAGATTTTCGGAGCAGCTTCTGCAAGATAAATAGCCAGCCCAAATCACGAATTTAGAGGCCCGAAGCACGCCATACTTCAAGGTTGTTGTTGTTGTAGTCGGCTACTTACCTCTCAAGTACTTAGACAAAGTCAGCATTTGAGCTCTGCCGTAACTTTCATGCTATACAAGAACCAATCAAGCCAATCATAACTTCAGAACCTGAACCACCATGCCCTCCGCAGACTACATTGAGTCCACCATTCGGGGTGGTAATGACCTAGCTCGTACTCAGTGCCTTATGCCTATGGTAAACTCGGGCTCGCTCGACAAATTCAAATACAATGATCTCACTCCTGTGATTGGTCGTGAGTTTGAGGATCTACAAGTAGTAGACCTCCTTACAGCCGACGAGCAGCTCATCAAAGATCTTGCAGTGACAAGTATGTTGTACTTGATGAGGTTTCATCGTTTCGAGCTTATTGGTATTTTCTAGTTTCCGAGCGTGGTGTCGTATTCTTGCGAAACCAGGATATTTCGACACAGCAGATGAAAGAACTTTGTGAAAGAATCACTACTGCTGCTGGAACTGTAAGCGATCGTCATTTCCAGCTAAGTCATACACTGACTTTATTCTAGCCAGAGTCGTCGGGTCTTCACATACATCCCTTGACTGAAGCTGGAAGCGAGCTTGGGGATCAAATAAGTGTAATCAGCAGTGAGAAACAGAAGAAAGGAGGTGGACTGACCCATCAATTAAGTGATGTCAGCCGCTTTGCTAGTGCTGGATGGCATTCAGATATCACCTTTGAGCCCGTTCCGTCCGACTATGCAATGCTTAAAATCCACACACTTCCCGCGACAGGTGGGGATACTGTAAGTCCCCCATAAGTGAGCTCCTCTGGCGAACGAGTTGGTGTTGATGTGGTATAGCTCTGGGCATCGGGGTACGAAATATACGACAGACTCTCCCCAAATATGCAGAAATTCCTCGAAGGGTTGACAGCAACACACGATGCCAAGTTCTTCCTCGAGGAGGCAGAGCGTCTAGGAAATCCTCTGAGAGATGGCATTCGAGGCTCCCCACTGAACCAAGGCTCGTCACTTCAAGCCATCCACCCAGTGATTAGAACGAATCGTAAGCAAAACAAGGAATCTTTCGTCGATTGTCTCACTAACTGAAAGCTTCCAGCTGTGACTGGATGGAAGTCGGTCTTTGTCAATAAAGGGTTCACTAAACGCATCAATGGGGTTACTCGCGATGAGTCCGACATGCTCCTCAACTATCTAATAAACCTTGTCACTCAAAACCATGACGCCCAAGTCAGGTTTAAGTGGAGAAAGAACGACCTTGCCATTTGGGACAACAGGAGTAACTGGCACTGTGCAACATACGACTATGAGGCTGCCAGAGCTGGTGATAGAGTGTGCTCGTTAGGAGAGGCTCCTTACTTGGATTTGACGAGTAAAGGAAGGAGGGAAGCTTTAGGACTTTAAAGAGTGAATATTTAGATCTGCATTGCTACTGCAGTGTACGGGGACGTCTCCGGTCTTACGGTCTTTGAATAATATCCCATTAGCTACTGTTTATTGCCCACTAGTAACAGGTGAAGCAGAGGCAGCCACTTACCATACTACTCACGAGATTAGACTAACTCCCATGAACCAAGATTGTTGGATCCTCTCTTGAGTATCAGTAGTTGCAGACACTATCTAGGTCGGTGTAGTTTAACTTAGTCGACGATGGAAAAGAGAGTAACCTTCTCATGAACTGCTTGCTTACTAAGCGCCGGCCGCTTTGTGGGCAGGCTATTCTTTGGGCGGCTGATGCTTACCCTGGACGCTGTACCTCCGTACAGCTCTTGTAATCTCAATGATATACTTATAGCTCTTTGACTTTCTCCATCCTACGCATACGAAGAAGGATGGAGTTGGGATACGCCTAAAGATGTCCTTCAAAGTTCCGAGTCACTACAGCTTTATGCGAATTTGCCCCATCCTTCTATGGCTCGCCCTTCTTACAGCTACGAGTGGTACCGAACTAACCAAGACAGAAGATAATGGCAATAGCCTCTTCGTATGCATTCCACTAACCAGGTGTTGCAATTATACTGACCTGTCTCACTGCAGACCCTTCGCCACATATTCCATCAAGGAATCGATCCTCTGCACAGGAAACTTCTCCAACGAACGATCCCACCACAAGGCGAGATATGGGCTCCGGATGAAGAAGGCACTCATGGATTGCTCCCACCTCTGCAGATCCAAAGACAGTCGATGACCATAAACCGCCTCTTGGACCGTCGCCCCTCATTCATCGAGTCAGCTCTTGAGCAAGCACGGAGAGACCCTGCATACTGGGCTAGCAGATGGAATGCAGCATTTGGCGCGCATTCATGGGTCGTTGATCACATCAAGGGACCAAATGTCACCGACCGCGATACAATCATCAATTTCGCACTCATGGCAGCAAATGCATACACGCTAGTCCCAGGAACAAAGGATTGGGAGGACCTCGATAGTCACTTTGGGTTGAATACAAGTTTGGACTTTGGATGGGAAGCCAATGGTATACGCGGTCACGTATTTGCCGACAAGTTGAACTCTACAATCGTGATTGCAATCAAGGGAACATCAAGGGCCTTGTATGATGGCGAAGAGACTACAACTGCCGATAAGGAGAACGATAATCTCTTCTTCAGTTGTTGTTGTGCTCAACAGGGCCAATGGACATGGCGACGGGTCTGCGACTGTGCTACTTCAACATACGGATGTAATCAAACATGCTTGAGAGAGACCTTGCTGGAAGAACACCGATATTACAAAGCGGCTCGATATCTTTACTCGAATATAACTGACATATATCCCAAGGCAGACGTCTGGTTGACGGGGCACTCCCTCGGTGGTGCGGTTAGTAGCCTCCTTGGATTGACCTTCGGTTTGCCGACAATCACATTCGAAGCTCCACCTGATGCCCTCGCAGCGTCTCGTCTTGGTCTTCCTGTACCACCGAGTTCGCCGCCTAGCTCTCACGCGCGTGCTCAAACCCAGGTATTTCATTTTGGGCATACTGCTGACCCTCTGTTCATGGGATCCTGTAGTGGCGCATCTGCGACCTGCAGTTGGTACGGATATGCTTTTGAGAGTCAATGTCACAGCGGCCTGAGGTGCACATATGATACGGTCATGGATCTTGGCTGGAGGGTCAGCGTACTGACACATGGGATCCGAGATGTCATCAAGGATGTCCTGAGGAAGTATGACCGACTTCCTGAGTGCATTGTTGATGACGAGTGCGTCGACTGTTACAACTGGAAGTTCTATGAGAGCAACAGCTCGCTCCCAGCTACCTCGAGTTCTTCAACTTCAACTTTGGTCCCGACTAAGAGTCGCACAAGAACTTCGACGTGCGAAACCCCTGGGTGGTGGGGCTGCCGGGACGAGAAAACTTCTATGACTTCTGCCAGCTCAACTTCTACTACCATGACCATAACTACCACAACTTGTCAAACGCCTGGGTGGTTTGGGTGCAAAGATAAAACAACCAGCACAAGTACAACTGTCGAGGCCTCTGGAGCTCCTCGACTGGTGACAGCATCCCAGACTACGTATGCTCTCGAGAAATTAACGGACCCCTCTGAGATTCCGCGCACGACGAGCGAAAGCAAAATCCCGAATGCTGAGCTTTAGTTGTACTCGAGCACAAGATTCGATGTTTTTGGTGGCTTCAAGCGAAGCCTTAGTGCATTAGCGTTTATATGAGGTCACGTACTCCTAGTGGAGAATATTGATGACCGTGCTAGGTATGCAGTATTGAAGGGAGCAAGTGGCTGATTGTAAACGTCTTAAGTCTTCAAGGCCAGGTTGCTATGACTACAAGCAAAATATTCTGTGGTCAATCTTTGTACAGGGAAGCTTGACAGCGACAATACTCTCATCGCCTGGACATCCTGCTGTGACTCTACTTTGTGGGAACGAAGGGAGAATTCCGAGAGTAGTACTTTGTTCCTACAACCACCTTACAAATTCTTTAAGCAAAGAAAATATGCATTTGCAAGGAGATGCACATGGTGGGCCGTAGTGCTCTGAGCGGACGGATTAAGCTAGAGCTGTAAAGTATACGTGTATACCCGCAATGAAATAACACTTTAATAACCCCCTTAAATCCAAACCAACCTTCTTTCTCAAATCGGGTACGAGTACTGTGTCACACTCGCGGCTCCTGTGGCCTGCGATTGCCATACCTTTTGTATTGTTATGGTTATACGGGAAATTAAGCGTCATACATTTCATACTTGTCATTGACTACCAGAAAAACCTGCCTACTCATGAATACAATTTTGCTTGGATTTTCCACCCTTGAAAAGTTTGATTATCCTCCGCCCGCGTTCCCACCGAGTTCTCCTGACCGTGCTTCGGGAAGGGGCATCTTCCAACTGTTGGTACGACTGTTCGCATGCTCTAAAAAAGATGGATTTCCTGATGGACTTCGTGGCGATGTTGACAGATCTTCCGCCCTCCTCACCAGGCTTGATGAGCCGCTAGAGCTCAGCCTCCACCTATTGCTATTCCGTCGTCCTGGTACTCCACAACCCTGAGCGGAGTTGCGGGAGTTCATTTGACTGAACTCGATATTTGCAGCCACAACAGCGCTCTGATCAGACCAAAGGGCACAGCCGCAATATACCACACGTGCGCCAATAAAAACCCGAGGGAATAGGGAAATGACAGGTTCACTCTGGTCGGGAATTTTCACTGTCTGCTCGGGAGCCAACTTCACCGCATTGTCATACTCTTCATTCACTTCCCAATCCTGTTCCTGGATACTGTTGAAGCCCTTCTGTTCTGGATCATTTAAAACCGACCCCTTCGTCGCGCTTCTCTGAACACACTTCCACAGCTGTACGGCTTTGTCGAAGAGTTCCCTCAAAGCAGCCTGAAAACTTTCTTGGGCACCCGGACCAAAAAGCAATGGATCAAAGAGTGTGACAACTTCCTCTACTATAGATTCCACGAGGTGATGAACATAGGTTTGCTCGTCGGGCTCGTACGCAGCAAGCAATTGCAGACGGAAAATAGCCTCTTTGCGGGGGTTGCTTTTGATAAGTTGCTTCAATACATCGTTTATGATGTCTCGAGCAGGACTCGATTCAGGGAGATAGTATTCTCTAAAAATACCCGTGTACAGCTTCTCCGCTATGACTTTCTCTGCCGTCGCCATGCGGAGGCACTGAGACGCAATGGAGTTGGACAAGGGGGTCTTTTTAGGAACAACCTTAATAAATCCGGAGTTTTCCAGATCCTTCCAGAAGTCATTCTACACACTAGTTAGCATGGAAGAAAAGATGCGAATGTTTTTACGTAATGTACCGAAACGAATTCCTGTGGTAGTTGGGTGCGAAAGAATCTCTTTGCGATCATATGGCATTCGACAGCCAAAGCCCGAAAATTGGTGGCTCTATGACCGTGTTAGAACAACCACTCATTGCATCGAGAGTCTAATTACTCACAGATATTCCTCAGTCGGGTACTCTAACCCCAGATGACTCCTTAGTGATTCCAATTCAACCTGAGCGGATTCGAGATCCTTCACCGTCCCTTTCAACTCTCTGTCCTTCGAGCTCAGCTCTTTCTTGGTCGTTTTCAGTTCATTATTCGTCTCTTGTAAGGAATTCTGGTGAGCAAACAACTGAGCCTCTAAGCTTTCATTTCTGGCCTCAGAAGATCCCGCTCTCTCATTTGCTTGTGTAAGCTTCAGCTTCAGTTGAGATACCTGACCCTCAAGATTTTTTTGCTTGTTCGTCCCGGTATCCCAGGATTTGTACCTGTTCTCAAATTCTTCAAACAGCGTCTTTTTCTTGGACTCAAGTTCTAAAATCTTCATGTCCGTGCTCGACCGAAGCGAGTCTATCTCCTTCGTCTTGGCTGATTGAAGTGCGAAAAGCTCGGCCACTTTTTCGTTCAATTCTTGACTCTTCAACTGCAGTTGTTGTTCTAGATCTCTCTTATTGTCGAGAAGCTGGTCGTAATCGCTGACCTCCTTATCCTGGAAGATCTTTTTTCCAAGAGCTAGAAACTCTTTCAATTGAGACGAATGCTTTGGTTTAGCAGGAGCTTTAGAAGATCCATTTGTGCTGTTGCCCGCACTCATGTTTGATTGTCGACAGAGTATTATGTGAGCTATATTCGTATCAGCACGTTCACGTTCAATTGATTGATTAGACTGTGGAGATCAGGAGGTAAATGGTTGGAAGAGATAGTGTTGCCCTTACGATGAGTCTGAGAATTGCTTAGTTTGACTAAGTTGACATGAAATTGCGTTCGAAAGAGCAGTTGGTATAATTTGTATGATTTGTACAAGTCTGCTGTTTTCCCTCGGGCACATAGGAAGAACCCAATCCTGCATAATTATACCTCTGCACCAGAGAACTCGGGTGGAACGGCTATGCATCCCACGAATGCGTACCCAATGGCATTTTTCTAAGTGAGAAATTTGACAACTGCCACCGCAACCATATCTCTAGATAGCATACGTGTCGATGATAGTGAGGCTCCAGCTCTTTTGGAGCATATCACCTTGGCCAAACAATAGCTGAGGCTTCGATTGCGGGGTCGCGTTGCGTTGTGTGCACACTGAAATGAATTGGATCTCACATGTCAGCGTCCACTGTGAATCGAGCTTGAGCTGCGGCAACAACCAGAAGGAGACTGAAATGCCACTCGGGAACCCAAGCCTGACATTCAATACCAGTCGCAGTTGGTTAGTATCCAGCGAAGCCATGGTGACTAGAGAGTGTGTCGTTTGTTAGGCGGTGCTCGCTAGCAGCGAGAGCTCCTATTTGCCGTCCACCCACCTTATATGCATTATAAGTGTCGGAATGTTGGAGAGGGAGATCGGTTAGCCTCAGTGATCACCTCATGTTCGCATTCAGGGTGTGACTGGAAATGCAAGCCGGAGCAAGGCTGACCTTTCATGGCTCGCCACGTCCCCACCACAACCCTCAATGATACGCTTTTCTTAACGGCTTGAGTTCGCCCGATATCATTCTCAAGCCAGTTGCATTATGCGCCGGGCCGCAGGAGGACCCGTTCAGTCTTCGTGCCGATACCGTAGGGGTGAGCGGAGGACCCCGAGATCACCAGAGCGAGTACCGTATTAATTGGTTTATAAGATATCATTATTAATAAGGAACTATCACCTTATAAGATATAGTCTAAAACTGTCAAAGTATTCCTAAATTACTTATAAGATGTCATCTTTTCACCAAAGCTTCCTCCTATTCCTACCCTAAAGAGCCTACGAATAGTTAATACAAATAGTGGAATAATATTTGCTTAGGGCTTTAGAGGGGTCGTAGTTAGGCCTTAAGCAGGCTAATAAGACATTATCTGTATATAAGATATAGTCCTAAGGTCAAAAATACAGAAACAAACTACTATTAAGATGTCATCTTATAAACCAATTAATACGGTACTTCTGGGAATCCTCCCACGGGATGCTGTACTGGTAGTGTTATATCAGTAGAATTCTACTAGTAGATTTCCACCAACAGAACGACAGAACGCTTGCGTAGGATTCTCGGAAATCCTCCAACGTGACCCTGTACTGGTATGAGGGTTTGACGATAGCTATATCTTCTCGCTCAGGGGCTGGAACTCTGCTCCCTGAACAACCTCTTCGTCAATACAAGGCACGTTAACTCTCGAACACATGGAACTGTGTCAACTAGTAGAGTTCTGTCAATAGAATTCTACCATTAGATTTCTACCAACAGAACGCATAATTCTGAGGTTCCAGAATGTAGGATTAAGGCAGTAATTAAATTTCTACCAGTCATATAGTTCCTAGATTCCTACATTCCGGTCCTACATTTTAGATACCTTATAACTAGTAGAAATATCCGACCAGGCCTAGTACCACCAAACGCCAGATATATATCAGTTGCGGAGGGAGTTGGTCGGCGAAAGGGGTGGGCAAGAACTCAGCCAGTCGCGTTGAATCATCGAAGGAAGAAACCCTGAGCGAAGCAATCACCAGTATCGAGCCCTGCCAAAGCTTCACCATTCATTATCCCGTGAACATAGCAGGTTCCAATGAATTCGTAGAAATCCAGATGCCGTCGAAGTACGACCGGAACATGACAGTCAAATAGAACTCCAATGATGTCCCCACGTCGAGTATCGGCTGGAACCAGACACAAATAACCTTTTCTTGTGGTGGACAGTCTTCTACCAGGTATCACCTCCCAGAGACTGTTGAAGATACCTGTCAAAGTTTCCTTGTCTGATGCCGATAGGCTTGAGGTTGCATCATGGGCATTTGTTTGCGTAAGAATCAAGTCCGATACCGTACTGCCGTATATCTTGAAGTCGGAAATTGTGTCGAATCAGTTTCGATGGTCAATGTTACGAGCGAGCCAAGGAGGCAAAAGTCGACAAAGAGCAGGAGAGATAGACTGGCCCACTTACTTGCAGCTTTGGATCCATTAGAGCCGTTGCGATCTAAGACCAGAGTTCTCCATGGAACATTCAGAACATCTTTGTCAGTTGGGTATCACGTATACTCAACCTCAAGCTGTAAAGTCGCCATCATTGTATCCAAAATATGACCTGAGACGTAGTTTGAACAATGAATAATAGTGCCACGATAATTAGGCGCAACGCCATCGACAAAATCAGAGCTGATCCCCTCGGCGCGAAGGAGATCTTGACATATTCGGAATTCAAACCTCCTAGTGTGGGCGAAAGTAAAAATTCCGGGGGCATTAAACATTGACATTGGTGCAACACTTCGTTCCGAAGCGGGAGGCAAAAGCTGCCAATGAAGAAGTGAATAACCACGAGAGATAGAACAACTGCAGTCAGGTATCCATGACGGAAGATCCTTTATGTCTCGTGGCCATCCAGCCTGATCAAGAAAATCCAATGCCCCACGCTCTCTATGCATTGCGATTGACTCAGCAGTAGAAATATAAATGTCTTCCACTCTGTGGAAATATGCTTTGGAAGATACGTTGCTATTATCTTCACAGGCAAGTTTTAGCTAGGAGAGGCCGGTAAGTGAGAGATCACGTG
This sequence comes from Pezicula radicicola, assembly GCA_003008705.1. Classification (NCBI taxonomy): domain Eukaryota; kingdom Fungi; phylum Ascomycota; class Leotiomycetes; order Helotiales; family Dermateaceae; genus Pezicula; species Pezicula radicicola. The sequence goes on along the minus strand of PDUO01000059.1, from coordinate 203,822 downwards.
ATATGAAAGTACAGGCGCTCACGTGATTGTGCGGCGGCTCCGGCTAAAACTTGTATATTTTTTAAAATAATATAAAAAAATAGCTATATATAATAACTTTGTGACTCATCTTAGATATTATTAGTACTAGAGGCTTCTATTTATTAGTATACATTATACACCTTTTACTTTGTGCGACTACAAGAGAGAAGAGAGATACTACGACAGGTTAATCCAAAGATAAACCGTTTTCACACTTTTCAGTCGAGCATGTCTATTCCACCTACCCCAGCCACGAACGAGCACATCACTAGCAAGCAGCATGCCTTGTCGAAGCTCACGCCGGATGTACGTGAGCAGCGCTACGCGTTCCTATGTATTGTTGATTTCGAGGCGTCTATTAATGAGTCCGACGGCACGCACGAGGTGACTGAATTCCCGCTCGTCTTGCTATCTACAGCGACGCCGTTGTTGGACGTCGTAGATGAGTTCCATACTTTTGTTCGACCGCAGCGCAATCCAAACAGGAGGAATCACAAAGGCATTCCGCAGCAAGTTTTTGATGAAAGCCCTACGTTCCCAGAAGCATGGCAAAACTTGCTGACGTTTCTGAGTCGTTATGGCGCGACGGAATCAAATACGCTCGCAATCGCATGTGGAGATTGGGACTTCAGGGCCATGCTTCCCGCGGAACAATCCTTTTACTGCATTGATGATGGCCTGGCATTATTCCAAAACTGGTGCAATATCAAACACGCCTTTAAATCATTTACGGGAAAGAAAGCCGATTCCATGGTGCGCATGCTGAATGTCATTGGGCAAGAGCTGATCGGGACGCATCACAGCGGGATTGATGATGCCCGCAACATTGCCAGCATTGCTCGATGGTTATACCAGCAAGGATACGTCTTCAAAATCACAAGCGATGGATCAGTCGATGAACAAGCTCTGCAACATCAACAAATATTACAGCGTGAAAAGGCAGAAGTACATCAAGCTGCGGAAGCGGCCCGTATGGCGATACTACTCTCCGCCGGTGCAACGCCTCCTCAAGAGATGTTCCGAAATGACTCGAGTTTTTCAGCGTGGGATGACGATGGAATCCCAATGCGTTTGGCCGACGGGACGCCAATGTCGAAAAGCGCCATCAAGAAGCGGAAGAAAATGTGGATGGCGCAGCAGTCGTTGCACGAAAAATATTTGACATGGCGACAAACTTGAGAGTAAAATTCATTTGGTGTGAAGTGTAGATTTAATTGATTTACCTTGTAATAACTCCGATAAGTAAGGCCAGCAAGAGTGAAATCAGAGATCTGTGCCAATTTACTCTTCTATGATAATCTAGGTAGAAATCTAACTACAACTTAACTTGTCTTTCTCGAATAGCAAACTGCTTATACTCAGCAAGACACTGCGGATTTACAGCAGTCCCAGAACCTTTTGGCTCTCGTCCAGAAACGATATCACGCACCAGATGCTCAATCTTCTTGCCATTGATAGTATAAGGAATATCAGCGACCTGGAATATCTGGGCTGGTACATGTCTAGGAGTCAGCGACTTCGAGATGGCCGTTTTGATGGATTGTCGAAGTTCTTCCGTAAATCTGCGACCGGCGGCGAGTTTGACAAACAGTAGGACGCGTTCGTCTTGGGATTTTGGTACGCTTTGCCCTACTGCAATGCTGTCTTCAACCTCTGGAATACTATCAAGTACGCCGTACAGCTCTGCTGTGCCGAATCGAATACCTGTGTAGATTGTAAGTGATCAACAAGATTAGAGAGACTTAAAAGGGCAGCGTACCACCAGGATTAAGAACTCCATCGCTGCGACCAAGGACCTCATACCCGCCGCTGAGTAAGTTCTTCTTGATAAAGTCCCCGTGTGCCCATACTCCCGGAAACTGTTCAAAATATGCTTTCTTGAACTTCGCTTCACCGTCTGGACCCCAGAATCCAAGTGGCATACTGAAGAATGGCCTCGTGATCACTAAGTCACCTTTCTCTCCAGAGTCCTCAATGTTCTTGCCATTCTCGTCATAGATCTCCACCTTCATTCCAAGTGCCGCTCCGCTGATTTCGCCGCTACGGATGTCGAGCATGGGAGCCCCAAGTACGACTTTTTGCGCAAAACATCAGTACGGAAACGAGTGTGTGGTCTGGGGATCGAGGCTTTCCTTAGACTTACTTCCTCCGACTAGATCTGTTCCACCAGAACCGTTGCTTAACGCCACGTTCTTGGGGAACTTGGTATAAAACCATCTTGAAAGCTCAGCGCTCAGAGGTGCGCCAGCTGAAACGACAGTTTCTAAGCTGTCTAAATCTAGGAAATCCGATGAACTAAGTTGTTTTAGCGCAGAGAGGAACTTTGGACTTGTGCTCCAGTGTGTTACTCTATATAACATGTCAAAGTCAGTAGACTACTCAAATATTTTAGATCCGAAGGACGAATAAACAGCATTGTTGTATATAGTATCATCAGTATAATGCTTAGACGAATTCCTTCTTACCCTTGTGATTTTACCAGATCAATCTGATTGGCTGGACTTGGATACAATGGACTGCCATCGTAGAGAACAATACGCATACCAATACTCAAGCCAGCAATCATGAAATTCCACATCATCCAGCCAGTCTGCGATGATTGTTGAATGTCAGCTTAATTTATTTACTCTTTCAAAAGAGCATATTGTCACTAACCGTGGTGTACTGGTAAAAGGTTGAATAAGGTCCAACATCGTAGTGTAGAAGGAATTCCTTCTTGTTCTGCAAGAGTGCACGCCCTGCAGCATGAATAATACCTGTCCAAAAACATAAGCATGTAGAAGTCGCCTCCTGAGAGAGCTGCCATTAAGGGAAATGTACATTTGGGTGGGCCCGTCGTTCCAGACCTGGAAGTCTTATTTAGCTTTAAGATATTCCCTCAACTAGGTGGCTTGAAATACTCACGAATAGAGAATATATATCGGATGGTCGAATGGAAGAATTTCATAATGAACATGATTATCTCTTGGATCGAGAATATCTCCCGCGTTTGTTCTATCACCAGTCAATATCTTATGGCCGTCTCACATTTCGAAAATACTGTAACCCAGAGAAAATAGACGTACAAACTGCTTCCCGCAAACATTGGGCCTCTGACGACGATAGTTTGTTGGAATTCTGGAACTTTCTGTTGCAGTTCTCGATGCACTTGAGAAATCTTCTCTCGAATATCCCTTACTTTGCCACTGTATTTTACACTTGTTTCACAGACAAGTATCTTGGGACGCAGCTGACTATATCGACCCATAATAGCTTGTGCACCCATATCTGGCGATGCTGAAGAGAATATTGCTCCCACGGCGCCGGTCGCAAGTATGACGAGTAGGCTGTCAAGGGAATTTGTGAGCACAGCTGTAGCAATTTTCCGTCCGTCAGCACTTTTCTACGCATTCGAACTTGTTACTAGAATGGACGCCTTGATTCTTACTAGCAACTCTATCTCCAACGCTAACGCCTAATTTCCTCAAGGCATTGGCCCATACGGCAACCCTCTTTTCCAACTCAGCATATGTCAACTCTATTTCTTCCGTCAGACCTTCTCGAAAAGCAGTAACAGCGACGGCATCAGGTCGCATAGCAAGTCCAGTACAGAGGAGGTTCTCGGTAAAGTTCATTGTCGCTCCAGGAAACCATTTTGGTGGCGGGAACATTCGTCCCGGATCGTCAATTGTGCGGATGGGCGGTTCATGATATTTGAGGCCAGCAAAGTCCCAGAACGCTGAAGCGAAAGACTCGATGTTGTTGATGGACCAAGTATGTAAGTCTTTGTAATCCTTCAAGTTGAGTGAGTACTTCCGGTTCACGTTCAGACGGAAAGCGTGGATGTTTGTGCCTGTAAGGTTTGGATGTTGCCAAATAATTGGTGCTAGAGCCATCTCGGTGGTTGCTCTGGAGTTCTGGAGTTATAGACTTTAATGTCAAACGTCGTATTGGCTAACTGTAGCTATTACAGTGACTCTAGTAGATGCCAACGATAATCCAGGTGCCTAGTATCTATCACACTATAAGCTTTAGCGGCTTCCGTGTTGTATAGGGTGCGGGCGGAGAATAACGGCCTAGGGCGGTCCCCGGGGTCTTAGCGACGCACGAAGTGAGACGCAGTTAACCTATGCAGTGTTCTTTACTCCGTTCATATATACAAAGCTATCTATCTAGGCCCACTATATCCCCGTTATATCACCCCTCATTCCTCCAATCACCCATTACCCACCAACCCACCCACCGCCTCATCCTCCCACGCAAGGTACCTCGCCCCCTCCAACGCCAACAGTGAAAAATGTCCTCCAACAGTAGGTCTAGCCCTAAGAGCCCACTCACCCCAAAGCCTCCTCCCCTCCTCCACCCCGTCACTACTAACAATATACCTATCACTAAAAGGCCAAGTATTCAATCCATAAGTCATCATACTCCAAACATCATTCACAAACATGTTTCTAGTTTCATTCCCACTAGTCCCCGCAGCCCAAAGATTCCAATCCGTTTTAGCCCACCATTGTCTATTATCGAGTCCTACTCCTCCTTCTCTTCTTACTGTTGGATAGAAAGATGATTCCATATCGTAAGCTGATTGTGGGAATGTGCTTAGGTTTAAGAGGAGGTCTGGATAGAGGTTAAAGGTTACTTTCCAGGATGTTGTATTGTTGGGGTATGTAAGTGTGAAATGGGTTTTATTTTCATCGGTTGCGAGACCTTGGCTATAGAGGACATTGGCGTGTGAATCTCCTATTGAGGAATAATTTGAAAGGCCTGTTAAGGCTCCGAATGCTTTTAGTCCTATTGCAGCTTTTACGGCTAGATTTGTTTCGTTTCGTAGAGGTCCTGCTGCGTCATTTGTGGATAGTTGTTTGGCTATGTTTAGACTATTGGAGACTAAATAGTCGGCGTAGCCTTGTAGGAGTGATGTATAGTTTGCTACCCAGCTTGTATTGTTTGTTGCGAGTGTGTAGGCGTAGATAAGAATGAGGAGATTTCCTGTTTCTTCTATTGGCATTTCTTCGGCTTCCCCATCGTCATGGCCTGTTGCGTTGGGGTAATCGCTTCCTATGTCATGGATTACGTAGTTGTGTGGCCAGCGTCCTGCGGCTAGGTATTGCATTATTGGTTCAAGGAGGAGTCGGATGTATTCGGGGTCTATGGCATAGAATATGGGGAAGGCGGGGAATATTACATCCACTGTGTTTACGTTTCCGTCAGATGAGATTTCTTTTATGAAGGCGAGGATTGAACTTGTGTTCAGCGTGTCATTTGGGATTGTTAGTTCGAGGCCACCGTAGGCTTGTCGGGGGGAGAGGGTCACTATGTCTGAGTAGTTTTGTCCGGCTATGTTTATTGATTTGCTTGATATTGTGGAATCTACTACGAGGGACTCGGCGTAGGCTGCTTCGTAGTCGTTGAAGAAATGGGTTAGAGCATCTATCGTGTTGGGATAGGTTGCTCGGTAATATCCTGTATATGGTGTTCCTAGATAGTTGATTGCTTCTTCTCGGACGTAGCCTATGGCATATTGGACTGATGCTTCGCCGGTTACTAGTCCGAGATCGTGGGCAATTCCAACTACGCCTCCTTCACCGGTAATTCCACCAGGTGTCCAGTCAGGAATTTCGCCTGTTAGATTTCCTTGAGTTGCAAATTGTTCACGAACGGTGAGCTGTGGTCCAGTTTGAAGAGTTACATTTGAGGAAATGTTTCGGGAGGCAAAGATCACTTCTCCCCATAGTGCTTGGTCCATGGAATTCTGGGAGTAGGTCGCTACGTTGTTTGCGCTGAGGGAGAACATTGAAGTATTGGATGTGGTGTTCAGAATCCATGAGCTGTTGACTGATTGGCCGGTCCAAGTATCATCTATATCCGAGAATATCTGAATATTAGTTGCGGAGCTAGTGGTTGCATTGATTGTGACATAACCTAGTATTACCTATGAACAAAAACTCAACATCAGGGGGTAGTAATAAACTTACTGAACGGTAATGATTGGCGAAGATAATTTGACGGCGAAACAGGCGACAAGAAATCCAATTTAAACGTTGCAGCACCGGCTTGCAGAGTAAAAATGGAATGTGTAGATGTATACTGAGCATGAGTGACAGTAGCATCATTAGTCCCATTAGTAGGATTAGGAACTCCCATCAAATTAAAAGTCACGCCATCGACCCTGGCAGCAATACTCCAAGTAAGATACTGACCAGCCCAAAACTGGACTTCAGCTCGTGGAAGGATATCCACGAGGTTTCCTGGCATCCAAGCCGAGACATAGGGATTCCTAACAGCTAATGGGAAGGAAGGAGGGGAGACAGGGTCGAAGATAACGCTTTGAGCTCTTGAATGTCGTGAGCGGTGCGATATGACCTCTATAGGAATGACGGTCACTAGGAGAGCGACGAGACAGAGGATTAATGAAGCGAGTAGGACTCTTGGCAGGTGTTTGTAGCCCAACTTCATTGACAGGAGGCTTGAATTAGCAAATGTCGCATTGCATTGGGCGCTATGACAAGCGGATAACATACCACAATAGCCGTAAAGGCATTGAAGCTTCCCTTCGGCGACTTCTCTTTTGGCACTGGTATCGGCTCAACAACCTCGTGTTGCGGCTCCTGGAAGCTCATATTCGTACCAATCCCCCGCCGTCGTCGGATGTTGTTTTGCTCCAGCTGAGGCTCAAAGCCAAAAAATCAAGAAAGTCAACTCCCGGTGAGATGCCCGCGGCGATCCCTTATCTTTTCGGGGTTAGTGGAAAGGAACGCAATTGAACGCAATAGTGGGGACCTATCACATCATGCCCTTTTTTTACAGGGGCCTTTTGCGTTTGTTCAGGGGCATATCGCCGAAAGCGTGCGGGTCTGGGGAACATGTTCCTCGGCGAATGTCTTGGCGTAGATCTGGGGAGGAGATCGAGTTGGAATTTGGTAAATACACCAAGTTCCTGATTACAAAAAAATATATTCTATCGAGGCGACAGCATCACAGTACAGTATCCCCCCCGCCGGAGTATTCATTGTCGGTATATGTTTTAATAAGCGAGTACGAAATCTGGCTGCTTTACAATTATACTATAGGATACATAGCCTGCAACTACAGGCTACACTCCCTATAATTACAGGCTACACTCCCTATAATTACAGGCTATACTCCCTATAATTATAGGTTATACTCCTTATAACTATAGACTATATACCTTAATTTTTTTTTCTTAGCTATTATAATTATAGGGAGTACAGCCTATAATTATAAGGCTTCTTACAGTGAAAGGGTAGTGGGTACGTGGTAGGTATTAAAACAACAATAAGTTATAGTATCTAGTAATATAACAAGGAATAATCCGGCGGGGGGGGGGTTCTGTATATCTCAAACATACGATGCGAGTATCCATTAATGCCGCCTTCATTAAATACAGCATATTATTGAGTGAGTACCTTGGCTCCTTCAGAGATCAAAAATATCCCGAGAATTTACTCCCTGCGCCTCCTTTCGTAACACATCATTACGCCACAATGAAAGCCGCCGCCTGCTCAGCATTCTCGGAATAAGTGAGATGCGGCAACAAAATGAGGTCGCCATTCGAACAGATATTATCGCCATCGTGGCAAATAATTAGGACTTTTGATGAGTCTACATTTGCAATAGCAGTTGTAGAATCTATTGCTAATTAGTATATCAGAGTGTGGCTTTCTGAGAACCTTGGAACTTACCTGGGTCGCCGAAAATAACAACTTTGCTGATGGCACCAGCAGTAGCTGCAGGTAATGAAGCAATTGCGTTGTGGACAAGTTGACCACCTTGTGAATAACCAGCTGCCACGAGTTTGGTGCTGGGACAGCTGGCGAGAGCAGATTTAATTTGAGATGCCCTGGTGTTGTGAGTTGAGTGTAAAATGTGAGGCTGATAGAGTATATTCTTACATTTCGGCACTACCACTGGCATCTCCACCTAACAAGTAGCCCTCCACAGAAGCGGTGTAGTCATTGACACCTTGAATGGTAATGTCCGATGAATCCACCTTCTCATCAAGAGCATCGAATAGAGCAGGACCAGCCAATACGCCAACATTTCCCGGCTCAGTGGTGCCGCGTGCAAAGATTACTGTGTACTCTGTGCAAGCACCACCAAGTTCATTGTAGGTCGTCTGAATCCCGAGTGCGGATGCAATGACCTGCTCTACTGTTGTCAAAACTCCCGTAATCTCATTGATATCACCCACAGCACCTGGGATATCTGCGAGGATGGTAGCGATGAGAAGGTTGAGTGCTGACTCTCTCTCCTCGAGTTCAGGATTAGGAATAGGTGAAGCCAGTGCCAGGCCAAGTAAAGAAGATAGAATGTAAGGCGTGAATAACATTATGGGCAAGGTAGGGCAAGGTAAGGCAAGGATACTTTGAGGCACTGAAGAAAAGAAGGAGGACAGATGGAGCAGGCGACTAACTGGCTTGTCAAAAGAACAGATGAGGAGTACATCGGATACATCTTTATATGAGTTGCAGCGGTACTTTTTGAGTTTGGACGGCCATAATTCTGAATATCAATGAACGCGTCCTCCGCACAGTCTTCCCCGCAGTCTCAGATGTAGGGGCAAATTCTCCCATTCGTCAAAATGCTCAATAGTTGTAGGGGCTACGGAAGAAATGGTTGTCGTATAAGCAACACCAATGACTTGCGTAGTAGCGTATCGGTAGGAAACCATCCCTTCGTGCCTGGCGGTAGCCACACTTCCAGTTGTGAAAACAGAGATCGGACTGACATCCGGAAAGAGCGGTACGGCAGAGAGTGGCATGAATGCGTATGAGCTTGTAGGTACATTGTTACGTTGTTCTTTGCCCTGCTGACTCGCAAAATATGCAATGGGGGTCACTGCGAATAAAGAAATGATCCATTTTCGACCAGTCCACCAGTCTCTTGGCGTGTAGCAAGCCTCAGGCAGGAAGCCGAAGGTACAGTACCTTTGTCTTCTTTCCAGGTAAAGTAATAGAGTGGATGAGCACAACAGAGTATCGGACTCCGGAACTACACAGGCATGGTGAAGATCCAAATTTTGAACCGCGGTTGAGAGAAGGAAGCTGAGAAGCTTGGGCGCTGGAAAGATTACCCCACAGCGGTGGCATTGCCGAATTGGGCTGTACAGCCGACCCCATTGGTCAAATGATGGGGGATCAACCGCCTGAACGTCCGTATAACCTACCCTGTAATTTAGCTGCATAACATCAACTCTCCAATCGCTGCGCAAAAGTTGGGAGACGACAAGGAACACGACCTAGGCTGAGCGCTTCGAAGTGCACAGAACCTACAATAATACCTAGGCAAGAAGATTCCGATAATACAGCAGTTGCATGTGATGGAGACAGCAGTAAGATGATGAGATAGACTTCTCATGAGAACTAGCTTAGAGGAGTTGCAAGGAAAATCAAATCGAAACTGAACTACTCTGCGAAGTGTATTACGACCTGAATTCATGAGAAAATGTGTAAGACCTTCCCGATTGTTTTGCCTGCATCGTCAACTACCCGTAGACAATCGACTTCATCCATCGGGCGCAGCAGATTTAGGATCAGAACGAGATGAGAATAATTATGGATCGGGCCGTTTCTATCCTGAAGGCCAGGCAGATTTCTCATTGTGATTCCTATCAACAAAGTGTTAGTTACTCTGATTTGTCAAAAAGGTCATTAGGGGACTAGTGCTTTGATGCCTGGTGGTAATGAAACTTCGTTATCCACCTTGAACTAGCAACAAGTAGGAAGGCGAAAAGTATCATTACCCCGTATTTGAACCAACAGGATAAACACCCATGTTTCCCACGGAAAAAGCAATAGTAAGTTTAAATCCATGCATTGTCAATCACATAAGCCCTGTCCTAGTTTCAGCACTATTTCCTTTGCGCCATGAGGGAGATCCATCAATACCTTAGCCTTGAGCTACATCGCCATGCCCAAACACATCCGGAGTAGACAATCAAGGCATCTCACTCAATTTCCTCGATACGCGGTCTTGGTCCACTATTCGAGTCGCCAGGTGTGATCGACAGGCCAGCCAACTTGTTCAATCCGGCTTCACCATTGTTTGAAGGGATAATGGAGTTCATCTGCCAAGCTTGAAGGCTTTCAATAACATCCTTTGCATGTTGGCGAACCAACCCATCATTATCTGTCCCTTCGATGTAGCCCAGAATCCTGAGGATCTCATCGAGGCTCTGTCCTACGAATCCAAAGCCCAATTTTCGTCCCTCGGTACGCGCATTTTCCAACGCACTCGCCAGGTTCATGATCAAGAGGATGGCAGACCTTCGTAGTATGCCTTTCTCGGGTTCTGGCTCCAGTGTCATAATATGAATACACAAGTCTATGGCTGTTGCTATAGTTGTAGAGCCAATTCCAGGTGCGTTCAACTCTATCGTTGAGCCCAGAATGGAAATGGCGGAAGCACGAATCCGTACGTCCTCCGTGCCCCGCTTGCTTTCCCATCCAGACACGATTTGTGACATCAGTTCTTCATCCTCCTGCGAAATCTCGTTACCAAGGACTTCATCCAATTGTGGAACAGGTCCATCCCAGGCTTCTTCGGCTTCTTGGTCGCGCTTTCTCTTCACCTGAGCTCGTTTCCTCTGCTCATCCTCTGATTTTGGCCTCCTTCCACGTCGACCACCAACAGACATGAGCCCTTTGCAGACAAAACGAGCCGTATCTCCCTCCAAGGCATGTGGGTTTGACTTAATAACTTGTAGTAATGCCTCTCCGAGCCTTAATCTAGAATCAAGCTGAGAGTCTTCGTTGACGTCGACATACCGTTCAACGAGATCTCGCATGACAGACTTGGGATGCCGAAAGGAGAGCTGCGTGAAAGATTTAATTACGCGAAGGTATATGTACTCTTCGCTATCTTGGAGCAGCGACGAAAAAAGAACCAAGAGAGCTGGGACATCAATGACAGAGCTGTTTGCTTCAATCAATCTGGAGATAAGTTCCAGCCCTTGGACTCGTACTGGTGGTGGCGATTCAACCGAGGTAAGATACGACATTGCCAACTTATAGCTTTTCCGATCTTCGTACTGCTGATCGCTTGGTCCAGCAGGGACTTTTGGAATTGGCTCATCAATGGCATTGCGAAATTTCAACAAAAGTAGCATGTTTCTTGCCGTTGAAGATATATCCAATTGACTCTTCTTGCTGATTACTTTCAAAGAAGACTCAATCGTCTTGAAATATATGTCAACCTCTGGTCCGCGCTGTGAACTGGTAGATGTCAATACTATATTGAGGAGACTCAATGCAATCGTTGCTACTTCCTCATCGCCTGTGGTACTATCTGAAGCATTGAAATTATGAAGCACTTTGCTAACAAGCTCAAGCACTTGCTTTGAATCGCCAACTAACTTATCTGGGATATCGTTCATCATTATCTGCATGAGCTTCGCCTCAATGAGCCTTTGCTGTGCATCATCTTCGCCGTCTTGCTGATCCACCCGGGTGATAACTTCAGGTATGTTGACTTTTTCGTCCTTCATTAGCCACTTATTGCACAGTTGCAAGAAGATGTGGGATACTTCATCAACATCAGCTGTGGTCTCGAGTAACTTCAGAAACTCTTTTGTGGTATGGTCTATGGCCTGCATATTGATGGTTGTATTCTGGTGCTGTCTCTCGGGCGACATCTCCTCAATATGAATACTGCCATCGTGGGCAGAGTTGTATATCCAAGATAGTGCAGATGTCTGTATCCTTCCTTTGGACATTAAATTGTGGAGAATGCTATCTAAAGATTTCGGCCTCGAATTAACGAACTTTTGATCCGATGAAGCCAGTTGGAGGAATGTGTTTAGTAGATTCCTCGCCGGTTTGATGTAAGTTTCTTCGCAAGTGACATTAGCCGAGTCCCATGAAGACAGTGACCACAGAGGAAGAAGAATAGGGTGGAGAAGTCTTTTAGTTAGTGATGGATGAGGATGGGAGGTTAGAAGTGATGTCAGTCTTGACAGGCCTTTTGCAACAGCCAAAGACGAGACCACGATTTCGGCGGCGCCCGAGGATGTAACAATGACTTCTGGTGAGCTAGGGACATGTAACTGGTCATAAAGACCAGATCTACCTGCGGGGTCAATAGACTGCAAGATTGGCTCCACCAGAGCCTTCCATCCAGGAGAGCCTGTATTTCGTCAATAAACAAGGCCAAGATTGCGAAACGCATACTAACCAGGCGCCCCAAATTTTCTTCCACCCAAGATACCAAAGCCCACTATGTATGCAGCAGCTTTGTCCATCTCCGGCTCACCTTCGCCATCCAGAAGAGATAACAATTGGGGCGCAATTCCAAAGAACCATTTCTCGGGTGACATCCCAACTGGTGGTGTTGAAAGAAGCTTTGAGGCAGCATTCAACGCCTCTAGCGATATATTGGAGCCTCTTCCAGCACTAGCGGGAATATTTGCACCAGCGCTGCTGGGATGAACAGACAGAACAAATTCAATGGTATGCTGAACGCCACCAGGTCTAAGGGGAAGAGAAGCCAAACATCGAATGAGTGGCTCTCTCAGCCAAGGATTGACTCTGTTTGGCTGCACAAGAAGATTCAGAGCTGGCATAAGAGCCAACGTGCCAGTACTGCTATCCTGGTCAGACCACATTCACTATCATGTTGCAAATGTGAGGTCATGAAAGTCTCACCGTTGAAGAAGCTCCTCAAATTTAGGCTTGTTTTCTCTCCTTATCTCTTCTGGTTCGGCTGGATTAAATGCAAGCTGCCCAAACTGAAGGAGTTTGTCTAGCAGAGGCGGCTGGCTACTACTCATTGAGGGTTTCTCGGGAGGTGCCATGGCGTTGATGTTGTGTGGCGCAAGATGAGTATGACTTTTGAAGGCTGTCGAATTGTCGCTGAATGATTACTGCACATTAAGTATCATCTCATATCATTGGCTTCCATAGTATGTCGGGATCGTCAATATGAGGGAAACGTTGAGTAGGAAGTCTTCAATCACGATGCCCTAGACGAAGATCTTGAAGACTCGGCCACTTTCGGTTAGCGCTCAGTCACGTGAAACATGGGATCTGGCGTCAACTTCGAAGCGCGTCGCGTTCCCAGACTCCTTCCTCTCCTTTCCTCTCTTCTTCCTCATCATCAACACCAACCACAGCACCTCCAATGGTCAATTGCAATACTCTGTTGATTAGCCTTCATGTTCTACATCTCACTTCATATCTCGACTTGTTACCAGACCAATGCTAACTTTGAGTCTCCAGTTCGCAGCACCGAACACGTCTTCCACCTCACTCTACTGCTACCAGACATCCCAAATACGTTGAACTTCCAGGCTTCTCTCGCTCTCCACCAAGAGCTCTAAAAACCAAGCACGACTCCCTCCCCACAGTTTTTCGATTCCCGTTTTCCGAAAGGAATGTGCTCGCACCGTAGTGCTTGCACTGCGAACATGGTCTCGGAACTTAACCCTAAGTATTCGTTGGTTATCAGCTTTGCGGTCGCAGTCGTCCCACCAGTCTATTAGATACACGTTGCCAAGAGCTGTTGTGACGCCGAAAGGCTGAACGATCGAAGGAAGCGCGTGGGTCGAAAAGCCGGTGGGATAGTCCAGATGTCGAAAGACGGTAAAACAGGATTCTCCTATGAGCCATTCTGGTAAGAGCCTCTGTGAGGACGCTCGTCAGGGTTTTCGGCTGGACAGTATACTCTGATCATGATGGATTGTCTTTGTTGAGACTTAGTTGGAGGTTATGAGGGGAGATACAATGTGAGAGGATCAGGCGCTTCTTTGAGAAGTGGTCTTTGGGGTCTTCCAACAGCTGTTTGGACCGATCAACGTTTTTTCTGCAAACTCTGGGGGACCATCGCTCTGAGGGATCTCGTAAGATACGAAGGCTGAGCACAATTCCTCCCATGTCTACAAACAAACCTCTCTTGCTGGTGTTTCCACTTCCTCCGGGTTGTGATACGGCATTGATCCCACTCGCCGGAACCATTTGCATTGCGCATCTGCAGCGAGGTTTCAATGCTTGCAAACAGAAACACCAAGGCAGGAGATGGTTCTTCAAAGCGCTATGCGCCTAGAAGCTATGACAAATTGCCATGCTCCAGAAGCTTTTCATACTTAGTTGACCCTTCTCATCGAACCTTCAGGGATGGGATTACGCGGTTCCATGACAGTAAGACCCCGTATCCATCTCGGCTTGTTGTACTCTACCAAGAGAATTACAGCCATTGTCTCCAACCTCTTCATATCACCTGGCTCATAGCCAGCTCACAAGACCTTTGCCACGGCACCAGCCTCCGGCATCGTCGCGCAGTGTGATCCCGATCAGCCGCATCAACTTCCTCCCAATGGCTTGGCCCATTGGTGATGGAGGGCGCCAACACCACGTCTCTTATCTTCACGATGAGTGCACACCCTTTCCTCTCTCGTAGAGATGACGGCGATTTTTGTTGATGTATTTTGTCCGCTTCTGCCTTGCACTTAACGTGCAAAGGAAACAAAAACTAATCTCAGAGGGTACTGCTTCACGAACAGAGAGAAGCTTGTTTGTTTGACTGGGATGTCTGCTCGGTTTTGTTGGTCGAATTCTTGCCTGGTATTGTTTGGATCTCAGAAAGGGGTGCTGGAAAGACGGTATCAAGTCATCAAGATATGATACGGATGGGAAAGTGATGGTGGAGAAACAAAGTGCAATTAACTGGATGCTATGGTGGGCACTTCCTATCCGTTCACACTGCTAACTTTCTATTCCTCCTTCATTCAAGAGTTTCGAATTCTACTCAGCGTCCAGAACGGGACCCATCTCGAGTTGGTGTCAAAGCTTAGTGCTTGTCTGTTCTGGGATCCCGCTGTGTAAAGTTTATGCTCTTGGATGATGACGGGATCGAGGGGAAGGTGTGTTGAGCTATGAAAATGCCTAGGGACTCTTCTCTTTTTTTGAATGAATTCAAGGACAGGCCTGGTGGTGGGTAGTCCTGGGTTGTCTCTTTACAATTAAAGAGGCAACCCCTCCTATTTTTGGAGATAAGTTAGCCCTTTCTATCTATCTTCTTATTTTGTTCTAATATTAATGGGTGCTAACATGCCTCTAGTAGATAGTAGAATACCCTCCTCATTTTCGTTTAGACGATTTTCCAATAGGCGCCTCTGCAATAATTGCAAATCACCAATTCTAATTGACTATTACAATGTCATGAATATACACAACATATATGCCCACACTATAACCTCCTCGTATTAAAGTGATAGCCCATCAGGAGAGAAAGCCGAACCTACAATCACCTACCTATGCTCCATACTCTACCTGCATATACTACAGAAAACTCACAGGCTTTCAAACGAACTTGCATCAGTCTCTTTTAGTTGAGATTTAGGGTAGGCTGTACTCCGTACATCTAGTCAAATTCTTTCTTTTTGCCGAGAAAGTAGATGTGAGAAGATAGGACGGAATGAGCTTTTGATGATTCATACTTACAAGTCATGCTATACAATGCTATGCTGAGAATTATGCTACCTATACACAATACTGTATAAGCAATCAACTGCCCAAGATCGCTTCATTCCATTTCGATTCCAAATAAACGCCAGGACCATAAACCCACAAGTCATAACTTTGAACACATAATATAATTCCATTACAAACCAGCTAGCAAACCACCACCAACAACAACTACCATAGCCATGAAAGCACTATTCAGAATACCCGACTTCCCAGCAACTAATCGTCCAGCAGCACTCTTACTCAATCCGAATGGTAATCCTTGTTCACTGAATGTAACATTCTGAGGAATCGTACTATTATAACATTCGCCATTTATGATATCCAGATTCTTCAGGTCATCTGGTACGAGGAAGAACATATATTGGCTCTGATTCAACCCTTCGAATCCACTTGTATCGTAGGGGAATTTATCACCCGGGTCGGTTGCGGATGTGTTACGGAGCCAGATACATTGGACTTGACCAGGGAATTCAGTAGCCATTGCTGGGTAATCTTTCATGACGTCTGAGTTTGAGGTATCGGCTATGAGGATAAATTTTCTTTCTGGGAACGTTTGGAAGACTTTTTCGAGCAAGTATTTTCGGATGCTGAGGGTTGCGGAGACGTCGCTGAAGTTTAGGGGTCGCGTATCGAAAGAGCCGCCCGGGTAAGTTGCGTAGATGAATTCCATGTAGTTGCGGGTTACTTGTTCGGGGGTCGTGGTTAAGTAGTGGAAGTGGAAGTCGGGGATGTTAGCGGACCAGTTGGCGTAGAGTTCTGGCATGTTCATCCAGGGCGTGAAGGGTCTAGCGAACGAGTTTAGGAGACCTTCGGCTGGCTCGTAGATCTTGGTTATGCGGAGGATGTCGTCGATGTCAGAGATTATTGTGAGACCGGCTGTTGGGACTAGGTAGCTGGTTGCGTTCCCGGTTTCTGTACCGTCTGCGTAGACGTTTAGGCGTTGGATATTGGTGGTTGTGTTTCCTGGTGCTAGATACCCTCCTGGGCCAGATACGTTGGCAAGGATTTGGAATTGGTCGAAATCGCCTTCATCGGTTGTCTCGCCTATGAGGGTTAGGTTTTGGGATCCTCCAGCTGGTGTTACGGCTCCTCCGCCATTTGCTTCTCCGTCTCCGCCTGCACTGGCTGCTGGTTCGAGGTGGAATGAGACATCGACGTTTCCTTGCTGGATAACGAAGATCTCGGCGGTTAGATTGCGGGCTTGGTCTGCTTGCGAAGAAGGAAGTGCTTCTACTGAGGTTCCCACAAGGAAGACGTTCGCGAGATGATTGAGTTTCGATTCGGAAATGTTGGGTTGTTTGTAGACGTTTCCACGCAATCGCAGGTTCCATCCTTCCTCGGTCCAATTCGCATATGATCTGTGAAGGACTTCTATTAGTATTAATCAAAAATCATTCGTCTCGATCTGCTTACGGAATATTCAGCACTTGAGTCGGAGTCGCAGTTAAATCACCATCACTGATTCCCAAACTACTCTCAACTGCACTACCAGTCGGGAATCCTTGAAAGAAATTGGCCACTCCACTCGCGATATATTCGGGATATGTTCCCACTAAACTGCTCACGAAACTATCGAGTTCGCTGGTGATGTCGCTAATTATGCCGCGTTCTTGGACTCGTGTTGGGATTCGGTCTTCGAGTGTTGCTTTGGGTGTTATCATGGGGTGGGGTGGTGCTATTACCCCTACTGGAGTGGGCGCGGGTGCTGCCACAACTACTGGGAGCAGTGCTGGGAGGACGACGGGGAGGGCGTAGAATTGCATGATTGTGTAATTGTGAGGATGAGGGTTTTGATATCGGAATTTCTACTTCTGGATTTCAACCTTTCTGGTGAAGGAAGGTAATCTGCGTGTTATAATTGGATAATTTATCCAATCAGGAGTCGATCGATCTCTGACCGTGAACTCAGGTCAGGTCAAGCCTTAATGGAAATAATTTAAGCTTAAGAGCTTAAATTTATCTGGCGTTGTCGTGGAAAAGCGAAAGGGAGACGAGGAGGGAGAACAATAGACAGACAGACAGACAGAGAAAATAAGAAAGAGTGCAGGAGATACAAGATATATACATCGCATACGCAAAACAACGATTGAACCTATGATTTCAGGGTAATTACCAGGCATACCTGTTTTTAGGGGGATTGGCACGATTTGGGCACGATCTGGACCTGGATGTTGTGAGATTATATTCCCGTCGTGTTCCAAGGCAGAAGAGAGAGACGCCAGGCCAGGGGTTGTTTGAGGATGAGATCGTGGAGATTATGATGTCATCATGCATCGCGATACCTTATTTTTGAATTTTCATCCTTTACCCTAACCTGTAAGTTGGAGGCGACAACAAACACGAATACGACACAGCTTTTTTCTGTTCTCCTTAATACTCTGAGATGTATGGATGGTCAGCTTGCCCTGTAAATATTTCACTGTGCTGGAGGAGTGCAGGGCCATGCGATTCACAAATCTGGGATTGGATTGTATGAAGTATAGGCAAGTATATGTCACTGGGGATGTGATGGGTCGTACTGTTGTTAGTTGATGCATCTTCAGGTACTGTATCAGGAGTGCTAGTGGGCCAAGGATTTGGAACTTTGGTGGTATATCATATGCTGATTATGAGAGTGGGAGATATGCACGAGGTGAGGTGTTGGGTGTAGTAATGAATAACCTACCTGTCGCGCAAGCTACGTGCTTTATCTGAAGATGTGGTGGCTGACATGTGACTTGGTGCGGGTGTGTTTGTTAGTTCTTTGTTGTCGTGGACGAGTCGCTAACAGTATTCAGGAGAGTAGGCAAACAACGGTTATGATATTTTAAGAATGGTGTGTTGGCCACTGACTTGTTGGCATTTGTACAACGAATTGTGCTTCTGTCACTTGGATATCAGTCTCGAAGTAGAGGTGCAGAATTCAGCATGTATTACAACTTGAATTTTATGGTTGGTAATTAAATGCTTTGCCCTACATAATCTCTCCCGCAGTAGTGACATGAGATGGCCCTTGGATTTGCTTTCAACTAGCACTGCGGCGAAGAACCTCGTGGAATACAATACGCGACACAAATCAAGGAATCAACGCTCATTCCCCAGGCCTCTTTGACGACAACATCTTGAGGGGTTAAAAAGGAAGCTTCGTGTTCTTGTTCAAGCAAGCAGCCAAAGTACAAAAGACGGAAATCTCCTCAACACCCCTTCATATATTCCCCCTTTATCGACTTCTCCATACACTCCGTACAAGAATGTCCAAACTTCCACTTCTCGAGACAATTCCACATTGGCTTCTCCAAGTACTTCTGATACTCCCAACTTCCAGGTGGCTTCTCCTTCTTGTTCTTCTTCTTATTCTTCGATCCTTTCCCCTTGGTATACTTGGCTTCAGACCACCAACCAAAACCCCAACCAAGTTTCTCCATCATATCCGGAGTCAAACTCTCCATACGATCATGCAAATTAGGAAAAGCGACCTGGATAGCCTTTCCCAATCGATACAATCCCTCCTTCTCAACCAAAAACTCCATATACCTTTGCATCTTCTGAAACTCCATAGGGGCTGCTGAGTTCTGGCGAGTAAACTCCATGGCGTATGCAGTCGAGTTGCATAAATCGAAGCTGTAATAACAAACAACCTTATGATTATACAACTCCATCAATTCAATCCGTTCCTGAAGTTCCATTTTTTGAATCGCTTCACTCTTTGCATCATCTTCTTGAGCTGCATACTCAGCAGCTCTGAGCAAAGCAACCAGAGCCTGACCTCTCTGTCCCCACTCCTCCCACTTCAAATCCCTCAAAAGAACACCATCCTCCCTCTTCACCGGCAAAAATGGCAAAGGAACCTGCAAGTTCGTAGGTAATCTGGGAGTAGTGACTCTACGATGCGCTTCTGCGATTTGTGACCAAGGCTGGAAGTCTTGATCGGGGTGTCCTGGTGGTTTGAGTCCTGGATTGGAATGCTTACATACGTCGTTCCAGGGGAGCGATCGCCATCCTTGATCGAGGGGTGTGCTGAAGATACTGTGTGAGTCTTGTACGAAGTTTACGTTTGGGTCGTGGAGGTTCCAACTGTCGTGGCCGTTGCCTGTTGGTGAGGTGGCTATAATTGTTTTTACGAGTACCAAACTGAAGGTTAGGATTGCGAGATGCATGTTGTAGTTTTTGAGGGTTTTGTCCATGCGATTTTTGATTTTTCTTGATGAAATGTATTGTTTTTTGACGAATTGGGTGTGCGGTGGGTATTTTACTGGTAAAAGTCTTCTTAGATGTGGGCTGTGGGTTAGTTGAGGTTAGTTGGTGACTGTCTTTGTTTCTTGGAGTCATTGTGGGTCTGTTGATGAGCGTTTGATAGTGGAAGTAGGGAGATGGCCTAATACTCTCTGTTGACTTGAGCTACTTCGCACTACTACCATATTAATACAAGTCTTTACGCTCTTAGTATAGATTGGTGGTTTAAGCATGGCGACGGTTGACCTTAGGCAGCGGATGGTGGGTAGCGCAATGTATGTTAGGTCGTTGTTGGATAGACGTTTTTAGTTCTTGGACGGTACCCATTTCGCAGTAAACAATCCCTGCTTGGTCTTGCCGCCAATGTAGAGAGTACAGTATTTAGTGGCAATGATCTCGACGTGGTGTAGGGTTTTCGAGCTATTACAAAGAACCCGAACAAGTCGACTTTTGATTCTGATTTTCGAAAGATTGTCTAGTGTGTGGAGACAGTTCTAGATCTTATTAGCCTCTCAGTTCCTGCAGAGGATAATGGAAGCGCATACCTAAAGTATATGTATTCTGATAATTCCTGAGTTTTTAATCTGCGATGGAAGACCAGAAGCACCTGCTCCCATGCAAAATACCTGTATTGGCCTTTTGTAATGCATTGGAGTATTGAAGTACTTCTTGGCGGTGAAGAGGGCTGATACATAGGAAGAACGGGGAAGATAGATAAGGAACAGTTGAAGAGAGAGAAGCGCACGAGCTGGTTTGAGGATATGATAGTCGAAGAGAGGAGCTTTACTCTCATCGCTCTATATTCTCCATATATAGAGTACGTTACGTCCTTGGCAGTAGCCCTAGCTGTGCTACATAGTACCTCATAAAGCATTGTCCTGCATACGTGAGACATAAGGTATGTTGGGCCCTGGCTGCTGGGTGCTGCTCTGTCCTTGAAGAATGGATTCTTATCTTCATAGTCTTTCTGGTGCGGCCGTGTCAAGCACTGTTGCAGACAAACTGTGTACCCACCCAGCAGCCATCATCTAGCATGTATCATGCATCTCCAATATTCCCCAGGTTCTTAAGTTGAGAATGCTATTTTATAGACCGGTCGAGAGAGCATTGACGGACAGGATGAGATCCGAGTACGAGTCCTTCGTAGGACGCTAGTAAATTAGTTCCCGTGACAACTCCCGAGTTCACGGTTAAAGATTTCCTGCAACAAACCAACTTCATCCATGTTCAATTCTTCATTCCCTGCGTCGAATCAGCCAGCACCGGCCTCTAGTTCCTCGAGCCACAAACCCCATCTTCCTCGATCACCATCCTTATCGAGTCGAGCAGGACCTGGGACAGGCGGGAGCTGTGGCCCCCGGCGCAATAACCAGGAGTCTCAACCGCAATGGTGGGTTATATAATCAATCAATGGTGGGTGCTCTCCCCCGCCTTGATTGATATACAAATGTAGGTGTCGTCCGCATATTTTCCCCCTCAAGCCCCCTCTCCTACCTTCGCACCAGCTTCGAAATATACCTATACTCGACAATTCGTATCTGCCTTCCTCGATCCTCAAAGTAATATACACACACTAGTTACCATGGGTGCA
The DNA here is from genome assembly GCA_003008705.1 of Pezicula radicicola. Lineage (NCBI taxonomy): Eukaryota > Fungi > Ascomycota > Leotiomycetes > Helotiales > Dermateaceae > Pezicula > Pezicula radicicola. The sequence continues at coordinate 182,534 of PDUO01000059.1, read as the reverse complement.
ATCGACAACTCCCATGGTCTCCCAGAGACAATGAAGGCTGCGCAGTACTCCGCAAAGACGAATTCCGTTTCCATCAATACAGTCCCTCTTCCGACGCCATCGAAAGATCAGCTGCTGATCAAAGTCGCATCGGCCTCCCTCTGCCACAGTGATCTTATGCTCTTCGAACCAAACCATGCCGGCATTGTAATTGGGGATGGAGCCACCGTTACAATTGGGCATGAGGCAACTGGCATAATTCTCTCTATCCCAGAGACCTGCCAGGATCCCACGTTGAAGGTTGGCGCAAAGATTGGCTTTTTATGCCCGGAACAGGTCTGCTACGAGTGCAAAGGCTGCCAGATACACAACGGTTGGTGCTTGAACGGAAATCCGGTCATGTCTGGCTTTGGCCGTGACGGATTCTTTCAGGAATATGTAGTATCGCACTGGAGAAATGCCATTGTCTTACCGGATGCGCTGGGCCTCTACGAAGCTGCTCCTCTCTTTTGTGCTGGTGTCACAAGTTGGCAAGGCGTGACTGAGGCCAAAATAAACCCCGGAGAATGGATGGCTATTATTGGTTGTGGCGGACTGGGCCACCTTGGTTAGCTCCCATGTTGTTGTTGAAGTTTTATCATGCACTGATAACAAGCTAGGCGTCCAATATGCTAAAAACTTAGGGTACAGAGTCATCGCCATCGATCTTGTAGACCAGCAGCTTGAGGCGGCTAAGTTGGGCGGAGCTGAATACACCTTCAACCCAAAGACCGATAAAGATTATGTTAATAAAATAAAGGAGATCACTGGAGGTGGATGTCATGCAGCTGTGAACTATACGAACTCAAAGCCGGCATATGATTCAACACCCATTCTTCTACGGATCGATGGAATTATGATGATTGTTGGTATCCCTGAAGCGGGAATCACACTCAACGCCTTAGAAGTGGCACTTGGGAAATATCGAATTGGAAGTGCCAGTAACGGTATCCCACAGAAGATGGGCCCTTGCATTGAGTTTTCAGCGCAACATAACATCAAGCCTCATGTGACTTTTTACAAGCTTGATCAGATTCAGGAGATGATCGATACGTTGCAGGCCAACAAAGCTCGTGGAAGGCTTGCTGTCAAGTTTGACTGAGTGTCTATAGAATTGAGAAATGAGAACTTTTCTGTAACTTCTCCAGTGTACTACGTACATAGAGGATTAGAAACTACTTAGTCTATTGCAGAGATTTGATGAGTCGCTAATCACATCGACGGTCTTTCCTACACGAGGTTTGTAAAGCGCCTTGAGAAGACAGTCACACCTACAGGTTGCAGCTGATTTGGCTCCAAGTGTACGGAACAGAAGTCCAGCTTACTTGAATAATTTTACTACAAAGGATCTGCGACGTTTCTGGTTAACGGATGGGACTGTAATGGTACACACCGATAACTTATAAGTTTGCTCGCTCAGGTTGTCATTTGTCAGTTTCTGGAGTTGGTTACTATTATTATTATTGTATGTTCTCTTCCTCGAAAATGCTAAGGTGTGCTTATGTGGAGATGGGGAAAATTCCTTACCAAAATTTGCTTCACCAGATCCAACGCTATAATTATGGTTGCTGAATCATTGATTTTCTCTTCATTGGATTAGTTGAAAGGTTGCCGAGGTAAGGGAGGGGTGAGCGGATGAAAGTGATCCTTTCCTACAACTACTTCATGATAGTTATTGGTCAATATGTTCCAAGTGATGTTATCAAAAGGGCGGGTAGATTCAATAATACGTGTTGTACTTGTTCGGCTGGACGTGCTAATAATTATCGGCATGGAATCCGATAATCTGCAAACCAGACACAAAGCATGTATCTATCTGTATTATCATTATCGTGCATGCCTCGAGATAAAATCAAAGGTTCAAACTCGGAATACGGTAAGCATAAGAAGTTGTAATTGGTTCCCGACAATGTTGCATGTTCATTGCGTTATGGGCGCGCCGCAAGTCGCCCAATATGGCAGGAGGGCCGTATTGATTTACCATAACTACTCGTACGATCCTCTGTTTGTGCCTGGGAGTTAAAAGCCCCTCAAGTCCTGGACTACAGAATCATGAGCCTCAGATAACGAAAATTCCGGAAGCGCCGTCGCATCATGACCTCTTCTACGGATAAGCGCTAGGTTCAAGGCGATTATTTACGACTGACGAATACATAACGGCCACAGATCCTGTATCAGACGAACAGCGGTGTAATAACCAGCCATGTCTACAAAGAAACCCTTCAAAGTCGTTATCGCTGGCGGTAGTATCGCAGGCTTATCATTAGCCAATATGCTCCAGAAAAACGGCATCGACTATGTTCTCCTCGAAGCATATCCGGATATTGCTCCCCAGGTTGGCGCCAGCATCGGTCTATCGCCTCATGGTACCCGTATTCTCGATCAATTAGGAATAGCTGAGGATATTGCAAAGCTCGTATCACCACTCGATCGATTCTACTTTAGAAATAATAGAGGGGAATTGTTGGTTAAGCATGAAGGCGTTGCGCATTCTTTTGAAGAACGGTATGTTGTTTTGCGAAGAACGAGGTTTCCTTGACGGGATATGTTATTAATTTGAGCATAGACACGGATATGCAATGCATTTCTTAGATCGCCAGTTGGTTTTGCAGGTTCTTTATGACCATCTTGATGATAAGTCTAAGGTGTTCGTCCGGAAGCGTGTCGAGAGGGTTGATACGATCGATCAAGGTGTTAAAGTAACTACTCAGGATGGCTCTGTGTACACAGGGGACATTCTTGTAGGTGCTGATGGCGTTCATAGTACTGTCAGAGATGAGATGTGGAGGATTGGAAATGAAGTGAAGGAGGGAAATTTTCCAGCTTCTGAGAAGAGAGGTAAGTTAAGTTGCAATATTCCATTACTCTCAAGTCGACCACGTCACTAAACTATTTCAAAAGAGGTACCATGTGACTACACCACAGTTTTTGGAATATCTACTCCTTGCCCTGGTATCAAAGCTGGATCTCTCACATCCGTGTTCGGAGACCACCGTTCATATCTAATCCTAGGAGGCCTCGACGATAGAGTGTTCTGGTTTCACAACTTCAAGATCGGGAAGGAACGCTTATATGGCCCTGATATTCCTCGATATACGAAAACTGATGAAGTAGCAATATTGAAAGCGAGAGAAAATGATGTTATAATGCCAGGCTTGACATTTGGTGATATCGTGAAGAATAAGGTGTCGTCGAACATGTCACCGCTTATCAAATACACTTATAGAAAATGGCATTTTGGTCGAATTATCACTATTGGTGATGCTGCTCATACGGTTAGTTATTTCCAGCGAGATGAGAGATGAAATATTGGGGACTGACTGATGGTATTTATTTGTGTTTAGTTCGAACCAATTGGTGGACACGGAGGTAACGCAGCCATCGAAGGAGGAGCAATACTAATCAACAACCTCATTCAAGAACTGAACAAATCATCCACAGGTACACTTAACGACTCACAAATCTCAACAATCTTCACCAAAGTCCAGAACGCACGTTATGCCAGGGCACAAAAATTAATTGCAGACTCGTATGACCAACAACGGGTTGAAGCTATGGATACACTATTTTACAAATTCTTGGCTTTGAAAGTTGTTCCCTGGACGGATACTGACGATGTTCTTTTTAATATCTCGAGGAATGTTCCGCAGGGTGTTAGACTGGATATGTTGGATGTTCCTCCTCGACCGCTTTTGATTCCTTACAATGATCAGCTTGAAGATGAGATTTATGGGAGGGGATGGTGGGGCTGGGTTATTAGTGGTGGGCTTTTTGTGATTACTTTGTTTGCGTATTGGGGACTGTATTTGAGTCCTGCTGGTCTTGGGGTGATGGATCTTTTGACTTCTGTGGTCGGAAACGTGAGGTTTCTCAATAGTATTCCTCTCCGAGAAACCTATACTGGTATTCCTTGGATTGACGAGAGCTTGGCTATCGGGGTAGCGAAATCTCTACCTGGAATCGCTTACTGGGATGGAAGTCTCACTCTAATCCAGCTGGAATATGAGATCCTACAATTCTCATTAGTTGTGATATGGTCGATAGAAGCATGCAGGAAACGCAATGCTTTGACTTTGCTCAGTTTGTAAGTCAAATCCCATCTTGAATAATGATTATTCAAATATGAAAGACTAATATATAACTTTTTAGCACAAGTATCTGGGCGATTCTATCACAAATATGGGGATTATCCATCGTCCTACCAGTCTACTGCATATCCTACATTCTAACCTCAAAAAACGAAGCTTACTGGTGGCCCTTATCCCGACCTCTCCCACCACCCAAAGCAAATACTCTCCTGCCAGCCTTGCTTCTCGGATATATAATCCCAACATCCCTAGCATACTATCCATATTCCAACACAGAAACAACACAACTCATACTCGCAATCGCTCAACCAGGACTACGAGTAATCTACATTAATCTCCTACTCGCCATATTCTCCACTATTTATGGAAAGCTATACCCACAGAAACACATCACACCTGATGCCGGAAAACCATTACCTGATATGAAACCCCTGAAACGGATCTATCTCTCCTCGTTCATCATTTCCTCACTCCTCCATCTCTGGATACTTATCACTATCCTTCGAAATCCAGAACTCGCATTCACTCGAGTCTTTCTTCCGAATCTACATCTCAAAGGAAACATGGCGTCAATTTCGATAGACTCGATAGTCGAAGGAATACGTAGTCTCTGGCAGGTAGAGTTGTGCATTTGTAGTTTTGTGATGATTTTGTTTTGTTGGCTTGCTGAGTGGGATCTTAAGCGTATGGGAAGGTCGAAGAGAGATCTTGCGAGGTTTGGAGTGCGGATTTTGTTGGGTGGTTTGTTGTTTGGACCTGGGGGTTTGTTTTTACTGGTTTGGTGGGGGAGGGAGGGGAAGATGGGGAGGACGTTGTTTAGATGAGGTGAGTTTGGGGTCGAAGTTTGATGGGGAGTTGGGTGTTATAGGAATTGTTGGATGGTAGGTGACTATTGTAGCCTTATGCAAGACTTAAGCGATGTTGCTTTAGACATGGTTTGTGAGCATTACTAGCACTTTTATAAAGTGCTTGGGTGTTAATTAGCTATGACTTAGACTTAATTTGAGATCCTTTGTTTGGTTGTACTAATGCTTACTATACTATATACAATTATACCTGTTATTCTATTAATAAATTACTTTCTCCCCCCTTTAAGGTTTTATTATTACTTACCTATATTCTCAAAAGAGGTTTGAGTAAGAGGTTAGTGGTATTAAGTGTTTCTTAATTTAGTATCTTAGTTATTAGTAACTTATATAAATTTAAATAAGAGGGAGGTAGTTAAAGAATAGTTGTCTTAGTAGTACTATATATTTATTTAAGTATAAGGTATATCTTTAAAAACTTAATTCAATCGCCTTAAAAGTTGTAATTAATACGATATTAATATAAAGGTCCTTAGTGTTCTACTTTGTTTAGGGAATTATATAGAGTAATAATAAAACCTTAGGGTGAGGTAAGAGTAATTTATTGTTGTTCTATCTTCTTGTATCGTGTAAATGTTGTAAATGTTATATAGCTATATCAAGGGTGACTAAGTCGGTCTACTAGGGGTGCTAGTAGTACTCATAGATAGGTTGGTCCTTTAACTAGTAGAGCGTAGAAAATGATAAAATTTAAGATTGTGTATATAGTTATATCTTTCTATTTCTTCTAGAATGTGTTGAATTCAGTGAATATATTGAATAGTCATGTGATCGTCCTGCTACTACAAGTAGGCCATTCTAGCACTCTAGCTTCCACACAGAAACACAGAATCCACCACAATTGCCACCCACTTATTGCTGTCCATATTGTGCCTATTCAACAGATTGAATGTAGGAGAGGTGGCCCTGCTGGGATATACTTACTGATGAATTGCAGAGAATTTCTAACATTTCATGAAGTTTAAGAACGGGCCATTGCTCTGAAAGGTATAACTACTTTATGTACTTCCATGACGTTTCTTATAAATCAAATGGTAGTTATGTGTATCAGTAGCCTCTTCATCTCTCCACTGGAAGCACCTCTCCGCTCCTAGTGTCTTCCAAATAGCCTCTATCCACCCTTTAGCGTCCAAACTTATACACGTAATAAACTGAATCTGGATATTAGATTTCTTGACACCCTTGATTGTTACATCCGAAGTCCTCTTCGGGCCCAGCGAGGTGGTAAACTGAGACTATCAACACTCATCAATTCCAAACTTATTCCAGTTGGAGTACACAGACCTCATGAATATGTGCCTTGATGGTCGACCGTTCACTAAATACTTTCCCATAATCCGCGGCATCAACACTGGGAAAATTCGGCCAGTGGGTACCACAGAAACTCCAATTGACCCTATCTGGCCACGTAACTATCACTGGCCATTCAGCTAAGATACCCATGCTGGTGAGTATATTCTCGGAACAATTTGCAGGCATTATCTTCTTCTTGCCAAGTGCCGTAGGGTTGACGAAGAAGCCAACAACAATCCTTGTCCATGATTCAGAGTCTCCCGAATTGGAAATAAGTGCTCTGACATCCGCGACTACTCTCTCAACCTTTACAAGGACTTCGTCCGAATCGATCATTTCGTTTATATTGATAGCCACAAGTCGCTCAATGTCACGCTCAAGAATATTTTGGCGAAGATCAAACCCGTCCGCCCGAAATTTCTTGGGTTCAGATGTAACTGCACTGTAACGCCGCGACGTAAACTCGTCCAAAGGCCTGCGGGGTTCTTCTCCAAGGTGCAGATTTGCCCAAATACTCCTTGGGACTGATACACTAACCACCAAATGGCCCCGTAAGTTACCAAACGAGAATATTTGGTGCTCACATTCCTTGTCAGACATTTTGGGTACAGCGTGGTGCTCGCATTCTACAATCGAGGCGGGCACCACCAACTCAGACTCCTGAGAAGATCTAGCTTCATTCGTCTTCCTTCCCTTAGGTTCATCCGCTGTGGGAGCGGGTTTTAGCCACGTATCAATGAAATCATCACCATTATTGCCCTGAGGTTGATCTCGTGATTGTGCCATGACTTGAGACTGCGCCATTGGTGAAGATGCAAGAATCACTAGCTTCAATTCGTCGACTTTGGTGTTAATCGCTCTGGTTATTTCGTTCGTCTGTCCATGCTGAGTATTGGTCTGTTCTGTTGAATTATGCATCGATATACTGCATACCCAAAATTGTTAGCAAGAGCACTTGAATCAAATAAAAGTGAAAGAGAAGAAATGCTCCACACAATCCGCATGTTACAAGGGCTCCCAAAAGCGTCCCTTTTTTTTCTGACAACTCTGATCTTAGCTCCTTCAAACTGTCATCACCACAACCCTTTCCTCTGCAATTTTCAATTCCTTTTCTTATACTTTTAACTATCCGTGTACATGCTTTAGCTGCATCCGACAGCATCTTCGTCGCTTCATTTTCTGGTTTTTCGTTGCTTTGTTTATTCAAATACTTAAATAAGAATGCGACCATATTTTCCATGGCCAACATATCCTGCAAAATGTGCTTCATCTCCCTAGAGTGAGCATCTCTTTTCTGTTTGCAGAACAACTTCCGGAAATCCTTGGTAGCTTCCACCAGAGTCCAACATGATGCCACGAATCCTACTGCAGTGATGCCGGCCGTTATGGGGTCCATTCTGGATAGTAATTGTGGAATAGATTGGCTCAAGAGATGAATCCGATTAAGGGCGATTGTGCTACTATAACAATATTCTGATCAGCAATTAGCAAGGCTGAGCGCTCCAGGTATTAATTCATCTTGAGGCTTCACCGAGTACAGCCTTATATTCGCTATAGGATCTGCCTGGCCTACTTGTCTACGAATTATATCGTTGAAAGCTATGCAATTCTGCGTTGCCGCCTAATGCCTCACCCGATAAAGCCAGGTGCATTATGTTGCTCGAACTGCGCAAAGTATTGGCTCTGTCTAGCGAGCAACCAAATGATACTTCACTACTTTGGTGTATGCTTCAATATTTGGCCTCAGCCTCATCGCATCACCTGTTAGAATACAGAAGCATGTTATTTTTGCAAAGTGTTGCCTTCCACTAACAATTCAACCTTGTTGGCCTCTCTTTGCTATCACTTCACCTTCCTCAAACTGGCCAATTAGGACAGTGACAATCATTTGATCAACGTGGAGTTATACACACAGGTTTACTTTAAGTTTTAGAAGTAGCTTTGTAAATCTGTAGAGTTGTTTTACAATGTCACTCACCGTCTTGCTCTGTTGTGGTCATTTCTTGTTACAGGCTCGCTAGCGGAGTTGCGGATTATATGCAATAGGAAAATCAGCTAAGCTATTACGACTTTCGTATCTTCAGCCTCATCTAAGACTTGTACATACTTTACTTCCACTAAGTTCTTTACTACCTTGGCTTGCTCCTATTTATTACTACTTAGAACAAGTAGTTGGATGTCGGAATATCGATATCTCACTCCTTATTTCCGTCTTTAAGCCTGCCAGCTATCGCTATTCTAGACTGAGCTGTCGGTAAACGAACCGAAGGTGAGCCATGGTGCAGAAGGGGCCTAAGCTAGTCTAGATTCTTTAGCCACGCTGCTAGCTAAAATTATAAAAAGTTATATATCCTCTATAGTAGAAACCCTGCTCTTCCTTCTTGCTATGACAGCCCTCCAGTTCGGAAAACGCTTCTTCTTGTCAGAAAACTTGAGATGGGGAGCATATGGGTCTTCATTTTTCATCTTCCTTAAGAAATCCAGTTCTAGTTCTACGTCACCGTCAAAATTGTATGCAAATATAGATTGGTTAGTAGCACTAGATCCCTTCTCGTCTTCTATTCGGTTTTTTTCCGATGTGTATCGATACCATACAAACCACAGAAGAATCACGACAATTGTGAGCGGGATACTAACAACCCAGTATATCCAAAATTGGTGGGAGAGTATTTTAGTACCAGCTGGTGTCTCGAAGTTAAAGAATGGAGTGGCGAACAATGACTATAAAATAGTGAGCACGTAGCTAAACAGGAAGAGAACGAGAGGATGAGAGGGTGAGAGAATTACCGCTATGAAAGTCCCGGGAAGGAAAACAGTAGCGACGACAGCAAGCGCCTTACTAGCCGAACTATCTCTTTTACTCTCTCGAGCAACCTGAGCTGATGTTTCTGCGATGAGTTGACTTACTCTCCCATCACGGAGATTGATGAGATTATGTAGCTTCTTTCATCAGTTTACAAAACAGCATATAAGACCTCTAAGACTTACAAGCTCAAGTTGACGCTTTATATTAGCATCTCTCATTTCGATATTCCTTCTAAAGCATTGCAACCTCTCCATATCAAAGGTCACTACCTCCTCGAAATAGGCTTGCTGTTCTGAATCCGTAGCCTTTCCAAGTTCTGATAATCCCTTAAGGATGAACTTTCCTAGCGTTTCAGCCTGCTCAAATTTCTCCCATATATCACCGATACCATGAAAGTATTTTTTATGCGCACGGTAGAAATAGTACTCGAAGCCATCGACATATCGATTCTCAACGGCGTTGTCAATATCTCTGCGGACTTGTCCCAGTGCCGAGAGAATTCCGGTGACGCCGTCTTCGATGTCGTACGTTAGTGCGTGAAGGATTTGCCTAGGTATGAAGAATGGATGGCGAATGTGTGGCGTTTCGGGCATTATATCTTCGAGTACGGAGTCAAGGAGATCTCTGTCTCGACTAAACCAAAAGCCTCGAGTGAGTTTTGCTTCGAGGTCGTGGGATAATGAGAGGATTCCCCCAGCTAGGAAACACATAGTCAATTCTGCTTATTGTTAGCATATCAGCCATGCCAGAACTGCTCTCTACCCTCACGGATCACTTGGTGATTCTCAATCATTTGAAATTTCTTCTTTGCAAAGCCCGCATTAAGTTCTCGGTGTGAAAGAAGTGTCACAAAATCAAGCGGGAGATGCCAGTTCTGCTTCAGAGAATAGATCTCTGCTGCGTCAAGGTCACGAATGAGGTAGCTTTGTTTTACATTCTCAAGTCTGATATATATATTAGATCATTTCTTAATTAAGGGTGTGTACTTCGACTTACAAGATACGGAGTCCTGCTACTTGCTTATTTCTCCTAGAAGGAGATTTAGGACTCTCGGCTCGCAGTTGGGAAGTTTCCTCCGGCTCTAGAGCAGACGGTTCCACTCCAGATTCTAAAGCCTCGTTAGACTCTAGGAAAGGCCCCTCCTGTAAACATGATTAGTGACGTAAATTCTTCGATTATTGGAGGCGTATGCGCATTACGTTAGGACGTCGGGGAAAGATCTCATCCAATTTGTTGTCATCAAAAATAAAGCGTTCGGGCGCTTCAATGTCCTGCCGTTTGTTTAGAGAATGATGTCTAAGTTGGGGGTCGAAAAGAATAATTACTCCTGCTTCCCAGACATAGAAATCTGGGATATCGGGATATTGAATGACAGGGCCAGCAAAGGAACTAGCTGAGTCGCGTATGGGCTGAGCTGGAGGGACTACATAGTCTGTACTATTTGCTTTCCCACGAGACATGCTTTAGCTTCAGCAAATATATCTAGGAATGATGACAGATGATGAATTTAATGAATTGATCGATGGAGTCTTTCTTGCTCAGCAGGGAAGATGCGTTGGCTATTATGTAGTGGTGTGTGGCTGGAAGTGGGGCGTAAGCAGACGACATCCAATCACTAATGAGTGTACATATAAACAGCTTTTCTAACAAATTAGGTGGTTTGGGGGCCATCTAGAACATTTAGTTATTAGTTTCTCAAATAAATTATAATATTTAATACCAGTTTAAAAATTATTATTAATTCATTTAACCTTTAATTTAATTCTTTAAACTAATTAATTTTAATTATATTAGTATAAAAAGTTAATCTAGTTTTAACTTACTTAGACTAACCTTAAAAGCTCTAAACTAAAGTCTAGAAAAGTTACTTAAATAGTAGACTAACAACCCTAAAAAGTTAGTCTAGTCTACTAAATTAGTAGACTAAAAGGCTAGTTTATCTAACTTATCTAGCTTCTTATACACTATTATTAACGTTGAGCATGACTTTTATTCCGAGTAATCTTTTCCCTTTAATCTCACAACCTCACATTTGAAAGGTTTTTGGAACATTCGAATACCCCTTAAATAGTGCTAGGCGGGGAGTACCTCAGATCCTGGCCTTTAAGTGTTGCCAACCAGCCATGGTTTTCCTGCCATTTCCAAAGCGCCTTCTCATGTGCGGCGGGACAGGAACGGGTCGGTGAATGGATGAGACGATGCGATTGCTGCTTCCGGGTTGACTCTGCAATGTCAGTAGGCGAGTGCCATACCCTAGAACTAAGACCTTGAGCATATTTCCCGAGCTCTCGGCTTGATCTATAAGATTTTGAAAAAGCTGGAAGAAATGGCCAGACCATTCCGGACTTTCTCGGTGAGCCTGAAAGATGTCTTCTGCCTCGACGACGATGAAGCATTTTGACAACCTTGACAAGAGCTTTGAGAGAAGGGATACCCATTCAGCTTCTGTATGGTGCGATAGAAACTTGGTTGCATCAAGTTCCGCCGGATGTTTATGCAGGATAGAGGGGTCATGTTGTAAAGCCTGGAAGATCAGGCTTTTGATCATGTCCACTAACGATGTGCTCCTAGCCTGAGACCTGGATAGAGATAGATTCCAGATGACAGCGTATGGCAAGGGACGTAGTAGTTTGATCACTTCAACAGCAAACTCCTTTGCTTTGGCTTCAGCACGAAGACTTACCCTCACGGCAAATAAAGTGGGCCCTTCCGTTGACACCCATCTACCAAGACAGTTCAAGAGGTCTGTGAAGTCTCTCGACGGTCCCGTTGTCGTACGGTTTCGTTTTGCGAGTGATTGAACCTTTGCAAATGTTTCCTCGGGAGTCTGTTTCGGTCGCAGTGTCTGTACGATGTTGTAAAACTGGATACCGTGTAAATGTGGGTTGATCTTCAACACTTCCACGCGTATGCTCTCAGTGATAGATTTGTGACCTATACCACATGGTCAACACATAGTCTATGCACGAATAGGCGTACTAACTCGTTGCAACCTGCAGCATCTGAGTAGTTGAGCTGTCCATTCCTTCGTGAATGTCCTTCAGCTGTGTTTGCATCTGCTGAAACTTCTTGTCTCTTTCCTGATTTTGTTGGTATAGTTGCTTGATGATGTCGTGAAGTCCTCGAAGCTCAGCTCGACTGGCTGCACTTGCGATGTTGTTGACCGTCTGAGAACAGAGTTGGATTTCTTCAACAGTATCTTTGTAATCGAGTTCGAATGGTTTGAAGATCGATGAGAATGCTCTCCCCGCTGAACTCATGCTATACCACTTTACTGCTTGCTGAAAGAACAGTATGATGTGCGCATACAGCCGGGAAATGGCTTCCTTCATGTGATCAGTTTGATATAGCTCAGCACTCAGCTTTGTCTGCCGCAGGGCTTCTCCAATCTCGGCAAGAGCCTGAGAAAATTGGGATACGAGGTTTGCGTGGTTGATAATGCCCTAAAGATTGATGTTAGAAGAACTGCATATTCAAATGATCCTTAAAACATCTAAATGCAACCCAGTGGTTGTAACCTCCCAGCCGCGTCTGGACATTCGATGTCCCATTTCCTATGAACAAAGGCTTTCATTGGCTAGAATCATCGCACCTAGCATGTGTCATCTCAACCTAGCTTCATCGGATCGGCCGTGGAAATAACGCTGGAAGAATGGAAACGCTGCCCCTGCCCAGGAGTGGGCCCCTCCTTGAAGCAGTATATGTGACCCTACCTACCAAGCTGCAAAAATTCCACTATGTAGCGAAATCAGACCTACCATTAACACAAACTTCACAGAGCCCCAGGCTAAAGCCACGTATTCTGGGTGATGTTGTGACAGCATGTCGAAAACTGGGCCATAATACATGATTCTGGCAGAAAATATCCGAAGACAGCGCCGAGTATTGGTCTCTCCCGATACTGACTCGTACTTTTCTTTTGCCTTCTCAACAATGCTTCTCACATCTTGTATCGTGGTCTTGCCTTCCACAAGCTGTTGTATTGCATCTTTGCCTCGAATTTCCTTCTTCAGGTAACGGATCGCGTCGATGTAGGCTTCTTGAGCTATGTCCCGAGGACTAGAGCAGAGGCTTTAGCATACATCCTTAAGTCGTAGTGACGATACTGAATTTTTTGGCGAGTTATACTAAGGAAGAGGAGGGATTACCCATGAGGTCCAAAGACAGGCTGATACCACGATGTTATGCCTCCATGTATTGGAAGAGATAGGCCTCCAGGAGGGGTACTACTCTGCATGGCGCTCGCGGCCCTCTGCTTACTGAAGCAGGATAAGTTGTCTTTTGAGCTACACGTACATCATCAGCTGCGAATACTGTCATCACACATTAATTATTTGTATCCTTAGACATCTTATTATCATGGTATTACGACTGTGGCTGTGCAATTCACACTGTGCTGTACAGCCCTCACGCCGCCTGAGGCACATTAACCTTACTCAGCAGCATCGTGAACTTTTTGAAGCAGGCATTCTGTTGTTCTCGAGCTCTGAATTCCAATTGATCATATTGTCGAACCTCACTCTTTGTTCCTAAACACGTAGCGACTCGCTCTCGAACACCTTTCAGTCTTGGAATTAGTCGAATGATTTTGGCCTTCTTTAACTGCAAAACGATGGCAACTAAACCCCGCTTCCGCCTCCCTTGAGCTCTGCAGAGACACACGGCCTCCAATCTACTACGACCATGACCTCTGGGTATGAATGGGCGGGGAAGGGGCTGGAGAGCAGACAAAACGGCCGCCCAAACCTTTCACTTCGTCGCGACGACGAAAGTCGAGATAGGCGGGCGCTCTTTCCAGGACGGCCAGCCTCTGTAGGTGGAAGAATAAACAAGCCTGGGCGGAAATCGCAGGTCCTCTCCCGGAAACCATCCCAGTCAGTATCGAAGTTGACGCTGATCGGATCGCCAAATTCCCCTCAGAGAGTGGCAAATATCGACCATTTATCCACTCTAGAACGTCCATTATCGTTCTCGTTGCAAGATGGTTTTGATTTCGACGAGTTCCTAAAACAAGGTAGTGAGGAGTCTAAAGAGTATGTCAGCCATAGTGGACTTGGCAGCGGTGAAAACCTCTCAGTCCCATCCATCGTACCAACACAAACAAGCAACGTCGGTCGTCTCTGGCCTGGCATGCATCAACGACAAGCCGTATTAGCCAAGGCTCAAGCCCAACAGAGGCAACAACAACTGATTCTCCAGCAGCAACGACAAAATGCCGCGGATACCCAACAAAGACAACCTTCTCAACGAACAGAAAGTACACGTGCACACCAGCTCATCGATCCCATCTTCTCTTCCACTGATCCCGTGGTCGAAGAGAAGATATCTCAACTCACGTCAATGTCAAGACAGAGTAGCGTTATTCCAGATGGGAATGATAGACAAGTTGGCGACAACCAGATGGCTCAATTCCAATCCATGCGCAGGGAAGAAGGAAAAGACATGCATATTACCCAAAATGCTGGTGTATATGCGCGCAAGCCTCGTCTTTCGCAGGATCCAATTTCGCAGTGGTACGAAGACAATGATGGCCCTTGGTCCAGCATGCCTACATATTACGACTCTGGTCTTGCGTCTAGCTTGGCACCTGAGCCAGCTCCAGATTCTCCAGATTCTCCCGCCGCTGGAGAAGAATGGGGCCAGGTCGGGGGTTTGACTCCGCCTTGGGAACCATTTTATGGGATTGAGAGGGCGGGAATTAGCGATGAAGGCCTTGTAAACGCGTTTGGACCAACGGCAGCCTCCTCTCCCGCCGCTGGAGAAGAATGGGGCCAGGTCGGGGGTTTGACTCCGCCTTGGAACCCATCTCTTGAGATAGCGAGGGCGGGAATTAGCGATGATGGCCTTGTAAACGCTTTCGGACCAGCGGCAGCCTCCAAGGGCGGTGGGTCATCTACTTGGAGCCCCTTCGAGATGGATCTTCCATTCACAAGACTCAATACACCTCCACCTCCATTTCGCAATTATGGAGCCGTCAAAGGCTTACAAATAGGTAAAGAAGCCGAGAAACATCAACCTAAGCTATTCATGAAAGATACTATTTCTCAAGACATGACAACAAATGAAGCAACCTGTCTAAAGAATCGATTATGTGCTGTCGAACCTCGGCGACTTTACCTCTCTCAGAGATGAGAGTCCTCGACGAAGACACATTATTGACAATGACCGTTTCGACGACGAATATTCGTGACTGCCTGTTTCAGGTAATGGCTCTCCGACATGTGCTCAGAAACTGTCTACGAAGGGCTAATGTAATAGCAGTACAAAGATTGCCGAGCCCATTAAGGGCAAAGTGACTACAAGTCGAGACTTCCACGGCACAGGGACGTGGCGATGTGGGTGACACCAGGATCAAAAGCACCAAGGTTGGAGCTTCACAAAGCAGCGGTTAAATCTAGACTTGACAATGGTGGCGTCGGCGGCCAGGTAGCGGCAATCAAGATTGTCAGGTGAATTAGATACATCGTATATAAAGCAGGAAAGAATTGCACTCCCATCACTTCTAGGACCAGATCGAAGATTTGTGGAGTGAGTACGGACGAAGGGTCATGTTGGCTTGCGTATAGACACAAGTCGATGGGATTTTACCGCTCTCTTGTATTCACTCCACTGTCCTTCGATCTGACCCTGGAAGAGATACAATCAAAATGAAATCCATTAGGTCATAGTCAAGATGTCTCGTATCCCATCACAAACGTCAAATATAGTATCCAGAATATCGTTAGGAAAAGAGAGGGAAAGAATTGGAGCCAACGGCGAAGGGGAAATGCATTTACTGAGTAGCAATCCCGGCTTCATGATATCTTCTGGCCCTGCAATTGATCTTCAGTACCTCGCTCCCAAGGATCTGGCATATTCCTCATCAGTATGCCCATGCGTCTTGAGGACGTAATCCTCGAACTCATTCGCCACATCAATCGCCTGGTCAAGATGGCTATAACTCAACGTATCCCCTTTATACCTTGCAAGTTGTCTGGCAGTATTTATTGTGTTTCTGATTTGCCTGCCATTCAGCTTATGTGTGGCCAGCACGTTAAGTTTGTCCGTCAGTTCTTCAGAATTGACCTTCTCGCCCTCATCCTTTAAGGCATTGATGAAGTTACTCCAAATCTCCAATCGACCCTTCTGATCCAAAGGTGGGTAATGCAGAGCGAGCTGAACGCGTGATTTGAATGCTTCGTCAAATGTGCCGACTCGGTTAGTAGTCAGGATAAGAATTCCTTCGTAGTATTCCAAGACTCGGAGGAAGACGGACACGAGAGCGTTACGCTTCAGATCACTCTGTGTACGTTCCTCGAGAAAGATGTCTGCTTCGTCGAGAAGTACTACGCATCCCCAAACAGTACTAATGTATAAAACCGAGTCAAGGTACTTCTCGACCGCTTCAGGATCAGTGCCAATATCGCCACACGTAACTCGATAGAGCGGACGCTCAGCGAGCTCTGCCACACTTTCTGCAGTGAGTGTTTTGCCGGTTCCTGGTCCTCCATGCAATAGAATTATCAAGCCCTTGCCTTTGCCTTCAATGATATCGGTAGTCATGGAGCTAACGTTAGCGATGTGAACCGTGATTAAGGCTTTGATGAGCTCTTTCTTCTGTGGTTTGAGGACGAGATGTCTTTCGAAGGCGTTCCTGTTCCACTTGACTGGGCGCATATGTTCTACGGACAGTACCTCTGTGGGAGTAGTTAGAAAATGAAGTATGAGAGTATGAGAACACAGATAGTGCACGAGATAGTGGGTCAAGATGATTGCCTCCAACACTCCGATGCTCGTCGAGCAAATGCGAAGCGAAAGCTCAAACTTACTCCATTTCTTATCATGCAATCCATAACCACGAATGGTTGCAGGGAGAAGCAACAAAAAGGGATCAGCGGGTAATTGGTCGGATTCTATGGCCTCTTGGTCTAATTCTATGGCCACTTGGTCTAGATCATTTCCTTGTCCTGAAGCTTCTGTCTCCGCCAAATGCATCTGCTTGTACATTGCATTATCGACCATATAGCGCGGAGTCGCCTGTTATGTTTCAGTATTGTGAACGCAAGCCTACTTATCGGTAATTCACCACTTACAGTCTGTACATCAAGTGTTGGGGTGGGGGAGTCGTAGCCAACGAAGGCCCTCATTCGGCACGCCCAAAATTGTTCGCCACGTTTTCTCAGTCGTTTCTCTAGTCCAGAAGTATCATATCGCAAGGGAAAAATGTCCAATGCTGTGATCTCAATGAGGTCGTCTCGGGATGGCCAGGCAACGACGTGCACAATGCTTTGCTTCTTGAACACTTCATCAAATGACCAAGACGTGCAATTGAGCTCAAGATGTGCTTGATGTCCAGTAGTGCATGCTTGTAAGTGGTAAGCCATTGGGTACGTATCCGATCGTCTGACCAGTATCTCTCCTGGTGCAAATAGCTTAGAGAAATGGACCCTGTTTACCATTCCCTTTTCAAAGAGCGTGTCCGCAGTTATCCACTCATTACTGCACACCTCCCTTATGTATTCGAAAAGCAGGCTGAGATGTTCTCGACTAGCCGAGGGCAATTTCGTGTTGGATGTAGCCACGAACCTTGCCATTTGGTGTCGAAGATGGTAGAAGCGAGTGTACGGTGGGGTTATGTGGGGAGAAGAATCCAAATCAACAACGCGGCCGCCAACAACAAAAGATGAGTTCAGATCAAGCCGTTCTGGGTCGAGAGGTACAAGTTTTGAGATGGCATTGATCAAGTCCTTGCTCACAATCTTGATGAATTCCGTACTCGGAATTGCATTTTCTCCATCGTCCTTGAGGACAAAAAAGTACGTCCGGAGTTGGGAGATCACAACGGGGTCAAGCCGAGGAATGATTAGCTGTTCGA
This sequence comes from Pezicula radicicola, assembly GCA_003008705.1. Lineage (NCBI taxonomy): Eukaryota > Fungi > Ascomycota > Leotiomycetes > Helotiales > Dermateaceae > Pezicula > Pezicula radicicola. The sequence continues at coordinate 164,609 of PDUO01000059.1, read as the reverse complement.
AGTCATTTAGTGTCGTATCATAATATGCATCGCAACTATACTGCCTGAAGACGACAAAGCTGATCTCGGGATGATTTTCGAGGTATTCTTGGACATTAGTAACCTCCTTTTTACCTCGGAGGCCATTCGCCTTGCTGTCGCCAGCGAAAAGACTTGGAACGTCAAGAAAGTAGCAGTCTGGTCTGTGGTGGATATGTGTTCCGGTTCTAGAGCACATGACCTGATGAAGAGCGAGATACTGAGGCTGTGGCGCAGGGGCAGCGTATCTGCTGCGCTTCGGTGCAAACACAGCAGATGCCGTAGTACTGCCTTACAATGATGTATAAGTCTTCAATCACGAGGGGGATGTGAGCCACAAACTCTTTTGAACAGCTTGAGCTTCGGATTGTCCGGGCTCTGGGACTCGCTCATGGAAGCCTTCACCAGACTCGTCCCATCCACGCTTATTATTCATAATTGGAGGAAGATCGCGAGTCTTTGGGTGGGGACGAAATATCATGACCAAGTGTAGATGATGCCAGCCTCGTTAAATCAACTGCGGCTTGAGTGTCTCTATTCTCCACGCTTAGGAAATGTCTATCACCTGTAGAGATTGAAAGTAGATAAAGGGTAGCAACAGAACTGTGCTTGAGATTGACTATGATGCTGAATTAAAAAAGAGCGAAGGAAGTTTGCCCTCTGGGCGTAGAACTTGAGAGGAGGGCGTTTTGCTTTTTCGTGTGGCTTGGACTGCGGCTGCGAACTGAGTGCTTCCGCCCGTCGTTTCCACGTTCGCGGCAATCGAGGATTGGCCAGCTGAAGTGATACTCGAGTAGGCGCCACCAGTCACACGCGGGGATAGCCCACACACGAACTCATGATGATTTGAAGTGGGCTGACATCTAAACCTTGGCGCCAAACCGCTACTCTATTCATTTTCACTAGCCAACTGGGCATCATAATAGGGTAGATGTACACTGTGACTCAAAAGATCATTTTGCAGAAAGAAGGCAGCGAACACAAAATGAGAAACCTCCAGCGCATTTGTACCCTAGATTTTGCTTGATCCACCGATAACCCTTGGTCAGGTGAAGAAAGATAATTCAAAGATTTAGCTACATCGACTACGGTTCGCTACTGTAGGTTATGGAACCGTTGGGTTCGTTTTGGGTGTGCTGTAATTTCTACTGTTCCAGAATCCTAACAGGTCTTTCGGTGATGTGAGTTGGCAATAACGTGGTTATAGCTGATTTGATAACTTGACGAGGGAGATCGAGCGGATATTCCCTGCACTAAGGCCGATTATACCTTAAAAAGGAGTAATCGTTAGTAATAGGTCTATCCGTTCTGGAGGCTCTTCTTACAAATATAATATGTCCTAAATAAGCTTAACAACCTTCTATGAAATTGGCATTGTTAATAGGGATCGAATAATATACTTTGATTCCAGTTCATTATATCCCGCTCATAAGTTTCAATCTTCAAGCTGCAGCTAGAACTCTATAGTTGTAATTTGTTATAACACAAGAACAGTAACCGCGAAAACCTATTCCCAATTTTGGAAGAACTTTTAGCTTTTAGATAGTTGTTCCAGTCTGAACGCCGCAGCTTCCCGAGATTTCGAAAGCCTCTGCAATACATCTTCTTTTCTACTCACTTAAATAATTACCCAAGTTGCCTTAGACAACGCTATCGTCATACATCCAAGTGTCAAAGTCAAAACCATCCAATCCTGGATCATATGTGTAGAACTCAGGCATAATTAATGAAGGACTAGGCATATCTCTAGAATTGTGGGCTTGATCATGTTGAGTGATCTTGCTATCAAGCGAGAAAGATGGGCAAGAGTTCGTTTCAACAATAGCTCGCTCAATGGTCTGTAGCGTCTCGGGAAACTTTTCATTTTGAGAACTACCATCTGAGGTTGTTTCAAATTCAGATGTATGCTCGCTGTTAGGAAATTTTGAAGTTCCCGCTAAGAGTTCGCTGACATATCCTGAGTCAGATGTTGCATTGTGCGCTGCCGCTTTTGAGATTATGGATACGGCTATCGCCTCTGGATGAGAGAGTAGCAAAGTCTGAGGTGGCGCTCGTTCGTAAAATGTTTCGATTATACCCTTCTGACTTTGCTCTGGTGTGTTTCTATTTAGTTGGTCAACCTGGAGAGGAGGACGAGAGATTTTCAAGGGAATTGCTCCAACTACAGGACCGGGTGATGATGCGTCTGCAGTACGCCTGGATCTGTAACTTGAAAATACTCGGTCCTGGCAGTCTTGAATCATGCCTACTAATTGGCTTCTTAATCGCTCCTCGATTGGTTGTGCTTCTTCAGCAATGGCTGCCTCGAGAGCGTTCCGGAAGAATCGTGGTAATTCTCGGCGAGAGTATTCCTCGTACTGGGTGAGCTCTTCTGAATCTGGTGATTGCATTATATGGTCTTGAATTGATTCAAAATCTGGATATTGAATTTTACTTAGCATGATTCTTGTTTCTAAGTAGCATCATAGAAACTAGTCACAATGCGAACGTTCTTGAGGATCCTTGGTGAAAAGAGCACCGTGCTTACAAGGTGAAGGCACTTCTTCCATAGGAAATAGTAACCTATAGATCTCTTGCCATCTGTCTTTGTCGGATTGGCCTCGATGTGACTTTTTTCTGCTCCGCAGTTGCTTCTCAATATTGCTGGTAATCCCTTCTGCTGCCGGTCCCATATTGAGTTCGCATCCTGTTATTTCTACAAAATGATTTTCTAATTCATCCTGGTTCGTAAAGAGTTCTTTGCATCGCGAACATTGAAATATTCGATGGTGTCGGTACAAATGACCCCTACGGAATTAGCGATTTCAATTTTTGGAAGAAAGAGATACGTACTTGACACGAGATATTGAATCCAAAGGAGTTAGGGCACAAGACCGCCAACGGCGAATTTGATGATAGTACTTTCGAGGATCATGCTTATGGTATGGGCAAGCGAATTTCATTTTGTCTTCTGGACCCTCTAGTTGAGATAAAGCGGTTTTTGGGCGCTTTGGATTTCTCTCCCCATTTTCATCAGGATTATCGTCTTCATCATCTGCCCTTCCGCGTTTCTGCTCGTTGTTGCAATGTACCTTCCCTGTGTTACTTTTACTTTGGGAAATCGAAGACGAGGGCGATTCTGGGGATTCTTCGGTATGTTTCCGTACGTTAGTTGACCATTCTTGATTGAAAATAATCCAGAACTCTCTCATAATACCGTCTACCAATCTTTGCTTCATGGGAATCAACAGTGGCCGTTTGGGCACTTCTGAGTTCTGTATAGACTTGGCGAGAAAGTCGTTGATGTCGACGCCGAAAAGGCTTTGAGGGCCAGAAGTGTATAGGATTTCATCATCTTCCAAGTCACTTTCCTCTCCGGACCAGGTAGAATCTGTTTCGAAACCAGCAGAAGTGTCACTGCAGGTGGAATTGGCCTCTTGAATAACTGGGGTAACTGCGGCGTTGCTATTTGATTGCACTTCTCGAAAAGTGCCCATGCTACAGAAACTTAGCAAAGTCTATCTTCGTATGAATTCTAGAATAGACTGTTATATTGACCTTGGGTGGAATGATAGGTTTTGATGCCCATTGTCGAACGATGCCTTCCACCCTGCACCTTCACTAACGTTATAACACACGTCTGACATTTGATTGGTCGCGAAGTTCTTTCCAATCTCTCTTGAATGTGCGCTCGCCTCGTGTTTCAATTGATCATTCTCACGTATTGGTATTTCAGTATTCTGATTTAGAAACGTGACGAAGTCCTTATATCCAGAACTTGGATTGGAAGAATTCGTCTGAGCTGGTTTGTTGGTAGAACACTGCCATGCAAGTAGATTCTGAGCAGCAGATATGTCCTCGAGCGGGAAAAGTGCAAAGAACTCTAAGTCGGTATTAGTTTCGATGTTGAATGGATTCCATGTATCGTCAAAGATTTCTAAGTCAGCAGTAGTTTCTATGCTGAATGGCTCCGATATATTATCGCTGCTGTGTTCGGAGAGCCCACTTCTGCTAGATTCGGGGGTATCATTTGGAGTAATAGATCGATATTGGTTGCCTGAGATCGCATCACCTGCGCTGTATTTAAGCCCTTGGGAATGATCAAAAAAGTCGTGTGGGTCTATCGTCACATTTGCCAATGAATCTAGGGCAACAGAGGTTTCTGCAGGGTCGTTATCTGGATGCTTTTGTTGTGGCGTTCCCTCTTTCGGTACAGTCTTGTTTGGCACACCTAGCCTTCTGGACTGACAGTTTGAAGAAGAATTGATGTCCATATCTCCGTTTGTAGACATGTCTGGCTGAAAGTCGAGGGGGAAAGCTCGAATCTCTTCTTTGACGATGGAAATCTGTGTGTTAACTCTATCCGGTGAAGACTGATGAGGAGTGTGGCTTGGAGTTAGGAGAACTGGGATTATGCACAACTGCGCAAAACTGGGCTGTGTACAAGATCACGTTATCAAGCCCTAGGACCGAATGTACCAACGGGTGAAGGCTGTGCCACACCTTGCATTTCCTTTGAGCGCTCGCGTTAGGTATTCCGATTGCTGTCTCGTTGATTGTATAGGTTGAGTATTCTTGAAGGAGATCAATAGTCAATGACATCCCATTGTATGCGTCAACTAGCAAAGTCTATCCTCGAAAATGCAAAGACCGCTTTTGTAAAACCGATGAATTATCTGCTGCCCTTCAGTTCAGCCTCGACTTCTTCCTCAACAATAGCTCTAACGCCCTCCCAGCCAGCTCCTTTCTCCACAACTCTGACTCTCTTCTCCTTCTTCTCTAAGCCGATAAACTCTTCAGGTAGCACCTTATCAAAACTGAAATCCTGATGGTCCTTCAAAGCTAGGTCAACAGCATTTGCAAACTTTGCGGGATGAGCAGTCGCAAGAGAGATGTGGTGAGTTTCTGCTGGTGATGCCCTCTTCATCGATCGTAACGCAGCAGCAACGCCAATAGCGGAGTGTGGGTCCAGTACATAGCCGCCTTCGTTAACGTAGAATTGCTTGATAGTTTCTAGCGTCTGAGGATCACTAACTCTCTCACTCTCGAAATCACGGCCAGCAGATTTGAGGATATCAGCGTGCACACCAAAGCCACCTTTTGACTTCAGTTCTTTCAGCCACGCCTCAACCTCTTGACCTGCCTGCTTCTTGTTCCATTCGTCGTCCATTCCTGCGCCTGCAGCATACTCGTAGGCAAGGAACCATAGTAGTCGCTCAAAGTTACTTGAGACAAGAATGTCCATCGCAGGGGCTAGTGTCTCCTTAACACCGTCCTCGTGTGCCTTTGCTCCGTCTGCAGCAATGCCACCTTGAGCTTCAACGCCGTGTACTGCCTTCTTCTCATAGTGTCCAGTCTTCCAAAACCTATCAAGGATATCGTTCTCGTTTGTTGCAACCACCAGCTTATCTGCGGGAAGACCCATACGTTTCGCAAAATAACCTGCCAAAATATCCCCAAAGTTTCCAGTAGGTACGACGAATCGGACTTTTTGCCCTAGCTTATACGAAGGCGACTTGGTGAGGTTGAAGTATGCGTGGAAGTAGTAGGTTGTTTGTGCGAGAATTCGAGCCCAATTGATAGAGTTAACAGCTCCGAGATTGAGTGTAGAGTTAATCTTAGGATCGGCGAAGAGAGCCTTGACCGTGTCCTGGCAATCATCGAAGGTGCCTTCAACAGCCAAGTTGTGTACATTCGCGTCAAGTACTGTGGTCATCTGAGCCTCTTGAACTGGGCTGACTCTTCCTTTGGGGTGCAAGATAAAGACTGAGACATCTTTCTTTCCTCGCAAGCCATAGATGGCTGCAGAGCCGGTATCGCCACTTGTTGCGCCAACGACTGTAAGATGATGCCTATCCTTCCCAGTCTTGCCCTCATTACGTCTAACTAGGAAGTATTCAAAAAGGTTTCCCAGAAGCTGCAACGCGACATCCTTAAAAGCGAACGTTGGGCCATGGAATAGTTCCAGCAGATATAGGTTGTCTTTCTCGTTAAGTGTGACTAATGGCGTGGTTTCTGGGGCGCGGAATGTAGAGTAACTTCGGTTGATGACTTCTCTGAGATCTGCGGGTGGAATTTCGGAGGGTGAAATGTAGAGGGAGAGGATCTCGTAGGCTAGATCGGGGAAGGAGAGGTTCTTCCATTTCGACTCCCAATCGTGGGGTAAAGAGGGGATCTCTTCTGGAATGAAGAGGCCTCCATCAGGGGCTAATCCCTTCAAAACGACCTCCTCAAATGAAAGCTACAGATTATCAGCATCCACAGAAAAGATTGGCATACGCCATGAGTAGTCGTACACCATAAGATTCTCCTCTTGTTGAGAGGTAGCGCTGTGAGGGGGTATGGGTCTTGTCCTCCACAACTTCTGGGGTAGATGTTGCGGGCTTTTGCGCGGGGACAGCGAGTCCAACGGGGTTTTCCTTGTCGGACATGATGAGAAAGCTCTGGAGACAATTGAGGCTATTGATGTGATCAAAAAGAGTGAAGAAAGAGTCAGCAAGAGTCACCCGTTGCGAAATATTTTGCCCGGTCTCGGCACCCCTCCATTCACCGCCCACGTGTTTCTAACCATCACGTGGTAGGCTGAATAGGTAGATTTAACACCCACCCACCTACCTAGCAAACACAGCATTCTGTACTCGGGGGTTCTTTTATTTCCCGATCGGTTCTCTTTATAATTTTATTTGATTTACCTGAAGCTACTGCAAATAATAAGTTAATGAATTGCTATACATTTAGTATGTACTTACAGAGAGAAGTCAAGCGAGGCCTTGACTATTTGTGACTCTAATGAAAAATGTTTCTCTACAAGAGATGGTATGAACTTGAAACCTGGAATTTTGTACGTCTATTTCCTTCTATTAAATAAGGTGCTAGAAGAAAGAATCCTCATTGCAAAACCAAATTATCATTGATACACAATCACTCATTCTAACGAGGTAAGCGAGAAGCCCCTGAAATATCAACCGAGGAGCCCCGGCGGGGACCCCCGGACCGAATTTATAATGGCCAAGAACAACTCCGCACTGTCCAGTACCAGTAGTCCGCAGAAATACCGTACGGGATATCTCTCATTTCGTAGCTTGATGATCAGCTGTCTTGTCCTGCATTAAGAACCTCGAACTTCTGTCATGACGCATCTCCCGGAAAGTAGGTAGTCCCAGTTAGTTAGCCGGCAAAAGTATATAAAAGTGTCGAAGCCGCAGAATTTCTTTTATTTTTCTCTTCTTCTTCTCTTTCTTTTTCTTTTTATTGAGATATAGGTTTGATATCTCATTTATAGATCTACATACCTCACCTCACCATGAGGTTCCGGCATTTCATAACGGCTGTTTTGGCAGCGTGTCGAGTATCAGCCAGCCCAACCACCCTATCAAAACCCCCGTCCCCCGTATCACTATCACCAAGAGCAGACTCAAATCTCACAGGCTATCTTGGCGTCTTCTTTCTAGGTGATGAGCCCAGTGTTTACTTCTATCTGAGCAATGGCAATGATGCAATATCCTTCACAGCCCTAAATAACGGGTCACCTATTCTGGTCCCTACATTAGGAACTGGCGGGGTTAGGGACCCATCGATTATTAAGGCGAAAGATGAGGATAAGTGGTTTATTATTGGGACGGATTTGGATATTGGGAAGGTTTGTTTATTACTTTGTTTTTGTGTTTTTTTTCGTTTAATTTTGGAATTGGGAGGGCTTGGGGTTTTGAGAGGTGAAGAGCGAGTGATACTGATTTTATTCGTGAAATGTAGACTACCTGGGATGCCTCACAGCGAACAGGCTCACTAAGCATTTATATTTGGGAAAGCACAGATTTGATTAATTGGGGGACGGAACGGCTTGTCCAAGTCGAGGATGATGATGCTGGTATGGTATGGGCTCCTGATGCGATATGGGATGAAAGTGCAGGTGAGTTAATTATCTACGTGAATGCTAAATTAATTTAATTAACTAAATTTCAACAGGTCAATATCTCGTCCATTGGGCTTCCAGATTCGTAAGTCCTACTAGAAAGCATCTTAGTCCAGAATATACGTATTAATATATTGGACAGTACGCAGAAGACGACACAGATCACACCGGAACCTCCAGCGCAAATCAAATCCGCTACGCCCACACATCCGATTTCCAAACCTTCACAAGTCCCTCAACACTAATAGACTACTCACCAACCTCACTAATCGACCTCTGTATCCTGAAACTAAACGACACCTCCTACCTCCGATTTCTCAAAAACGAAACCGCAACAAACGTATTCATGGAACGATCAGATACGGGATTACATGGAACATGGACTCGACCAGGTGGAAGTGAAGCTATTATTCGTACATCTGTTGAAGGTCCTTATGCTTATCTTGATAATCTTGTTGAGGGGAAAGCGACGCTGTTGCTGGATTATTTTGGTGGTGATGGGTATCATCCTTTTACTAGTACGAATTTAGGGGATACGAATTGGACGGATGCTGATAGGACAAATTTTCCATCTGAGTTGAGGCATGGTTCTGTTGTGGGTATTACGCAGGAGAGGTATGATGCCTTAGCTGCTCAGTGGGGTTGAAAAGTGGGATTGACTCGGTGTTGTGCTACTAAGCTATCAATTTAGAGCCAAAATGATGTACTACTGGAGTTTCAGACATAAACTGAAGCTCTGGGAAGAATTACGTCTATTAGATTCAATACTGCATAGAGCGAGACCACCTATAACAATCACTGACTACAAGAGAAATTATCTCCTTAAGACCTTCATGCACATGCAGTACACACAGTGGGGCTAATGCACAACGTCGACCACATTGCATCAAAAGCACATAATTCATCTTAACTCAGCTACATAAAGTTTCAAATTTAATAGGTTAATGACCATTTAATCCAAAGGAGATCAAACGATAGGTACAAGTACCTTCATAACCCTCAGCCAAGAGAAAATCCTCCCAGCCATACCCCATACCCCAAAAGACTACAACCGACAAATCCTAATATCAGCAGGCTTACTCCTCCCCATCTTCTCACTAGCCGAAAGACTTTCCAAAGAAAACCTCTCCACAATAGCAATAGTAGTCAACTTAAACAAAACATCCGCCACATTCTTACCCAAACAACGTCCCGACGCAGCACCAGCTCCAAAACGCATAAATCCACAACGAAGTTTCTCTTGTGGTAACTTTAAGAACCGATCGGGGTTGAAATCGGCGTTGTCGTCTCCCCATGTAAGGGCTTCGTTGTTTAGTCGTCGTGTATCGATTACTACTGTTGTGTTGGCTGGGATCAGGTATCCGCCGATCTTTTTGGCTTCGGCTGTTGATTCGGGCATGGAGAACCCTGTGCAAGTATTAGTTTGTGGAATTTTGGTCAATGTTGTGTAGTGGGAGGACATACAAAAGGCTGGAGAGATACGCATGCTTTCCATAATCACACGATTCAACAGTGTGTCAGATTTCGCTAGATACTTGGCTTCGCCGAGGTCAGGACGACCCTTCCACAGCTTTATCTCGTCTCGTAGGGCATTTTGAATGGATGGGCTAGATGCCAAGCGGGTGAAAATAGTGCTTAATACTCCAGCGCTGACGTCGACGTTGGTGAAGAGGATTTCGTCGAGGGTAGAGAGGAACTTTTAGGGGAAACATATTAGTTTTAATTATATAAAAATTGGCGTCGGTTAAATTGCATACCTGCTCTTCGGTAATTTCGTTATCGGGATTGACTCCACGATAGATGACTTCTACTGAACAGTTCCAACGGCCCTGTAAGACGTGGTTAGCCTAAGCGGAAAGTCTTCTCTTTTCCCTTGGAAATACAAACCCCTCGGGAATGCTCAATAATCATGGCATTGAAGTCTTTCCATTGGCTGAAAAATTTGGATAGTTGTCTATTCGCTGCATTAGGCAGCATGTTCCAAAGTTTGGAGTCAGGCCATTTGCTAGTCAATAGTGCGCGGATAACGCCTTCATGCATGTCGTTCAGTTCAAGCATTCGCCAATAGATCTACATAAAACGAGTAAGTAAACAATACTTAGGAATAAAATAGTACGATTAAACTAACTCTATCATCAAATGCATCACCATAAAGATGAAGTGCAAGAAGGCGGAAAGTTAGGAATTTGAATGAGACTGCCGAATTGACCTCATTTCGAGCACTAGGTGTAAGCCCTTCAATCCATTGCCGGATCTTAACGTCAAAGCGGGACTTATTTTGCATTGTTGGATGGAAAGCAAAAGGGGGATCGAAGTGCTTGCGTATCTTGCGCCAGTCGTCCCCGTATTGGGCTCCTACTGCATTTCCAGCAAGGCTAGATATTAAATATTAGCATGCTTATGCTTCTGGTAGGTAGAAATTGTTTAAATGATAAAACCAATGAAGAGGACATACCGGCCAAAAAGGTGACCCAGATTAAAGTTCTTGGGCTTTTCATGACCTGCAAAAAACATGTCAGTGTCAATCACCACCTCTGTAGTGTTTAGAGTTCCTAACGCTTTGCATCATGCTTATAGAAGTCCTGAATGTGATCAGGCTGGCTAATAACTAGCTCATGGTACGGCCCGCTACGAATGAGATATGGCTGGCTACTAGCTAGTTGTTGACCTTGCATAGACAGTTCCAAACTGTTCAAAAACAACAAAAATCAGTTTTCTGTGTATTGTAGGTGGAGGTAGGAGCAATGTGAAAAATTCTTGGCCAATGATTGCTTACCTTCTAACAAATTTCAAGAGACGTGCATCTACTGGTATCTCTTTGATGCGTTCTCCCTTATCATTAAGAAAATCATTTTTCTGCTTCGCCTATTTTGATAGCCGCTGAATCACGGCCAGAGCGATTGCGAAACCACTGATAATCCATACCACAGGATACTGGACGGGACTGTTCTGGAACAACAAGATTGTCATGATTGATGAAAATTTTCCAAGATAGCAACACAGAGATAGGCCTGACTAAGTTTAGAACTTGCGAAGCAGTTGGATTTGTAGAGAAAATTACCAAAGTATGTCGAATTATTTTTGTTCCTACAAAACATTCAATCCGGGGGTGTGCTAATTTGCCCACTAATGCACCATCCTAATCCGATGTGTTAGGGAGAACGCCATAAGCAACCGGAGATACTTTTATGTAAATGGGCTCATAATATTCGAATTCCAGGCTACGAAAGACTTCTTCGGTGGCTCGGTTGAATTTTCCGAGCCCGGAATCTAGAGTCATTACGGAGCAAAAGTTCTAACGTCAGCAAGAAGGCTGATATACCAGGTTACTATCCTACGCCACAGAGAGGCTGAAAATGTTACAAATCGGAAAATTCAATCAGAAAGAAATCGAGGTTGAAACTGACATCTACGACCAATAGGAGTGTTGAAGAGGATTGATGTACATAAATAGGTTTTACAAGAACAGATGCTATACAATCGACATACGATGAGCTGGAAACCGACAAGGCATTATCTGCAAAATACACAGAGAGCAAAGAATTAACCCTTTATCTTTCTCGTCCAATATATTAGGCGATCTATATCTCGTGTTAATCCGCTCAATACCCCGTGTTCAACAACATCTAAAAGATTGTCGCCTATTCGAAACCCCTCAAGATATCATCTCTTCTGACATATAGCTACGCTCTCACCCACAACAAAACAAAAGCACAGATTGTGTTAACCTGAATATTATGGCCGTCGGACTTCCTTCAACGCAGCGTGCTCTCAAAGTGGAGGCGCCTGGAAAAGTGACACTAGTTGACGGGGAACCACTACCACAGATCGGCCCCGATGATGTCTTGGTTCATACTGCCTGTGTAGGGCTCAACCCTTACGATAGCAAGTCGCTAGACATGTCACCTAGTATTAATGCCACTGTTGGAGTCGACTTCGCTGGAGAAGTAGCAGCAATTGGGGATGCGGTTTCAACAACTGATCTTCAGGTTGGGGATCGCGTCCTTGGCTGTGTATTTGGGAACAATCCCGATCGCCGCGACAATGGAGCCTTCGCAGATTACGTTGCAGTACCTGCACAATTGGTCTTCAAGATCCCCGCCAGCATGTCTTTTCAACAGGCTGCAACCCTGGGAAGTGGGTTGGCAGCCACTGGACTTGCCCTTTATCAGGGTCTCGGATTGCCCATGCCATCGGCCTCTACAGCAACCGAAACAGCAACGAAGCCAGAGAGGGTTTTGGTATATGGCGGCGGCACAGCAACTGGAACACTGGCCATCCAGATATTACGCCGGTAAGTAAAGACACCCATTTAATTCTTGTTTTCTCCCCGCTGACCTCAGGAGATCTGGATTCATTCCGATCACAACATGTTCTCCCCGAAACAACGAGCGCCTAAAGAGCCTGGGTGCGGAGGCAGCCTTTGACTATCATTCTCCAACTTGTGGTGGAGATATTCGCGAATACACAAAAGACCGCTTGGCTTTTGCAATGGACTGCATCACGAGTACAGCATCGATGAAGATTTGCTACGAAGCCATCGGTCCTAAGGGAGGCAAATACATCTCACTAGATCCATTCCCACTACACACCCACACCCGTCGCAGTATCCAGCCTGATTGGATCTTTCTCTTCACCCAATTCGGGAAGCCCATCAGCTGGGACCGACCATACAATTTCGATGCAAGACCACGAGACCATGACTTTGCTGAGCGCTGGTATACTGTAGCGGAGAAATTGCTTGCTGGAGGGCTCATTACACCTCATCCGCACCAGGAGGAGCAGGGTGGGCTAAATGCTGTGGCAGATGGTATTGATGCGGTGCGCAAAGGCCAGGTAGCTGGTTATAAACTGGTATATCCGATCCGTAATTGTGCGTAGTAGTAGAGTTGCTTTTGTTTATCCATTATAATCTGAATATATCAATGAAAGAATTTCCCAGTCAATACCGTATGTGCACACGAGTTTACGATTGAAGATAACAATCTACATAAAAGGTGTGTTATTCCTTTCGGAGCGATGATGTTGAATCAATAGTTATGACCTTATGGACTAGTCCCGAACAAGAGATAGACCAGCGTTTAGCGGGGCTCGCCTATCATTACACCCTTTCTCTACTGCCCGAGCAGCTGAAGAGGAAATAATTCGATTCGAAATGAACAAACCGCTGAATATCTGGGAGAGCTCGAAAATATTCAATAACAGCTCAAACTTACTCCCATAGTACCTAACAAATTCCCTTTCTCGAAATGTAGTTCACCAGAATATCGCCTCATGAACTTACAACGTGCACAGCCAGGCAATTCTCCGACTTGACGTCAAATTCAGTCTTGTACCTGAGAATACATAAGACGAGGGATCCTTACACAATTATGTCTGCTAATGGGATTTTAGGTTACATCTCAGCCTTACGCCCCTAAATCCAGACGTTCGTCCACGGAAATTTCCTCTTGCTCGCTTGTCATTTTCCGTAGCGATCGGGGATACGTTAGCATACTGTAGGTAAGATTTTAGCTCCGGATTGACTAGCTGGCAGGCACGGCGCATCTTAGTACGGGGATGCAGGATCAGGGTACAGAACTAAGGTAGTTCCTAAGAATGGAAATGAAAGAATAATATTTCATTGCTGAAATACTCTTGCATCTTTGTTTTCATTTCTTTCATTCAATTCCAAACACAAGAAATCCAAAATGAGTATCGACGACTTGCCCGTGGAGAATCTGTCTGACGATTGTGTTCTTGTGGCTGGTGGAGGACCTGTTGGTCTTGTGTTTGCCCTTGTACTTGCTCATCATGGAGTACGCAGTGTACTGCTTGAGCGAAATGTTGAAACCACTCGGTATGAGGTTTCTGGTTTGTCGTTCACCTGTCTTAGATACTTCAGCTTGGAAATATACTAATACCTCTTGTGTAGCTTTCCAAAGATGGATCTGACTCTGGCACGTACTATGGAGATTTTCCGTCGCCTAGGCTTCGCAGATGAAATTCGGGTAGAAGGTGTGTTTTCTAATCCCGTAACTATCTCAGAGATAGTTGAAGGTATAGTTGCTCAGTAAATCATAGGTGTACCATCAAGTGAACCCTTCACTGTCCGTTTCTCCAGTGGCCTCGGTGCTGAAAATACCCTAACATCGTGGGACATGCCGAGCGTAGATGGTTTCCGAGAACGTATTGCCTCGAATAACGATGGTTCGATGCCCTTGGAACCCTGGCAGCGAATCCCGGGAGATATCTTGGAAAGATGGCTTCGAGCCAAGTATGAGAGTAGTCCGTTGGTAGATGCTCGCTACGGATGGACTATCACCGGTGCCGAGGAACAAGACGAGGGTGTTGAGATCACCGTCCTTGCTCCTGATACGACTACTCCAAAAAAGATCCGCTGTGGCTACGCTGTGGGATGCGAGGGAGCATCTAGCGTGCTGCGTAAGAGTTTGGGAATTGCAATTGATGGAGGTCCCTTGTAAGTTTCTCTTTTCTGGATTCTACTGCAAGATAAGGTAGCGATAAACAGAACTGAGCAAAGAACTCTTCTGACAAAAACCGCTTTGTAGGGCTAGCGCAGCCACGCTTATCCATTTCAAGTCCCGAGACTTACAAAGAATTCAACGACAGGGTTCCTTCTGGCATACTTTCTTCCCTAGCGATCCAAGTATGATGGGTAAGTCCTTGGGCGGTGCAATTATTGCCCAGGATGCCAAGGAGGTATGGACTTGCCATGAATACCTGACGCCAGGGTACGAGCCAGATGAGCAGAACGCCAAAGAGGCTATTATGCGAGTTCTCGGTGGCATGGGGAAACCCTACCAGATTGAAGTTGATGAAATTATTGTGCAGTCAACTTTCAAGCCAACTGTGGCACTTGCTGAAGCCTGGTCTGGGAAGAAACAACGCATTTTCCTTGCTGGCGATTCTTGCCACCAGACCGTCCCCTCAGGAGGCTACGGAATGAATCTTGGGCTTGCTGACGCTTGGGACTTGGGTTGGAAGCTGGCTGCTAAGATTCAGGGCTGGGGTGGGCCCAATTTGTTAGCATCGTATGAGGTTGAGAGACGCCCAGTTGCAGAGCTGATGCAGCATTGGGGAAAGGTTCATGGAATGAAACTGCCGGGATTACCTATGGCAGTGAAGATGGACCCCGCCATCATTGACTCTCCTGATGAGAAGGGACAAGCTCTACGCAAGACCATCCACGATTACATTCAGACAAATAATGACCATAATCAGAGCTTTGGCGTGGAGCTGGGATACCGTTACGAGTCCAGTATTTGCGTCCCTGGCTCTCTTGATGAAGCTCTTCCTCCACCCACCTTCAACAATCGAACATATATTCCCACAACATACCCAGGGTATCGTTCACCCCATGTATTCTTAAAAGACGGAAGCGCCATCTTCGATCATTATGGCTCTGGGTTCACATTGGTGACTTTCGCGGACACTGATAAAGACGAGAGAAAGAACTCAGCTTCATCTATCTTTGAGGCTGCCGCCAAGCAGAACAATATCCCGCTGAAAGTTGTCTCACTCGTCGGAGAAAGCAATGCAAGTCAAATTTGGGGTGCGAAATTGGTGGTGGTTCGTCCAGATGGGCACGTATCATGGCGGGGAAACAGCTTGGGAAGTCCAAAAGATGCATCCCAAGTTCTCCTTCAAGCAAGCGGTCATGATATTTGAATGAGTATTTGAATGAGGGAGATGATTTTGACTACTGAAGGTTGTTATTTGTCGCAGTTTAGTTAGGTGAATGAGAATGAACCCCGGAAACTTTTGATCTGTCTCTTTATTCATTTACTTTTTGCTCCAATGGCCAATGTCCGAGTGTGCGGTACCGATAAATAGTTGCCGCAGCGCTCTCATTACCTTCTAGATATTTCATTTATAATCATCGTAGACACCTCTCGTAACAGATTAGAGGTCATCTCTCTCTCGCCATTTGGAAAATAGTCCCCATAATCCAGATCGTCTACATCACACACCTTTCCAGACTCAGGTAGCTTGCCCTCCAGAAGATAATCCAAGACAACTCTATAAGTACAAGTTGAGACCGAAGAAATACTACAATGGCCATAAGATCTCTGTTCCAATAACACAGCATTGCTTCCCATTTTAGCAAGCAACCTCTTTGCTGAATCAAGAGGTGTAGCAGGATCATTCGTATTCCCAATCATTAAGACTGGGATGTCTAGATGGACATCATTGAAGGAACCTAGCCATCTCTCGTTCGGTTCTGTATACCAATGACGGCATGGAAGCGTCGAAAGCGATCTCGAGTCTCCGGCAATGAATGATAAACTGGTCATATTGTGAACATATTCAGACCATGATTTCAGGGAGTAGTTGGTCGCAGGCACCGCATCAGTGCAGAGGACAGCTGTTCCCCATTCCTCAGCACCAAAACCTGCTGGTCCTGGATTGGTAGCTTCCAGAAAAGATGTGCCATTCCCCTTCAGTAGATCTATTGTAATCTCTGCAAAGCGTCGCCACGAAGGTGGCCTATACAGTGTCCCATAGAAGAAGCTTTTATAGTCGTAGAAAGTGACTAGTCCTACAACGCGACCAGCGCTAACGGGAAGCGGTCTGTCATACAGAGATGCCAAAAGATCCATCACAGTCTCCCGTGCGCCCTGTTCCAGGCCTGCTAATGGACAACGAGGGTTTCCAACAGTCTCACATATGGAGAAATAGCCATCAACCATATCATTTTGAGACGCAAGTGATGTGTATCCCCACTTATAGATTTCACTAGCATCGAAAGGAGATCTGATGCCATCCAGAATGATCTTATGTAGCTTATTTGGAAACATGGCCGTGAAGATACCGCCGAGGTTTGTACCATAGCTGAAACCCCAATAGCTGACATTATGTCTCTGCTCTGCATGTAGCGCATCAACAATAGAGGCTACATCTCGAGCAACGGTCGGTGTGTTGACGAATGGTAAGATATCAGCGCCTGAATTTTCTTCGCACTGTTCAGCGATGAGCTGTGCAAAGGAGTCCCAAATTCCAACATCGTGTAGATTAAGACTTGGAGCTGTACTCCCCAAGATGTGCTCTAGCGATGAACGTGTAGATACTGAGCTTACACAATTTACAGCCGGTAGTGTCATATTGATCCCTCGAGGATCAAAGCCAACAATATCATACTGTCCTTGCAAAACCTCAGCTAGTTTGGGTCCCAAGCGGTACGTAGAACCTGTCCCACTTCCTCCAGGCCCACCTGGATTGAAAATAATGGTTCCGCTGACAGAATCACGATTTGGTACGAGATATCTGGTGACTGCGATGAATGCCTTTCGTTTATCTTTGTCATTGAGATAGTCCAGGGGAACAGAGAGATTAGCGCATTGGAAGTGATTGCCGCATGATACCCAGTTGAGCCTCGAACTGGCCAAAGGAAATGCTGAAGTAGACGAGGCTTTCGTAGGGGCTAAGGTCAGAAGTTGTCTGAAGCTCACAGGGAAGGTATACAAGAAGAGAATGGTAGATAGAAAGAGAGCAATGAGGTGCATTTTCGAACGCAGGGCTGCTATCAACCCAGCTCTGCCGGTCTCGCGAGCATGATACTGTTCACCATGCTTTTCTGATTCTTGCTGTCTCATGGTCTCAAGATATATTGGATGAGTTGACAATTCTGAACCGTAATCGTGAGACAATCTTTGTTGTTGGTCGTTAATGAGCTTATCGGGAAACTTTTCATCCGTCCCACTAGTCCTACCTTGGAGATATATTACCTACGAAGGTAAGCATGTCACCTTCGGTTAGGCGCTAGCCCCAAAAGGAAAGTCGCATCGAAGATATAGTCTAATGCCTGCATCATAACTCGAACGAAGTCTGTTTTTGTTTGGAAAGGCATGCAAGGCTGATTTGGCGGCAACATTGGGTGAGTTAAGCTGAGTATTCAGACTTCCGCTGTTGTAGCCTCGACAATATCGGCCGTAATTCTACGACGCGTGAAGCATAGCGTTCTTTAACTGATTGTTGTAACCTTATACATTTGGAAGTTCCGATGGAACCAGAGGCAGCAGAACTTTGCACTTTTTGTGCTGGGTTAATCCCGCCACAGGAAGAGCCATCGCCAAGCCGAGCTCATCATCCGAATCTAGAGCTCCTTGAACAGTCCAGTCAAGCCTGTTCGATTTGCAAAGTTTTACTAGGGGATTGGTCCCTAGAAAAGACTCAACGACAGTGTCCTGATATTGACATAGAAGCCTACAAATCCATGATTCTACAGGTAGAATTGAAAGAAATCCAGAGAGTAGGCTCAGAACTCTCCTGGGCGATTTTAGAGACCAATTTCCATATTCGGGGATTTGGTTTTGTTGATTCTTTTTCTATTACCATTTGCAACACCAAATGTGAGTTCACACTCTATCTATTACTTAACCATTGTTGAAATTATCTCTCTCTAGCGACTAGCGCAAGCCAGCCGATCTGGAGAGCTGCTACCACATCAACTCCGGAAAAACTGTCTACTGTGAAAACGTGGTTCCAAGACTGCGAGTTGAAACACCAAAAGTGCAAACCTCTTGCATCTCAAATGCCGAAGAGGTTGATCGATGTAGGGTCGCTTGGTGGACGTCCTCCTAGACTTATCATGTCCAAAGATTTGAACAATCTAGATATTAGATATACCACCCTGAGTTATTGTTGGGGAAACGCAACTTTTTGTACAACTAAAGAGAACGTCAATTCTCACAGACACGAAATACCTTATCAACTCATCCCTCCGACTCTGCAGGATGCATTAACTTTGACTCGCCACTTGCATATCCAGTTTTTATGGATCGATGCTTTGTGTATCGTGCAGGACGACCATGCCGAGTGGGAAACCGAAGCTTCAAGAATGCAGGACATCTATTCAGGGAGCGCACTGACAATTGCCGCCACAGATGCAGCTGACAGTTCTGTGGGCTGCTTTTCCCCCAACTCCAGTCCCGATCGCAATCTGGATAAACCTAGTACCTTTTTAGCGATTAGCAACACTAGAAGCTCCTTGGGAACTATTGTACGAGTCCAGCCACGCGATATCATAACATCTACGGAAGATTCGGTGCTCAATACTAGAGGCTGGGTACTTCAAGAGATGGTACTTTCACATCGCATTGTGCACTGGATGCGCTCCGGACTCTATTGGCAATGTAGATCTGAATGTCGAACTGAGACAGGCCTTGTTTTCGATCGATCGATGACGCACCCTGGTTCAATTCCTGTTTTGCCTCACAACACTCAAATTGGGGTGAACAAGATATGGTGGAAATGGATCGAGAGTTACTCACGACGAAGCTTCTCCTTTCCGCAGGACAGGCTTCCTGCCTTGTCCGGAATCGTTCGGCATTATCAGATGGCTACGAAAGATATTCCAATTCTTGGCCTGTGGCAGCGTTCTCTTCATCAGGATTTGCTATGGATGAGAGTCGAGAAATTGGTTGAAGGGGTTGATCGGACTCCATATCATCGGTCTAATATTCCATCTTGGACCTGGCTATCTTGTCCCTACGGAATTTCCTACGATTTCTGGAAATATAGGAGCGACGAAGACGAGCTTCAACAAGACATCCATGATCATGTTAAATTAATCGAATGGGCAGTGGTCTGGACCTCCAAGCCTCTGATATCCGATGTCAAGTCTACTCGACTTATTATAGATGGGCCAGTCCGAGAAATCGTGCTAAGCGTCGCACCTGAGGTAAAAGACTTCAATCCTCCGTACTTAGATAATGACAACGAGAAGCCAGACTTTGGAAAATGCCCATTTCCATGGAAGTATGCAGGTCAGTTCGACGACGGACCGCGATTGCGTCCTACCAAGTACTTGTGTCTCCTTTTGCGGTCCAGGGTACATAAGTACGAGGCATCAATAAAGGAGACATTCCTCATTTTGGAGCCCTGCTTCGGTACAGATGTGTATCGGCGAGTAGGAATAGGAGACTTTAGGGATGAAAGCCGAAGTTTTGATTTGACAGTCAGACGCACTTTGAGCCTTGTTTAAGAAGTTAGAGTGGTTATGTCGATGCCGTTTGGGCTGATTGCTGAAGTGTAGTTGAGCTTGAGGATTGGAGGTTTGAAAATTTAACCAAATATATACACTCTGTGGCCGATAGAACGAGGGGAAGACCAAAAAGGTATAAAGATGATACGTTTGTCTTCAAAGTGGGACATAGGCCCCGTCTTGCTGCCCTCTCTCAAAGTAACTCGAATCTCTATTGCCTAAATCCTAACCCTGCACTCCTTAAACAAAGATATTATCTCACCTGACCTTTTTGGCTCTTACGTACCTTTCCCTAACTAATTTTTATTGGTCTCCGAACTCGATGCATACCTCTACATAGCTTATAGTTAATAAACACACATAAATTTCCAAAACCAATATAGGAGAGTGATTTACGAGGCTCTTAGATGTCTTAAGTATATCCTTCCATTTCCCTCCGTCCACGATGTTCCTCCGAAAAGGCGATACTTCCATCGCTAATGAACCTTCTTTCATTTCTGCTTCCATAGGTCGCCCATCGTGGTACGGTCAATACTCGAATTAGGATTGGCGGCATAAATGATGTGATTTATTTTCGGAGAGGGAGGTCCTGCTTGGGCTCTTGGGAGCCGATTTCGTCTCTCTAAATTCAGTCTAAAAGCATACGGACAATAACTCACGCTTCGAGCAATGTGGAGTTGTATTCTGTGTAGAACTAGTGTGTGGGAATAGGCCTACTTGTAGTAGGTGGACGATCACATGACTATTCCCATATATTCACTATATTCAACATATAATAGTACGGTAAGTATAATAATTGTTGCAGTATTTTTCTTGTTGAAATTGTTGGAGCAAGATATATATGGACTTTATAGCTATGTTATACTGTAGAAATGTTGTTGCCATCCATATTACCTAAGCGAGCCCTTTCACGACAACGCTTTAGCATCTTGGTGTTTGCTTCAAGCCTAGAACATACACCCCACTATACGGTTGTTATAACCCTCGCAGCCCCGAACTCACCCGCATTCCTAGAAAAGTATCATTCTCGAAAGACAATCAAAAATTATTATATCATGGAGCTGGAAGGGCCGCCTGCCGCTGAGTTAGGGAAGCCAGTTCAGTTGGCGTCGACGCTGAATTCAGAAAAATCTCGATCAAAAGCTTGAACGGTCAACACTACGATACCTTTATCCGCGCAGTGACTAAAGTCCTCTCAACTGACATCGCCGAGCTCACCTATGTCCAAATTATAGATGGGCTGCCACTTGCCGACGTTGCTGACGATACATCCGGTGGCGGGCTCCCAAACACGCATCCCCTCCATACAATGCACGAGGAACTCTGTCCTGGTGTTCTAGAGAAAATGCAGGAATTCCGTGCTAGCTTCGACCCTAACGTCTTGAAAATTGACTCTCGAGCAAGTAGCTCCTCTCTTCTCCAAAGCTCTATATCTAGCTAACATCGAATCTCTTAGCTTTTCTACGCTTACCAAGCTGCCTCGCCTGGTGCTAGGGCTTTTAAGACTCGCTTAATTGAGATGGTCGCGGTAGCAATACATCAAATCGCCGTTCTTCTTTTCAAGCTCGACACCAGTCTACATAAAGACGACGGCATCACATCCTGGGCTCCGCTTGAAGACGATACTATCTTCTGGACCTTCCTTCCCGACGGCCCTCCGCCCACCATCTTTAGGCACGAGTGGTACGGCAACTACGACCAGTACCCCGAAGGTGTTGCCGATATGGTTGGGTACTGGGCCGAGGCACGCATCCTCGGCGGTGTAGTCCTCTTCGATAGGCGCGAGCCAGGCACCGACGTTGACGTACAGCCCGATGCCGTCTACTTCCACTCCGATCGCAATGAGGTTACTTACCGGATCTACCAACTCCTCGATAGCCAGAAGCAGCAGCTTCTAGACTTCCTCCTACATAACGTAGCGACTTCTAGTCCGCTGCCTATTCTAGGCGATAAGAACAACCTCCGGCGTGTTGATCCTGAGGAACCTATCGAGAGTACCGGAATCTACCGTGATATTTGGGAGCGCAAGCCGCTATCGCTAGACGCACCGGATATGCGGACTAAAGATGTGTACGATGATCTAGAATACCCAACTAGGGAGGATTTCCAGCAGGCCCAAGAGCGTGCCTTGGCCCGGAAACGTGCACTTTATAGTTTATCAGAGAGACGAAGTGAAGCAGTGTAGAGCTAGGGTTAGGACACTTAATAAGAAAGAAAAATATCATTCTATATAACAATAAGTAGAATACAAAATACTCGTCAAGAACTCTAACCCTAACATCATCTATTACTAGACTTACCATAGGAAAACCTCACCTTCAGTTCGTCCTATGTAGGATTAGCCACTTTGGATTCAAAATACGATTGTGTTAAAAAATGTTAAGAACAGGGTGAGGAAAAAAGAAGGAACAAAAAAGAGAGATAATTTGATAAAAGAGCAAAAGCATACAACAGTAGGTATTTCGCTGGTGGTCACCCAACTACTAATCTACCAATCTGAGGCTTACCAGATGCCCAGCTGTCCTTAGTCTACAATGTTTGTGCCTTACGTTTGGCGAATTAAAACTACAATGAAATAAATCTAAATTGTGGCTTTTAAAAATTCTTTGCCGTTGTAATTAAGCCAACAAAAACTACATTTGTTATCTTCGTAACGCACTACCACGCATAGAATTTCTGAGTCATAGAGGCACCTGTATAGAGGCGTAGTAATAGGGAGCGTACGGGAGTAAAGCAATAATCTAAAACCAGAATCTAGAAAAGGAAAACCAACAAGTGTTTTTGATTTCTCGATAACAAAATTGTAAATTTGAATTGCCTCGCAAGAACTCGGATTGCGGCAGAGTGACTCGAACAAAAACGCAGTGGAGTAGGAAAGCCTAGCTAGGCATAGAGCTTAGGTATCTGAGCTAACAAGAGTCCTACTTTGTAGCCGGCATAATAAACCATATTTCCGTCTGTGCACATCCAACCAGATATTGCTAAAATGGTATCTTTCTAGTTAAACGATTGGCTACTTACCCTTGCTGCGCTCAGATGGAAATAGGGTTTATTACGCCAACTACTAAGTAGATATCCCTTTAATGGCCAGTATGCTATTGTAGCGTGGCCAAGGAGTTGATAATGTTTCGGCGCGGCTCCTATGCGGCACAACTTGGTATGCTGGACAACGTTAAGTGAGCGACGGTAATTCAGGATGAGGAAGCGTAAGCGAGTTTGAGGTGATAAGAAATAAGCGTCACCCTCCGTGGCTCGCTTAAAACCCTAACCCCTTACAGTTTATACCTATGAATCGTTAATGAAATCTCATTGGCGGGCGCGGAATTAGATCAAGAAATTAGACTTACAGTAAATACTCGTCTTATTACACTGCATCTTCTTTTACGTCTAGACGTCTCTCAACTTCTATTCAGGTTTCTCTAACATCATTCTGTTGCGCTCAACCCGTATTGTCGACGTAGCTTCATTTTTGACTTAGGTAAAGTCTTCTCTAATGCTTCTGTGCGATCTGTCTTGACCTTATCCCTTTATGTGGCTCAAGGCCGACCCTACAAGGATTCGGCACCCGGAGAACTCCGCCACCAAAAAATGTATGTATTTTACCTTGCACGTCCTAGATCCAAGTAGGAGGGTCGCGAGCCACACAGAGGGATAAATGTCAGTATAGTCTGCCAGAGATGAGGAGAACTGGCGTCTGACCGAGTTCAATTTGCGAAGATCCTCAATTTCCAATCTACACCTCCTGTGGCGATAACGCATCGAATATGCGCATCAAAGGTATCCCGTCCAGTAGCCTTGCTCTTCGGCGTCCCATTGCGTTCGCTATTTTGTAGATGTATAGCGTCACTGGAAGTCGTAGTTACATCCCTAACAATCCCCGGAGCCCACCTTAGACAAATAACGAAGCGTTCATGCATGTCGGCGAGCACCTTAACGCACTTACCTTGCTGGCTTAAGTCCCAGCACCGTAGCGTCTTGTCATCCGACACTGAAAGGAGATATTTGCCGCTAGGGTGGAAAACTAGCGCTCGCACCCAGTTGTCATGGCCTACTAGTGTTACAAGACAAGTCCCACGACTATCCCAGAGTTTGATGGTTTTGTCTCGCGACCCGGTCGCCATAAACTCTGCCATACTGCTCGCAGGTGGGGGCTTCTTTAGGCCAGCCAAGGATGCAAGATATTGGTACGAGGTTGGCGGAGCAATTGCGCAGCATTCATTAAAGTTTCCATGCCCGACCATTGTTAGTTTGTTTTCTAGATTTGATGCAGAGACATCCCATAACCGACTAGTCATATCATCCCCTGTAGAGAGGAGGAAACGTCCATCAAGCGAGGGGCAAACATCTCGTACCCAGCCAGTATGACCGCGTAGTGTCTTCACACAGTACCCATTAGTAACATCCCATATTTTTAGAGTCTGATCTCTACTTGCGCTAACAAGCAGGTTTCCGGATAATGGTGCCCCGGCAGCTCCAGAAGGTATAAAACGAATGGCGCTAACGCTATGATCGTGGCCTGGCAATGTCCGAATATTCTTATAGTCATCTGCAGGATCCCATAACTTGATACTCAGATCAGAACTGCACGATGCTAGAAGGGTACCGCCTCTAGGGCCGCCATAATCAACATCTAGTACTGCTTTTGTGTGGCCCTTGATCGTCCTTTCTAGTTCGCCGAGTTCCCAGTCCCATATTTTGATAGTGCAATCGTCGGAACCAGAGGCAATAGAAGAGAATGTTGGATGGAAGGCAACGCAGTTTATAGAGTTTCGGTGTGACTCTAGGGTATATCGAGGAGGTGATTCAGGGAGCCAAGAACTAGGATCTTGATTGCGCTTAGAAAGGGAGGTAGGGGTCGCAGCATCGAGCTCAGATTGTAATGCTGCGTTTCGGGACTCGAGTTCCATTATCTGTGATAAAAACTAGTTAGATATCATTCGTAAGGGAACGGAGGACCTATAGCGCAGACGTGCCTTTTTCTGCAACCGTACAATACTTGTCCATTTTTTCTCTAGCAACGATTCGTATTTCTTCGCTGTACCCGTATCAAAGAGATCTTCCCCAAGTCCTAATTCTGCCCTAAGTGCAGCTGCAGTGTTCTGCAGGTTATTCGCCGATAGGTATGCTATGATCGACTTGTGCCTAAGAACACATCGTTAGCCTCATTCTAGAGCGTATCAGCATCTCTCATTCATCATGGTAAGTACGCACAGCTCTTCCGCTTGTCGACTCGATAATATCTGACTCATGCTGGTGATATCGTTTCCACAGGGCTGGAGCACACTCTTGAGGCACCTGTTTTTAACGGCTACCTTCTTACGACAACCGCCGTTGCTACAAACAGAGGTAGTGAAAGTGAGTGTGGGAAATGCGAGATATGGAATAAGGGAAAGAAGTAGATAGACAGGCGGGTAGTGAAAAGCCTAGGCTCTGTTGGGTAACAAGTTGTGGAAAACTATAGACGTTGCGCAAAGCGATATTCCGGAACAACGTTTATCCCACTCCCGTTACCTAACACTCCACCCTACAGAATCTAAGTGAATTATACTACTTCTATAATAAACTTTTACTTTTCTTATTATTATTAGTCTAATAAAGTATATTTCTTATACATAAACGTATAAATTAGCTTAATATATGTTTTTACTTTACTACTTAATACTATTAAACTAAGATCTAAGTTATTATTTATTATTACTACTTATTATATAAATAATCTAATACTAGGAATTTATAAGAGATAGGTTAATAAAAATTTACAAAGTAATTAAAATCTAAAAAGGAAATATTATAACTATAAAATTAATTCTAAAATTCTAAAAGTAGTAATTTAAAAAACAAGAGGGCGGAGGTACAAGTCTTAAAGATAGTTGATTATATCTAGTTCTGCTTAGTCTATAGTCGTATGTGATAGAAAATTAACTATTTTATAATAAGTCCTACGAAAATTGTATATTACTCTTGAGCCGAAGTGGATTGACTTCCAATTGATCACCTGCAATAAGGGGTTTCTTTTTATATCGTCGCTTGTAGGAGCGGTTAGAATAGGTCTCACAGATTTTGCTTCCTAATGCCTGAATCTAATAGTGCATTAGACAGCAATACGGCCTGTTCTAAGTCTCCGGATGCAGCCTAATACGAGAGGGAGCTATACAGCTTGCAAAGGTAAACCGCGTAGAAATTATAGGGATAGGCAATGATCTATGGTATTTTTCTACATAAATGGATCTCGAAACTTATACAATAGATTAAAGCATTCTGGCGACATTATTTCCTTCAATTATAGCTATACTTCTTCACAATCTGCCTTAAGCTTACAAGTCTATTTCCCACTAGGGATGTCGTTTATACGAGCTATAATGCTGTCATGAGCTATGCGCAAGAACTAGGCAAATATGGCTCAGATCTCTTGATTGAAAACCATCATGCAGTCATATTCAGTAGGGGACGTTGACCGAGTGATTAGCTAGTGGAAAATCTGATTCTGCCACATCAGAGGCCGCCTAGTTTCTCCCCATCAGTCGTTTATTCGTCTCTGTTACTCGCACGGCCCATGAGTTAATCGACTTCTAGTCACTCAATGCAAGTGGCTAGCTTACTAGTGGCCCGAAGCATGCTCTTGTCGATGCCTGTGATAGCGAAGACGGTTTTGACAAGACTAAGCTTGGTACCTGTTTTAGTCTAATGGGCGTTATAGAACTACAATACATAGGGCGATGAGGTCTTGCAACGTCCATCCCATCTT
The DNA here is from genome assembly GCA_003008705.1 of Pezicula radicicola. Classification (NCBI taxonomy): domain Eukaryota; kingdom Fungi; phylum Ascomycota; class Leotiomycetes; order Helotiales; family Dermateaceae; genus Pezicula; species Pezicula radicicola. The sequence goes on along the minus strand of PDUO01000059.1, from coordinate 137,969 downwards.
AACCCATTTACCTTTTTCAAGCGGAATTTTCCAACGCCAGCCTTTGGTGCGGTACTTCAACTGACGGTCAACATCGGCCATGTAAGCGTAACATATTTTGGAGTCACTATACCACTGGTACATAGAATTAACCGCTTCAGAGAGCTCCGCACTACTTGATTTGTCGATACAGCAGGTGTCAATCCATACCCATTAGAAGCCATCTGATTGCGCCTTTTGTAACACTGCCCAATCTATTTGAATCCTCTTTTCTTTAAGATCATCACTCAAAGTCATCCGTCTCAAGCCATCAGATATCACAAGTTCAAATTTCAGTCCAAGCCTGAAGTCAGTTCACAATATATGTCGGAAGGACGTTGCACTGAACATCTACAGAACGTTCCTGCCCCAGAAAAACTGCAGACGTCAACTCCACAACCTTCCACCAGCGGCGTCGAGATCAGCAATCCTTCCAAATTAGACAGCTGCAAAGAAGTGCGATACCACGATGATCATCTCAGCCGTCGTATTTATCGTTAGTTTTGGATCTTGCATAAATTCGGCTGTGATACCCCAGGCCTCAAACGATCTTCATGTGAGCGTGGTAGCCGAATATTTGGCTGCAACCTTCTTTGTGGTTGGGTTCGGCATCGGATGATATTATATGCCACTGGTACCCCTGAAAGCAGGTCACCGAATCCCATCCTCTCTCATAATCTGATCATCAGAAGTCCCCTCACGAACCTGCAAAAGATACCTCTCAAACTTCTGAGCAACCTTAATGACATGATTCAGATGCTTAAAGCTCATCGTTTCCTGCTTATGAAGCGCCAATTGTCTTGCAGTAGTTACTGCATTGCGGATTTGACGACCATTCATATTGTGATCCGATAGCTCGTCAAGATGATCTCGAACATCTTCAGTGTCAACCAGCTCGGTTTTTGTTGAATCCTCTTTCTCAAATCCTTCAAGACGTTTAATGAAGATCTTCCAGATTTGTTTTCTTTGGTCTTTATTCAAATTCTCGTAGTGGAGGGCGAGTTGGATTCCTAATTGCAGCATTTGGCATCAGCGGAGTCTGTTCTAATAGTGTGGCAAGGGGTCTTACGAGATTTGAAAGCTTCGTCAAATGTGCCGACGCGATTGCTCGTAAGAACAAGAATGCCTGAAGGTGTTAGCCCATACCGTTCCTTTAGAAGTTAAAAATATATCAAACCATCGTAGTATTCCAGTACACGAAGGAAGACTATTTTGAATCAGTCAAGTGCAATGCAACAGCCGTAGAGCCATCTCTCCTACCTGATACAAGTACGTTTCTTTGCAAATCCTGCAAAGTCCGTTGCTCTAGGAACACATCGGCTTCGTCAAGCAATACAACTAAGACCATGACACGCAGTCAGCAGATACTTGAAACATAGAGTTTGAGTGGTAATCAACTAACCACATCCCCATGTTTTCCCCAACAGCAGCACCGTTTCGAGGTATTTCTCAACAGCGTCGGGAGCGGTGGGAATGTCGCCGCAGGTAACCCGATACAATGGCTTTTCCGCAATCTCAGCTACAGACTCGGCGGTCAGAGTCTATTCAATGTATTATTAGGGAATAATTCGTCTGAACGTTAACGAGGAGCATTAGAAAACCTTACTTTTCCTGTTCCTGGTCCACTGTTTCCTATTAACGGAAATTGAACCCGTGAAAGATGGGATTCTAGGAGCTCCTACCCATGGAGTAGAATTATCAAGCCTAGGGAATAGAATTAGCTTCGAAGTTTTAACGGACGATACAGTATTCTCACCTGTTCCTTTACCGCTCATAAGATCTGTCGCCCTTTCCGCGGCGAGTTGATTCGTGACTAGAGCCGTTATAAGCTCCTTAGTATCATCATCTGCAACCAGACTCGTGAAGGCTTCTTTGTTCCACTCGACTTTCCTAATGTGTTCTACTTGAAGATCCACTACAAAGGAGATTATCAGCATAAATGCTAGAAAAGAGCAGGAAAAACTCACCCCATCGCTTCTCTTGCATATTAAATCCATGAACTTTCCCCGGCAGTAACAAAAGAAAGTCTCCACCAGGGGCCTTCTTTCTGGCCATGACTTCTGGCCCTAGTTGGTCAATCAATCTCACTCTAGGCCGCTTCTCTGGATGCATCTTGTAAAATGTAGCCAAATCAATCATATACCTAATATCAGTCTGAGGTGTTATGTTAGAAAATGAAATGCGAATCAGTCATTGTTAGAACGTACATTGATCTCCTCACTCCTGTAGTCCGAACCGTGATATGCAACATAGTTCCGATACCTACAACTCCAAAACTTCTCACCTTTCTCTCGAAGAGCACTTTCAACGCCAGCCTTGGCATATTTCAGTGGGTATACTGGTAAGCTATGAATATCAATCTCCTCGTCAAGTCCGAGATATTCATCTCCAGAATCTTCTGTCGCTAATTTAAGTGTCAAAGGCTTTGTTTCCCTTTGGAAAACGCCATCAAAACTCCAATGCCATGCTTTCGTACATAGTGTGTAATTTATGACTTGATACTGGTCATCGCATAATCGGAACTGGGATATGCTAGTCTCAGGCCACGTCTCTTCTATAAAAGCAGCAGTTGCATTGGGATCAGCCTCCAAAAGGATAGTTTCTGGACTAAAGAGGTAGTCGAGATATCTTCCCGTGATCTTGCTATTCGAAAGCATGGCATCGACTTCTTTGTATTCCTTGCCCATGTTCCGGGAGAGATATTCCTGGAAAAGTTTAAAATCGACCTCCTGGCCTTGAGTGAGACTGGATGCGGCCTCTTCAAGCTCCTCGCGATTGTGGTAGTACCAGAAATATGGAGCTTTCACCACAGAGCCAATGTGAAAGGGAGGATAGTAACCATCTCTATGATCACACCGTTCTGTGACCCATTGCAAGGCTTCGCTGAGATTCCGTGATACGATTTGTATTGCTTCGGCCGTGGAAGCGAGCACCGAACCCCCCTGACGCTTTGTTTCAATCTCATATTTTTGGCAAGACTTTGTTTTGTGGCCACAGCAATTATACTTCTGAAAAACGATAAAAGATATGTGACCACGTTGCCTTGCGATGAAAAGTTCAACGTCTTCGGCCATATGTTGGCCCTGCAGATGACTGTAATTTCTCTTTCCGTATGAAATAGGGATATCTGAGTATGTCGAGACGCTCGAACTGGCACCGCATTGTACACTATAGAGAGTCTTCCATACCGGCAATTGCGAATTTGATATCTGGAGCTTGAGGTACTTGTTGTCTTCGTGAAGCTTGGAAAGCATATCGTAGAGCCAACGATACTGGTTTGAGTCAGTGGTTGGTTCTTTGGGACGAATTAATTGAGGGAATTGGGATCTATTTGATGGCTGCCTGCCATCATTTGAGTTGGAACTGGCTGCTCGGGCTTCTACCGCTGCAGAGTTCGGAGTTGAAGAATTTCCCCTTGTGGGATCCTTTCTCTTTGGGTGCCTAACACAGTCTGGTACAGCAGCTTCACAAGTAAGCTCCTCGGCACGGTGCATAGAGAATTCATTGATTTCAAAGTCGCCTGAACAGAGTTCTGCAAAGTAACGGGACTCATCATCTTCATCATCTTCTTCGTTCTCGTAGCAGATTGATAAGTCAACTTGGCCAGAACTACTTGGACTGTGCTGATCAATAAGCTGCTTAGCATGCTCAGTTGTGTTATGAAAAGATTCATATCTGGGTTCTGGTGTGCTCTCATGTCCGAAATAGACCCGTCGTTTTTTGGTTCGATGTTGGGGTCTATCATCCAATGTGTCGTTTTTGGTAGGTCTAACCTTGGATTGTTTGCCTTATTCTCATCAGATTTGTATTTGTTTCTTTGGATAGACACATACCCAGACTCCTTGGCGCCTTGTAGGGATCAGATTCAATGGCATGGAAGGGGAGGGTTCTACGCAACTTATCGTCGGGATGGCAAATTGGCCGGATACTGTGTCAAAATTAAAATTGTCCACATCACCATCTTGTCGTAGGAACGAATCGAAATCGAAATCATGTAATGGATCTATATCCCCCGTCTGAGTTTCAAGAGAGTTAGTACCATGGGGACCAGGTAGACGAACATCGTTGAAAGCAGAGATGGTATCCAAGCGATGTCCTTCTGCTGACGTGCCATTTTGTTGACTCGGTTGGCTGTTCCCTTTAACTTGAGTTGATCCAGCAGATATTTGGAGGCCAGAACCTTCGTATTTCTTCGCTAGGAGTTTTAACGTCGCTATCTCTTTTTCTTCTTTGCTACCAGTGTAGTCCCGAGATATTGTTGCACCCGAGCCACCGAGTTGTTGCAATGATTCAGAGGTGAGACCGATACTGGGTAGGGCATGCGCATACTTCACAGACAATGCACTCAGGACGTCTCTTTCTTTGGTAATCTTCGAGCTGGTAGAATCCGGTCCGCTCTTGGAATTCTCCCGCATTTCTTTTTGTGGGTAGTTGCCTTTCCTTAGTATGCGATCCATAGTCCTAAAGCTGTTCCTTGTCCACGCACTGATATGAAAGCACAACCCAAACACTCCTGTTATGCTTAGGCTTCGATCGTCTTGATCTATTGTAGAGAATCGAAGGAGACTTTACGTCCGCAGAACTCAAAGATCGATAGTTTCGTGGCAACAATAGCAACAGCTGTGCTGTTACAAATTTATATCGTGCTTCTTCAAGCTTTCGTGCACTAGTCGTAGATCGAGTCGAGAAGAGGAAGAGGAGGAGGAGCAGGATAGGACCTTGCAGTTGGTGCTTTGCGAGAAACGTTTTGGTCGCGATTCGCTTGACTGTATCGACAAATAGCAAAATTAGGCAGATGTCCGCAGAGGTTGCTAGAATAAGGCAAAACTCACGTTATAGTGTTCAAATCTAGCAGCAGATGAGCCTTGGAGGGAACAAATGGAGCTTGTAAGAAGATTTAGGAGCAAGGCTTCTCTCCAGTGGAGAATCCTCGTCGACCGAAAAAGCAATGTTGCAGGCAGACTAATACAAAATCAGGCAGCCTTCTCATCCGAAAGAGCTCAATCTCGGTCTCAAGCTGAACCGCAGGGAGAATCTTCAAAAAAACATCTGGAAAAGAATCGGCAAGATATGGCGCTCAGCTCAATTACATACGCATGGCAACATCCAGGACCAATTCCCGAGTGAGTCTCTTTAAGATGGCTCTGATCGTTTCGCCGAGGGTTGGCATTGGCTGACAAGGCTATAGCTCTGGCCTCCTTCTCCAAGAGACATACCAAGAAGGAGTCAAAGTCTTCATCTCGAAGCTCACAGAAGATGAAGGCAAACGCAATTGGATTAATTCAAAACATGACATCGCAGACGTCTTAGATTTGACAAAGGAAGCAAAATTGCGATACGATGGCAAAGGCGATTCAAAGGCATTCGAATGGCTCTCCAAGTTCTCGTTTCGTGTGCAGTATTACGGTGTAATCATGGATACGGTGTGTAACTCCTTGACTGCAAGTGTGATATCATGTCTTAATTGCTGATGAGTAGATGTCGCAACATCACCCGGAATATGTTTCCTTGGTTTGGGGAGCGATCAAGTTTTGCTTCATTGGTATGTGTGATTTCGCCTTGTCATAGATGAGAAAACCATTCTTATCATATCTTCTCAGGAGTCATCAACCGAGAAGAACTTGTAGCACAACTTTCGAAAGCATTGGTTCAGATTGCAGATGCACTCCCCCGGGCCGCTTTAAAACTAGTCTTGTATCCAATCGAAATAATGAGAAATGCTGTCGCAATGATATATGCTCAAGTAATCAAGTTCCTCATTCGGTAACATCCCTCATCCTCCTCAGTATTGCTGCAAGCACTCATTCATGTCTTCCAGAGCTTTGAATTGGTACAGCGAGGGCCGGTTAAAGCATGCTTACCATACAATTACCCAAGTAAGAGCTATTTTCCTCAATCCAACATATTTCAATGCTTCTGCCGTGAAGATTACTGTGACCGGCTTCCTAATTAGAGCCAGCCATTCTCTCTCCGGTACAAGGACATTCTAGAAGAGATTCAATGTTGCTCACGAACTATCGACTCTATAGCAGCCGATGCGGCGCAAGCTGAGGTAAGAACCCGAACCAGTGAAAAGCTGGCTATTGTTAACAAAAAGTAGATGAGGGACATTCACATTATGATCCGAGAACTCAAAAAAATAGCAGTTGGTAAGCCCAATGAAATGATTCGCGATTAGGTATCAAACTAAACATGGCTTAGAACACCAGAGCCTCACATCTGCTGGGTTCATTAATACCAATCGCCAACTTTGCGAGCTTCAGTTCTCTGAAATCTTCACGTTCGTTGCTTCCACCCCTCTGCTACAGAGTCCAGAAACTGCCTTCTACTATCACCTCGCTATGAAGAATCGGCGACGTTCCCGCAAACTGTCGAGCTTAGCTAGTCCGCAACAACATACCCAACTTCAGGCCTGGGGATCCATGAACCAGTCTACTTTGATCGTAATCCGAGGCAATTTTGCTACCAGAAACTTGTCACGGGACCTTGCCGTTTCAATAATCGAAGCCATAAAGTTGACTAGCATCCCAGTGATCTGGGCGTTGAATTCGAGAAACACGGAGGAGGGTGCAGAAACAGTTCAAAACTTGCCGACAGCTATCGACGTCCTCAAACAACTTGTCCTACAAATCCTCCAACACAATCACACACACTTAAATGAGCGTTCCGCGGCATTGAAAATAGCACGATACAAGAGCGCCACGACGGAACGTGAATGGTTCGATCTTATGGGGTCAGTCATTGCCGGGTTACCACGATTGTACATCGTGATTGATATTGAAGTTGTTGGCCCAGAGTCTGGCGACACCTGCAAATGGCCAGAGAAATTTGCGAGACTTTTCGAAGCCCTTATTTCAAAGAGCGTTTGTTCGACCGTGAAGGTTGTCCTTGTGAGCTACCGAACCCAAGTCTCTGCAGACGTCCCAGGACTTGGGAACGCGACAGTATTGAATCTCGGCAACAAATGGCGAACAATGAAGTCATCCAAAATGAGTAGAACCGGGAAATCACTAAAGGCAGGAAGGCGCAGATGAGGGTTGGCTGTGTAGGTGAAATAAATATAGGTAGTGCTTTGTATAAATTGTATTTACTGATTTTAGCGTATTTATCCTCTTTTCTACCCGACTAGAACACTTAAAATTTGAAATTTGAAATAAGCTTTGAAATAAGCTATATAAAGCCTCAATTTAAGTAGATATATAGTTTAAGTATTTTATTAGTTTAGCTTCTACTTTTAACAGTACTTATATACTTTTTTTAATAATTAATAAAAACTTTAGCTTATAGATAGTCTACATAAAGTAATATTAAAAACTATATATAACTCTATACTTTTATATATAAGGCCTTTATAGTTATCTTATATTACTTATAATAATATATAAAACTTAAAAGCTATATATCCTTTAAGTCTAAGAAGGAAACCTAGAGACCTAAAGGCCTGCTGTGTATAACAAAATATATCCCACTAAAACTCTCTATTAACTCTAGTGCTAGGTAGGTATAATAGGCTACTTAGCTATGTCGCTCCTTTGTTAATTGCCGCATCCTAGTAGAATCTTCTCTCACCATTATTCTATATACTCATCCTCATTTTCTGCTTAACAACAAGCACATCAGCACTCATCAGGCCTTTATAGTATTAGCCCGCCACTGTACATATGGGGAGCTGGTTGGTCATCACGCCAGTCCATTCCGGCGGCGGCGGCCAACAGTTCGTCTTCGTACCGGTACATTTCCCACTGCACTTCGTCTGGGGTCTGCGTTTCTCCGCGCGGCGAATCATGAGCAAAAGTGCCGTCAATATCGTTTCTCAGAATTTGCCCGTACTTCTCGACGTGTTCCCAGAAGCCCTCCCTGGTATATCGACGCCAAGGCTCGTGCCAGATAGCCTCAGGGAACCTCCAGCCGGGATCAATACCGGTAGTCCTGTAGGAAATTCTGTCGCGGCAGATGCACGCGCGGCAGAAATATCCGCCTATAAAAGCCTGCAAGTCCTGGTCGAAGTACGGCGCCCGGAGGAAGACGGTAAATCGAATATTCATGATCCTATGGAACCGATGGCCTGTATAAACGGCGACCTCAAGAAACTCTAAGACGCGGAACTTCGCGCGCATAGGCTCTGGGTCCGGATCTGAGTAGACTTGGCCCTGTGTTGCATGCATTTTTTCGAGTTCAGCGACGAAGGCACGTCTGTCAAAAAGGGGTCCATGATTCTTAATGACAGAGGAGGGAAACGGGTCACCACCGTACGAGCCGAGTAGTGCATTAATCTGCGGGATCCGCTCGAGTGCCTCCAATGATAACCCGGCCCTCTCCTTCCTGGTCTTCGGTATGAAGTCCCGGAAGCGCCTCCAGCAGGACCAGCAGACTCGCTCGGCGGTGATGAGATAGAGCAGCTCGCCAAAGTGCCCTTCGCATCTGCTGCATCGCGTATCGCTCAGACACGCGGCAAGGCGTCCTAAGGAGTAAAAGCGACACCGCATACTAACGACGGCGCTCAGGGCCTTCGGGAAAGAGGCGACAATATTGAATTCATGTGAGGACGTTACAACGGCGGCGGACCGTTGGTTGACGCTGTGAAAGTCCAGCACGCTCAAGACGTCAAGGCGGGATAGAATGTTGTATAGTATCTCGATTGGAAGCCGTGTGAGGGAGCCTAGTGGAAACAATTGGGGAGGCGGAGGAATGTTCTTGCTGAGCTCGTAGTGCGTAACAATTGGGTTTATGTCTTCATGTACGCAGTCGCCTACAAATAAGCCAGGGCGGGGCGCGCGGAAAGCGATTTCATTAAAGTTGGTGACAACAGTGGCCGTTCTTACCGGCTCTGGGTTTGCAGGGTTTACCATAATGAGCTGAAGGTTAAGATGATGGTAGAAAGGTGTAGGAGAGAAAGAGACTCACGGTGGATAATGCTTTTATTTATAGCCCTCAAGAGAAGTGGGGGGGAAGGGGGCTATCGCCGCTACTGCACGAAATCGAAATCAGGTTACATGGTAGGTACTTATTCTATATATAGAGGTCTTTAAGCACTACAGAGGTACCTACGTCTAAAATATAACTCTTTCAGATATTTTATTAAATGTTTTCACTTGAAATATTTCAAATAGTTTGAACCCCAAATAATATGTTTCATTATATACCTTACAAGTAATTATTTTAATCACGTGTGAGTTAACTACTCGTAAGCGAAGTCGTAAGCGAAGGGTTATAAATAATCTCATCGAAAAATCCCTCTCTTCCTCTACACTTCTACACTCTTACTTTAATGCTTTAACAAACATCTTGCTTTAATATCTTTTTTTTATCTTTTTATTATACTGATCCTAATTTGCGCTCAGTCCTAAGGTAAGCAAACTTATAAACAACAAGAGTAACAATTTCAATTGAATAAGCTAAACGCTGCGAATACATGCAAAGCTCCTTCTCTAAAGCGGAAAGCAAAAACCAAAAACCAAAAACGAAGAACCACGAACGAGAATAAAGGACCGGAAACAAAACAAATGCATATGCGAAGAGGGTAACGCTAGGGAGCGTACTCGCCCACATCTATATGTCCATGTCAATCGCCGCTGGCTCGATCGTCGTGACAAAATCGGCTTGCTTCCCGATAGCAGGGTCGCCTTGCTTCCAGATCAAGATAGGCGCACCGTCGAAGGCCGCGGAATTGTATCTCCAGATTTCTTGGACATTCGAACCGGGCTTCGTAACCTCGTAGGCCTCAAAGTTTGTCCAGAATGTGCCTTCAGGGTTATTCGGTTCGTCCTTGGGCATCAGAATGCGGACTTTGCCGCCGCGGACGGCAGCAAGTCGCGCAGCTCCGTACGAACTAACCATATCGTACCAGAACCGTGTGTTTGACTTGGTCGCGGGTCCAACCTGAATCGGCAGGTTGCTCGGCGCGAACGCGTCGCTCATCTGCTGGATCTTGTCGTTGGTACCAGGGGCATCGTCACCAGAGAGACGGTATTTGCCCTCATTGAATCCCTTCTGGAAGTTGGGCACGAGCTGAGGACCCCCTGGTTCATTGCCGTTGTCGCCTAGCTTGGTGAAAAAGACCCAGGGCGTTTCTGTGTTTGTGGCTTTGATATTGCCGAACCAGGTCGAGAAGCGGTCAAAGGCGATGCGTTCATCGATGCCGGGCTCCAAGCCCATCGCGACCAGTTCATCTTCGGTCCCCAGAGTTGCTACTTTCGGGGCCGTGCCTGTGCCGGTTGTATCGCCGCCGCCGAAGCGTGGTGGTGCATTAGCTGGGGCGGCTGGGTCGCTACCACCACCGATGCGTGGCGCACTCGTCCCTGGTTCTGTAGGGTTCGTCACAGGCTCAGGCTCAGGACGTGGGACTGGTTTTATAATGGGTTCAATGCGACGAATGAGGTCTTCCAATGGTTTGGGTGCTGTCAGGCCAAAGGGAAGCCCAGATGACAGTTGTTGCAAGCCAAGGATGGCTGCAACAAGCAGAGTGCTTTTTCCAGCGAGGAGCTTCATTTTTGAGGGCAGAAAGAAAGAAAGATCGAGTAAGAAGGCAGGGTGGCAGAATAAAGATGATTGTTGAGATGATTGTTGCGATGATGGTCCGAATCATGTTAAGCAGAGCAAAGGATCAAAGACGTTATATACCTTTCTTTCTGAAAACTAATGAGCCCCAGCTACTTTGTTGGATGCGTGAAAATAATCTTGACCTTAATCCTGATGGCCAAGTTGAAACCTCCTGGTACTATCTTAGAACTATCACTACTTACCAACATTGTTCTATACATGAAGATAATCTTGGCTTCAATCCTAGTGGCCAAGTTAAGACCTTCTGGCGCTATCTTAGAACTACCACTACTCACCAACAAGTGGAGTTAATAAGCCCCAGCTACTTTGTTTAATGCGTGAAGATATTCTGAGCTCTAATCCTGATGGCTGAGATGGAGACAATGTGTGGGATCTTACCTTTAGAATTGCCAATTTAGACGCGCCAAGCGGGCGTGTCGTCGCTTATATTCAAGCGGGCGGCTACAGTATGGCGGCTGTGCTCGCTTGTTTTGTTTGATTTATTCATAAGATACCAAGCCGCGGGCCTATGCCGGTAGATCTAGACTACATTCCTCGAGTGCTTTCGCATAGAGCAGCCAATGGAAACAGAGATTCATAACCAACATCTCAAATTCACAAGGTCCAAAGTCTCTCCCACCTCTCCACAATATACTAACAATGAACCAGTTGCATCCATAGAGATAAGTCTTCAAAGTCAGAATAGAACCAACTGTTTCTAGATATTACGAGTATGCCTTGCTTTGCCTCCTCCATCGAGGTAAAAATATGAGTACATGCGTCAACGTTATTCCTGTTGGAGTATTATTAGCCGCTACTCTATCAAGCTTCAAGATGAGGCGTATCGTACATTTACTGTATCAACATATATTTGTATATAAAGAAGAAGCTTCTACTTCGAAGTTGTGACTCTTTTCTGTATATCACCACGCTTTCATATCTTACCTTCATCTTTCCTTGGTTTTTCCCGGATCTCTTCTATTAACCATCTTGCCCGCAACTTGTTTTCATCTTTTATTGGTATCTACTGTCTTATTCGAAGTTTGTTCCAATTACTCTTATTATCCGCCTTCATCTTTCTTCTCAAAATGGCCAACGCTCTTGTTATCATCGCGACCTTGGGTCTATCCTTGATGCCAATAAAGGACCTTGTCTTTCCCCCGCCACCAGCGGACCAAGTCACCAACATCAGAGTTGGCGTTGGATCTAACAGTTTCAACGACGGAACCATCCCGGGGGTCCATCTCTTTGATATTAACGGCAAGACAATCGGCATTGAAAAGTCCAATGGCGACAAAATCCAAAAGGGTGAAGATCACGACATCAGCGTCAACCATCGCCTTCTCAGCGACAACGCGGCTGCCCAGGCCGAGTACATATCTGTCGTCCAGGGGGGCAACGATGCACTCTGCATATCGTACATCACAGCGATCCTCCCCAACGGGGTGCAATATGCCTGGAATGGAGACATCGGCTTCCAATGCGGTGCTTTCTGGATGTTTGGCAATACGACCTGGACCGCGGATGCCTCAGGCGGTATCTACCAGCCTCGATGCAACTGGATAGACGGGGACGCTAGCAACGGACTTAATACCAAGGCTATGGGCATCCACCTGCCCTCATTCCTCGCAAACCTGGGCCGAGTCGACCAGTATAATTCTGATAATGATGTCATGTGCAAGGCGGACCCGCGATTCAAGCTGTACGACGAGCTAGGCGTGGAGGATCCCATTCCGTACTTCAAGAACACGCCCTTTGATCTGCAGACGCTGATTGATTACAATCGCGATCAGACGCTCGACCCTGCGAACTGGGAGACCACGCCCGTTGATAGAACGCCGCTTCAGGGCATCGAGAAACGCCGTTCGAGCAAGCATGGTCATGGTCAGGCGTCTTCGCAGGATTGGAATTCGACATTGAGCTGTGCCACCGTCACCAATACCACCATGTATGGTTCTAGTTCTGCTAGAAACAAAGGCAAGCAAATCCCTGATTGTGCTTCCAATAACAGTGGCAACAACAATGCTACCGACAACCACTCAGCACCCAAACAAAGCGCAAAGCATAGGGGACAACTCATCAAGAGCGGATCGCAGTACCACAGGGCAACGGAGCTCTGCGCGAGCACGACATCCTACGGGCCCGACTTCGTGTCGGTTTATGAGGGCGTCTTCTGCGACATGGACCAGAAGACAACCTGGCCGCTTTGCCAAAATGCCACGCAGGCCGCTTGTTTCGACACGGCCGCCAACAGGATGCGCCTTGGTACGGGGAATAGTCGACGCGATGGAAAGGGCGCTGTGCTGCCAAGAAAGGTCTATACAAATGTTGAGCATTGGTGAGCAGTGAGTACGGACGGATCTTGCACTTTCTATTTCTCAGGAGGTATCGTAGAAGAAGAAGCTGCTAGAAAAATAAACCTTGTTTTTAGCAATAACTTAGTAAAATCTTAGCGAGAAAAATTACTTAGGTATTTTAGAGTGTTAATTAATATAAGTATATACTATACTATATAAGTAACTTGAAGTTATTTTAAAGATTTTTTTTTTATACAGTTATAAGTTTATATATTTTCATAGTACTTACTACTTAAATTTATTTAAATATCGATAAATTACTCGTATTACTACTAAGGTTTTATTATTACTTGCCTGCACCCTTAGAAGGGGGTTGGAATAAGAGCTTAGCGACAGTAAGCGTTTCCTAATTCGGTATCTCGCGTATTAGCGACCTATGTAAATTTGTATTGGGCCGAGATAGTCGAAGAACAGCTATCTTAGAGGAGTTATGTATCCACTCAGGTGCAGGTATATCTTGAAATTTCGAGCTAAAGTTATTTTAAGCTAAGTAATTTAATTGCCTTACGGCTTAGACGTTGCAATCCAATCAACTTGGGAGTCGCATTTTAATTAATTGTCATAGGCGTTCTAATTGATCGCTGCCTTAGCGTTAGATACGGAGGTCTATAGCGCTCTACTTTATATGGGGAAATATATGGAGAAGAGAATGGGGATCTAATTAGGCAACGCTTCACATTGCTAAGCTATTACTCCAAACCCCACTCCCCTCTTCTTAGGGTGGTGCGGGCAAGTAATAACAAAACCTTTGGGGGCCAGAGTAGTTTGTCGTTAAATTATATATATAAAATACTAGAAACTCCTTTCTTATTCCGTATATTATTCTTATAAGAGGCTAATATAGAACATAGTTTTTCATATAATTCTTAGGATATATTAAAAAAGATAAAATTCAAGAGGGAATTTAATCGAGTGCGTTCGTGGGAGATAATGGTGATAGTATAGACGGAATTTATCAGTTTATTAGCTATAGTTGATTGGCTCTTGCACTCTACCTTATTTACGAAAAGAACACATCTTTCGGCTTGAGCATCACGGAGATTCGCAACTGCAAAATGTTGAGAAACATCAACCTCTGGCTTATTCAGACTCCAAAGAATCTGTTGGCGACTGTTCTGCTGGTAGGTTCTAATTATATGAGGCAATGCCTCATGGTACCAACGAGAACGTAGCTCGACAAACTATATCTCAGTCAATGGCCAGGATCGTGGCCTAGTGTACATTATTTTCAGAGCATACTAGATAAACTGCAGGAGAGTCCTGACTTTTTACGGGAAAACTGGTCAGACTTCTCCGTCAAAGAGTGGATGAACAGTAACCTAGCATCAAGTCCAAACTCGAGCGATATCTTGTTGGTGACCAACTATACCGACAAGGAGCAAACCAACTCGGCGCTAGCTATCGGGATCGTGTCTGGGTTCTCGAACAAAGATCGCAATGAACGTCCAACGTATCTTTGCCCCGGTATCTAGATGATCTATACTTATACGCCGATACTAAAGTTGGTCGCTACTGCCTATTTGCCAATCTCTCTTATCAAACTCTATAGAATATATACAGACTCCTTAATTACAGTCTCATCTACGCCAAGCCGACCGACGCTAGGAATATTACAAAAGGAACTCTTTTTATACCTTCTTCCGAATTTTAACTTTTGCAGTCCCTTCAGCCTACACTTATAACTGTTACGTACCGGGGCTCTTTACTTTGTAAAGTAGTACAGCAATGTAATTTATTAAATGCCAGAGAGAACTATAGAAACTTGCGAGTGGAACCTAAATACGTATTGTTAATTCTTGGATATTAGATTAAGTCGGTTATAGAAACAAATAAGTACACATGTACCTTTCTTTTTCCAAGAATGTAATCACTTCTTAATAACCAAATAATCATGGTCTATATAGTCCGCTAGATTAAATTCTTTCTTAATTAGTATTCGGATTATAAAATTCCAAATTTGTGTTTTCAAGTTCCTATATTGTGCAATTAGCAAGCAACAAATAATAAAGGAAAGGATTCGATTTTCGAACCTCAAATATATACTAGATGTGTAGCTTAGGAAAATCTAGAGGAGTGTGCAGTGAGTTTTGCTAGACGAAGATACCGAGGATACAGATACCTACAAATCCCAAGCTAGACTCCCAAGGGAAGCAGTGGGCCGTATAGCTTCCAGACGAATCAGGTTATTTAGATAGGGGCGACTTTGACGTCTTACTATCGCGTAAATATGACCAGGCAGTTCTCCACAAGTCTCCACTTTCTCGTAAAAGCCGGAACAGCCGAATCAAGCTTTTCGGCGCTTCTTGGCAAAGCTTGCTTGTTCTTTCGTTCATTTGTCCGCACAACATCTCACAGAAATTCTTCGCTGATTCCCACAGATTGTTGCTAAGACGAAATAGGAAGGTTCATTATATTATTGATGCACTACTTCATCAGTAGTACGGAGCAACGCTGTGCCGCTTACGTTAGTCTCGGGCCCTAACAGGTTGTCATAGCACAGTATAGTACTTGTACTTTAAAACGCTGCTGGAGCTGTTAAGGTAAGACAAAGGGGTAAAAAACGTATACATTTTTGGAATTTAGATGCACCTTCGTCTTTTTTTGAAAACATACCAGATTTTAAAAGGAAAGTGGTGGATTACACATTTGTTTTGTGCTTGGGCATTCTGGGGTACTTCATGTGCTCACCTGGTAACGTAAGGTACTTCGCTTGGGTGGTTCCCACTCCTCGTGACATGGAAATCGTATTCAAGAAGATACAATCCCTACAGAACCAATCATGACTCCTCGCTTCTTCTTTTCCTCCTTCTACATTCGTTTTTCGCTTTCTTATTATTGTGGGTCATTGTACTATGGTGAGATGCTGTATGCTATAAGATTCCCTTCTACTCTGTTTCTGCTTCTCCTTCTGCATTGCATTGCATCTTTTTGCTGTGGTATCCATTCAATCCCCTGGCGTCGATCGCATCTCCCTTCTTTTCAATGTCTTCCGCCACGGTGCTCAAGACTGGTAACGACCCACGTGCCAGTCTCCAAACCGACCGAGATTTAACACCCTTCAACCTGCACGACCCAAATGTGTGTATCGAGGAATACGTCTACTATGCCGCCATCACCCGAGCCGAAGAAAAGATAGCAAATGAGGAACACGTTCGCATCCAAGGACCAACGTCAGTCAAAAGCATCGTCTTAGGTAGATTCTCCAAGGGAAATGTCTCTTCTCCTCCAGCGACAGACTCGGACTCGACACCCCAGGAGAAGAAGATTGGTGGTGTGGCGACTCCTCCATCAGATGGAGGTATGGGACGTATCACTGATGCTGAATGGAAGACGGCTAGTCGTGCTCTTCGGACTTGCAGTTGGGGATCCATCTTCTATTTGATCACCACCGATATCCTTGGTCCATTCTCGACCCCGTAAGTCCATTGTGGTCCACTTTTATGGTGCATTCACTAACCAGATGCCACAGATGGGCCTTTGCGCAGATGGGTTATGGTCCTGGAGTTGCTCTTTACACAGTATTTGGTGCATTCGCCTGTTATTCCGGCTATCTTCTCTGGGATATGTACCTGCACCTGGACTCTGACCGATATCCTCTACTTAACTTCGGCGATATGTTCTACAGGGTCTACGGCAGATGGGCCCGTCATTTCATCAACGTTTCTCAATTTCTTCAGATGATTCTCATGGTTTCTGCCCTCATTCTCAGCAACGGGCAATCCATCTCTCAGGTCTCGAAATCAAAGCTCTGCTTTGTAGTCTGCCTTGTGGTTTTCATGGCGGCAGGTATGATTTTGGGCCAAATTCGTACCCTTCAACGATTTGGTTGGTTGGCCAACTTTGCCGTGTGGATTAACCTAATGATCATCTTTTTCTGGTAAGAAATCCAAATTTTAATGCCTAATATCTTACATTTAAAGTTAAAAGAGAGCATAACTGACTGAGGATATAGCATGGGAGTTGCAGCAAACTCCGAGCCTAACTATTCTGCTGTCTTGGCATCTTATGGTTCAAAGTTTGCGAAGGGCCCAATTCATACCTACGCAGGTACACCGCCAGACGGAATGGCTACAGGCGGCTCCGGGTTTATCGGTTCCCTGAATGGTCTCAACCAAGCTGTGTATAGCTATGGCGGCGCCATGTTCTTCGTTGCTTTCCTAGCCGAGATGCGTCATCCATGGGATTTCTGGAAGGGCTTACTATGCGCTAACCTTTTCATCTATGTCGTTTACATGTTCTTCGGCATCTTCGTCTACAGCTACCAAGGGCAGTTCTCTTATAACCCTGTCATGCAAGGTCTGTCTCCTTACGGATGGCAAACAGCCTGCAACATTATGAACATCGTAACCGGCTTAATTGCCGCTGCACTGTATGGTAATATTGGTATCAAGGTTGCATATGTTGAGGTATTCCAGGAACTTCTCGGTGCGCCAGCACTTACGACAAAAGTTGGCAAGCTTCTCTGGGTAGCTGTCGTGCCGGTGTATTGGGCACTGGGTTTCATCGTTGCAGCAGCAATTCCAGAGTTCAGCTACGTCTCAGGTCTTATCGGTGCCCTGTTCATTCTCTCTTTCACTTACACATTCCCAGCTGCCTTAGCTGTGGGTTACAAAGTCCAAGTCGATGCAATGACGTCCGATGAACACTTTGATCCTACGACTCGCACATACTCGGCGATCGATAGTGGAATGACTAGATGGATTCGTGGTTTCAAGAAGAATCTTGCTTTTAATAGCTTTAATATCTTTTATGCCTTGGGCGCTTTGGTTACTACGGTACTTGGTGTTTATACCAGTGTACGTGGCTTAATCACGGCGTTTAATGGAGGAAGTGTTGCTACTAGCTTTGGATGCGCTAGCCCTGCTTAGTTAGACATATGTTTCGACTCTTAAGCTATATATCTTGATAGAGTGATAGATTTATAGAAAAGAGATGGGGTAATATACATTAGCCGGTTTCATATAGACCAGAATTTCTATAAAGCATAAATAGGAACCGGAAAAAAAAACTTTTTAAAAGTAGGATTTACCAAGTTCAAAAGTTAAAAATAGGACTGCTAGATAAAACAGAGGCTTATATATGTAAAATTTATAATACAGCACAGTGCTCTTTAGTTTACAGTTGCGGATATGTCTTGGTTAAGACGTAAGCAAAAACAAAATAGCTGTTTTGGATAACACTGTTAGTTATGCCGTACCAACGCATTTTCTTCGCCTGCTGTAATCATATCACGCAATGCGTTGCTTAAGTAGCTGAAGATAATAATTATTCAGAGTATTCCTAACACATGCCCAACTTATTTCAAACTTGGCCTAACTATTAAGCGAGGAATCCAATTAAGCGATATACCCCCCCGTTTTATCACAACAATTTAAAACAACAGGATCTACTACTCTTAGCTATTTTCTCCCTTTGAATTGCCACACATGTAAATGGCTAAGAATTAATATACTAAGTCAAATGTAGATCAAATTTACTTTTATTAAGAAAAGTTGTTGTTTAACCCTAAACACTAACTTCGGCAAGCTCGCTAAGCGACAGCGCATGTAACATTTCGCCGCTTTGCTTACCTTCGCCTTAGCTCGCATTACCCCTCCTCACCTTCACCTTGTCTACTCTATATGCTCGGCCTCTACTACCTCATCTCTACTCACCAACCCCTAGCAGTTCGAAACCTTTAATAGTCTTTTAGACTCTGCTCTAGGCCTCATCTATGGTGATGCGTTTTTAGTGCTTTTAAAGTTAATATTTAGGGCACCGATCACACGCTGGTAAGTACTGTATTAGACAACTGATGACTAATACCAGTATAAAGCTTAGGTCGTTTCTATATGTGTAGTTATAGGTACATATTATCACCATAGAGTTAGTTATCCTTCTAGGCATTTGACAAGTCGCACAGCTATAGTTATTTTTCTAATAATTGCACCGTGAAATTAAAGGTCTTAACATGAGACTTTCCGTATATTTCTCTTCTATTAGTTGTATGGTAGACAGAAAGGAGTGAAGGATGAAAACGAAAATAAACTTAGGTGTGAGCGTGAAAGGAGTGATCTACCGTCATCGAATCACAGACAACAGATATCAGGGCTCTTCGGTCAGAACCCTTGAGATCTTCAAACAGATTTGTGGACACCACTCCCTCAAGAATGTGATTCTTGCATTATCACGATGGGATGAAGTTCAGGAGTCCAAGGGTACGTTAAGAGAAATGAGCTCTGTGAAAAGTTCTGGTCATATATGATAGCTCACGAGTCGACTATGACGAGGTTCTATGGCGATCGTGATTCTGCACATGTTATGATCAGTCAGCTCTTGGGCAGTGGAAATATTGTGTTGGATATTCAGCGCCAACTGGTAGATGAAGCCTAAGTCTGGATCAAACAGGTGCGGGTGCTCTTATCAATGGAAATTTGAATGAGCGCATGGCAAACATAAATGCGGAAATTGAGAGACTCCGACGCCAGTTGGCAGAGACCAATGAGGCTATAAAGATGAAACTAGAAGAAGACCAACGGAGGGAAGAGGTACGCATATTACAAGCGAGAAAAGACCAGGTGAGCCTCCACACATACGTTGGGCGAGAAGTGCAAGATGAGCTGGATGTGGAGATGGCAAATAAGAGAGAAGAAAAGCAAAAAGCTTGGGGTTATCATGCCTCTTATTCCAACGGTCTTATCCATCTTGGGGATATTTTTTTTGGTGTTCCCACAAATGCTTCAGAGCTTACTTCTTAGATTTTTGGCGACAATGGTGACGGAGGGCTTGTCTCTGAAATTTTCTCCTTTTAGGACCCCCGATACGAAGCCATACAACTCTTTCAAATCTCGCGATTAAAGGATGCCAGCATATTTTGATTTGATTATCTCATTATTGATGAACATCCAAAACGGGTCGCGGCGTAACGTTGCCAAAATTGCTAGAGTTGAACTATATAAGTTGTTAATTATATAATATCAAGACTAAAGTTTGAACACATCGATAGGATCCTGATAGACGTACGTTGCTACAACTGATTGACTTACGATGTTCACCCTACCACCTCCTACCTGTTTTATACCGTCAATTCCAACTTAA
This sequence comes from Pezicula radicicola, assembly GCA_003008705.1. NCBI lineage: Eukaryota > Fungi > Ascomycota > Leotiomycetes > Helotiales > Dermateaceae > Pezicula > Pezicula radicicola. The sequence continues at coordinate 117,978 of PDUO01000059.1, read as the reverse complement.
CCTCAGAAATGTAAGAGATCCAACAGTAAGATGAAATGGACAGGCTTTTAGAACGGCAGAAGCTGTAATTCAGGTATCTTAGGTTAGAAGCATAAGTAGAGCAATTTTAACAACGAAGCTTCATCAACACCCCACCTCTAAGTCTCTTCCTAAATAATACCTAACTGCAATCAGCATAACGATTAGTATATTCCTAGGTAATTCCCATTGAGCTGACTACAGGGCAAGTGTAACGAATACAGAAAGGATAACTGAGGAAAGAGCATGGAATGAAAACAGTACTGAACGTCCAGGTAGAAGGGCCAAATATGCCGGAAATGCCATTCTTGGCCTAAAAAATTATGGTTCCGCGTTTAGAGTTCATAGAGTGCATGTATGGTTTTCAGCTCTCTAGTAGTTCTGTGTCACATGGTCCTCGTTCAACCCCCATTACACACGGCCTTTGAAGATGAATGCATCTCATAGTTAACCATGGGGTCATCAGCTACGGGCTCAAAACAGATCAAGCAGGACTTCAGGAGTCGCCAGTTACTCCTCTTCTCAACTTGGTATAAGCTATCTACAAGGGGCTAGGGCGACTAAGAGATTTCTTGATTGTGCAAACAGTGGAATCTGGAAATTGGCAAAAATTCAGTGGCACCGCATTAGGCTGTAGCCAGGTTCTGCAAACATTTGTTTGCCCTTGGTGTATAGGGAATAATTCAAACAGGACCTCACGTTTTTTCTTTCTTTCAAAACTACTCAAAAGTTCTCGGCTTCAATCTCCGTCAAAGCAAGGCATTATTTAGACGCTGTTCAAATTTGTCAAATATGGACCGCAGTCCAGGATATCTTCATCTTCGATCGGATAACCAACGTCAAGAAATCCATCGTAATTCAAATTCTGGGCACGGCTGGGGAAGTCAAACAGGTTCATACAATAGCCAAGGTCATACTCAGGGTCCTAATTATGGTATATGTGATATCAAATTCCTAGATAAATTTTCTAATAGCATATAATATGGGGATAAGGTGACAGCAGAGGTGGTCCAGGAATTACGTCGAGAATAGCAGCAGTTTTCCCATCCTGAACAGCTAGCCTCACCACCGTTCAGTCGATTAGCCACCACCACGGTAGTAGAGGGGGGTATTCTGACGAGACCAAGACAGAGAAGATGGATCATCTTCAAAGGGAGATAAACAACGCAGAAATGACAGTTGATGACTTGGAGAAAGAGATAAAGCAACTGAGAAAAGCAGTATACCAGACAAAAGAGTCCGCAAAGCGAGTTCACCAAGCCATGGAAGACAAAGAATTTTTTATTGGACCACAAGCAGTTGATCGGACCATTTCAACGCAATTCGTAAGCCTGTTCAAGAATGTGCGAACTTGGTCTCGATACTTGGTAGGAGAACTGATTGCCTTGTCCACTATTAACCTAGATATTCGATCATAATTTCTTTTCATTACACCTGAGGCTGATGATGCTGCTTTAAGTAAGATGCTGACAAACAAATCAACAGGGAGGTTTGTTGTCCAAGGATGGATCTGCTTTGTGATGGCGGAACAGATTTTCCCTGCGCATCCAGATGGGTATTCTGGAAACGAAGCTCGAGATCTTTGGTTAGAAGCACATGATCCTAAACATTTGTGGCAGCTGGAAACAGCTATAAAGGAAACAAGTAAGTAGTAAATCACCCATAAAACGTAAGGCTAATTTATTGCAGCTACGACTCCTCCTCGCGATTTCAATGACTGCGGGCATACAGTGCATCCTTACTCTCTAAGTCAGACAGTCCTGTAGAATTACCTAATTCGACCAACGAATTTCTTGTAGAACTTTGCGCAAGAATTATAGAGACTGTGTGAGGATGTGTAACGACGCAGTTGCTAATATTCGGATTAGTTAAATTAATATCTTATAATAATTATTATATACTATAAATTTATACTCTTTTATAAGTATATTCTTTTTTACTTTATAATTTTTCTTATTTTCTTTATAATTTATAAAGTTAAAAGTCTTTTATTTTATAATCTTTAAAGTTTTTCTTTTACTTTTTGTATAATAATAATTTTTAATTTTTAACTTTTAAATAAATTATAAGTATATGTTCTGGAAGATAGCAAGACGGTGCAGCTACGCATGTAGCCCTACCGTTATAAGCGCTGCCAGGGTTTATCTACCGCTGGAGAGAGGAAGCCTTGTCAAGTGCAAAGAACAAATCCGTGCAGAAAGAGACAGACTGGAACCACCCAAGGAATGGGTGAGTTGTGAGCCCCTGCTTCAGAATGATAATTGATATTTGCGATGCATTTATTGAAGACCCATAGACTCAGGATTAATTTTTTTCTTTCACTGGTCCCGTTTTAGTCTCTCAACATGAGCTGCTGCTGCTTTAACCTGCGTCGAGGGTTGAGTAAGCCTCAGCAGAGCCTGAGTACGCCTAGAGTCAGCCTGCCCACCATAATGCGGGTCCCATTTTGGCCCCCTATGTGCGCCGGCTACAATTTCCTGGCCGAGTTTGTCGGGGGGTTCCGTTCTGCTCCTCTTACAAGGGTTCCCGCCAGAGGCTGATAGCCACTGAAAATTCGACCTAAAATGATCCCTACAGCTAGTTGTACCTCTGTACTGTAACACTATCTCCTAAAGCAAGCCTACTGCCCAGCAGGAAGTTCTGCACGTGTTTGATGATTCGGCTTCCCTAGATCACCTACAAGCTCGGGTTGGGGCGTGTTCAGCTCATACACCGGGGTGCGACCATCGAGAGAAGAGGTATCGTTATACTGGATAGGCGACTGTGCTATTGCCACAGTCTTATATCGCTGACTTCTTTTCCTCCACAAGAAGAAGCCCGCTACGACGGCTAGCACAACCACTGGAATGGCCACACCTATTCCTACTTTCGCTCCAGTTGACAGGGCCGAACTGGTGGATGTCGGGATTGTAGTTGGAACGGAGGATGTCGATGATGTCGTCGCGGAGGTAGAGGCAGAGTTTGTGGAAAGATCACTGCTCTGATACACCATGCGAACGCCAAGAGCATTGATGCCGCCAGGGCTCTCAAATGGTACGGGGCTCGTACTCGTTACCCCATTACTGCTCAATGTAACCGCAAGGTCGGTCGACTCGGACGCAATCCATGTACAGAAGAGGGTCGAGAAGACCTTTTGTAGCGACAAAGGATCCGGCACACAGGATAATGTGATATCGTCGCGGACGGGACAGCAGGTTACTGTCGTGATCGATTTGACACCAGTAGTATCGTGGCAGGCAGTGCTGTAGCCAGATGGGCAGGCGATACCGGGACTGAAATACGAGGTTGAGTTGGTGTTGAAGCCGGGCGGGAGACAGGTTGAGAAACGGTGCACTATGAAGACACCGGCAGAGGAGTAAATGCCGGGGCAAAAGGCAGGAGGAGTGTACGTTTCCGTGAGAGGATTAATGGGGAAGGAGGTAATGACGATAGCAGATGCGCTCGTGGTTGTGGATGCGCTCGTGGTTGCGGATGCGCTCGTGGTTATGCGACTTGAGGAAGTAGATGTTGCCATAGCGGGGCACCTGTTACCCCTAAGGCTCTTATTAGATAAGTGAGACACAGGTTCACTGTATAATGAAAGACCCACGAGTCAGAACTGGTAACGACCTGTTCCCACGAGGAATACTGGAAGATAAGTAAAATGCGTGTTCAAGAGAGGGGTGGCTGGACAATTGAGTTGGGAGGCGTAAGCCAGCCTAGCAGGATCATGTTCCTACACTACATGTCGCAGCCCCAAAGCTGTGCCACATGCTAGTCAGGGGCACCCTAGTTATTATAGCTTGGCAGAACTATAGTTGATCAAGAAAAATGAAGCTATTCAGACTATTCAGAAGCTAATTAGGCCTCTGGAACTCTATTAACACCTCTCTTAAGGCTATACTTCTATTTTTTATACTATTCTTTTCTATTAAAGCCTTTCTCTTTTTTATATTTAATAATAGTTTTAATATACGACTTATTCTATTTACTTATTTTTAAATTCTTTTTTATAGTATCCCTTTAGAGCTTTAACTACTAGTCTTTTAGCTTTACTTTTAAAATTATATAATGTTTTTATAGTTTTGTTTTTATCTACTATTAAATTAGTTTAATATTTAAGTTAGAAAAGTTATTAGACTAGGATAGTTTTTTAAGCTTTTAAAAAAACTAAATTTATTTCTAGTTCTTTTGTATATTGTAGTAATCCTAATTCCAATTTCGAAACGCAAGTTCTACCTTTCTGGAAGAAGCTCTTATTTTCGTGGCAGCAAATTCTTGAACAGGTGATGAACCTAGCCTCAGTAAGGTTTTCACCTAAGCGCCCGAACAATTTTCACGACAAAGAAGAACAAGGAGAGAATGCGTCGTCTAGAAAGGGAAGATCGAAATGCAAAGCTTGAAACTCGAGCCCTCCGAAGGGAAGAAGCTGAGTCCAGCTTTCACAAAGAACTAGAAAAGAGGGAGAGCGTAGACAATACTCTTGAGGAAGCTTGCGGTGCAGGAGAACATCTTTAAAGAATTGTTAAGAGAAGCGAATAGCAATAACGAGAGGGCAAATCATAAGGAGGCTAAGGCGAACCTCGAGAAGATGAAACACGAGACGGTTGAAGCTCTGATGATATTAAGGTCGTACCTATCCCTTTGTGCGTCAAATGGCGCCCAACTTAAAATTGGTACGTGCATAGCGCGAATCAGTAAAGCGAGAGCTTAAATAACCTTATGTTAACACGTTTACGCGTTAAATGTAACTATTCTAAGAAATTTAGGCCTGTGCTTACGCGTAAAGTGCTTGTAATTTAGTTGGCCCTTCGGACGATCTCCCGAATGCTTAATTCAAATCCTTGACTGGGCGGCCACTTGACGCACGAAGGGATAGTTACAACAATAAACGCGATATCCCGCAATTTTTCCACTGATTAGAGACTCTCTGTGCGAGTTTTTCCTATGTAAACAAGTATAGGAAGAGAGGGTTGGCATTACAGGGACTGCTCTGTTAATGCAAAATTATTAAAATAGAGTGGCCTGAAAAGAGGCCCATTAACGCAGGTCAGCGAACAACGGGAATAGACTTGTTATAAGTATAAGTAGCACACCTATCCAACATCAGATTAAAAGAGTCGCTGAAAGGACTATAGAAGTAGATTGCAATATTAGAATTTCATTACCTGTGTTCGAGATCATGTAGCCAACTGCGCACTCTCCTTAAAGTCCAGTCTCATTAAGATTACATGACAAGTTGAGTGTACGTTGCAGACCAGCCACTAAAGCGTGTTGTTCAAGTGAGGGATTTGTAGTATTGATTTTGCTTCCTTTTGCCTTTTTTATTTTATATCAGTAAAGAATTCCACATAATCGCTTCTACCTTTAGTTCCTGGCTACCGCAGATATTCTAGTACTAAGTTAAAAGTGACCGTTGCTTAATTAACCTTGTTACTTACCTACGACCCTTACTAAATTCTTAAACGTTCCTTAATTAATATAATCAATTTAGGAATTTCACTTACTCTAACTAACTTATACACTTTCGAAACCTATTCAACTCTTATATGTTGAGATATCATAACAGATTAAAGCTTGTTTAACAAGGAGAAATTCAGCTTATAATATAAGTAAACTATTGCTACTAGATATAACACCGCACAAATTAGACCACTAACACCACTTTCAAACCTGACAAACCAGGAAAGATATCAAGACTATGATGGAGAACAGCAGACTCTCTATTTCTTCATCTCATCCACAATCCCCTTCACATCAATAAATTCAAATTCTTTATTCGTCTCCTCCCACAAACGTTCCTTAAATTGCTGTCCAGATTCTCCATACAGAATCTCAGGATATCTAAGTAAGCACACCATAATCAGTATCTCTCTCTCAAACTTCTCAATGCACTCCCCAATTTCATCTCTGAGATGAAAAAGGCAATACAAAAACCAAAACCAAAAACAATAGGAGAAAAAAAGGAGAAAAAAAAAGGGGGAAAACTCAGAAGAAAGTCAGGAGAAACTCACGCCTTAACCCTCCCCTCACTAACAATCCCCCCATGGCTCTCCGCTCCCCTAACAACAGCCCCATCCACAAGACCCCTAGCCCCAACAGCTGCTTCCTTCCCAAGCAACCGAACAACAAACCTCATAACCCAAGTACCATCCGGTTTTCTCACAAACGCCGTCCCCTTACAAAGACCAGGCCAAGCAACATTAATAATCCCATCTTCTCCACTAACCAATTCCCCTAATTTAGCAACGAAAGCTATAAGGAATAGTTTAGAGATCTTGTATTGTTCAAATCCGTGATACCCATCCGGTACATCAACTGATCCGATGATTCCTTTAGATGCGGGTGGAAGAGTGAATTTTGAACTGTAGACCGTATCCGAGCCAACAAAAGTTAAACGTCCCGGTTCTTGATCTCGCCGTCGTTCTTCGGATTCCCCTTCTTTTCTCTTCTCGTTACTTGTTCCAGAACCAGTGAATTCAGGTTTAAGAAGTGGTAATAAAAGAATCGCAAGAAGAGCAGTCGATAAATAATTAACCTGAACCGTCGTTTCATGACCTGTTCCCTCCACCCTTTTGAAAGACTTAACAGCCAACCCAGCATTCAAATAACAATATGCACTCTCCCCAACTCCTTATGACACCTCTCCACAAAAGCCCTCACACTCTCATACCTCTCCATATCTAGCAACCACACCTCAATCCTCGCATCGATAAATTCCTTTCTAAGCTCCGCTGCAGCGGAATCGCCTTTGCTTTGGGAACGTACGGCGAGGATTAGATGGGATAGTTTGTGTTTTAGGAGATGTTTTGCACTTTCGAGACCAAGTCCGACGTTTGATCCGGTTATTATGCCGGTTTTTTGACTGAGGGAGAGGGTGCTTGGGAGCGGTGGACAGCGTTCGATGTATTGACGGCGGAGCATTCCTAGCATACTTGCTTCGCTTGAGGCGAGGTGTTGGAGTTTTGATGACATTTTTGGAAGAAGTTCTGTTTATTCGGTTGGTTGGTGTGTTGTTGAGAATTGAGGGTATGTAGAGTCGAGGTAAGAAAATTTATTTGGTTTGGAACGAAACTGGTTTCAAACTTTTCCGTCTTATTTGCAAGAGGTGAGATGGTAGAGGTAGTGTTGTGTAGCTAGCTAGCTGTCTAATAGCCAACAGTGACTGCGTTCAGGTACTTCGTGATTTTGAATAGAAACAGAAGACTACTATCAATCTTACCTTCCCTAATTCCTAGTTTTCCAACTCAATCTATCACACATAGCAAGTAAGTTCCACGGAGTTACTAAGCCAAAGACCCCGAAAAGAAAACCCCCTAAAGATCTCCTAACGAACTCCGGAGCGACTTTTGTCAAAAAGAAGTCCGTAACTCCTGTCACCGTGCAGTTTATCCTGCACAACATACAAAAACTTTATTGAAACATCACCGAATCTATACCTCCATACTCCATACGGCGCTAAATGACCGGAAAATTCACTCACGTATCATAAAGTACGTAAACTACTCTAGATCCCGCGCTATGTCTGTGCCTCGCTTACTGCAGCTATGCGGCGGTGGCATAGCTCCCTCGGCCCCAACTCCGTACCTATCTATCGGGAAATAAGGCTGATGACTGCTGCGAATCTCGGGAAATCCTGGTGATCCTATATTAGCTTTTATGGCTAATTTACGCGAGAAAAATGCGCGGAACTTGTCTTGCTTTGAAAATATTAAGGATGGTATATAGGATTTGCTCGGCTAAATTTAGAATCAACAATGGGATGGTAGAAAAGCGGTACGGAGATTTATGTAAATGTACTAAAACTCGGAGTTAATATCGTTGTAGTTTAAGGTTGGTGAGAGTATGGGAAAATATTATGTAAATGTGACTCATGGGTAGTTGTAGGGTCGAACTCGTATTGAGTTTTTGAGTCATGGGCCCTCACTCAGACAGAAACTTGATGGCAGTAAAGCAATTCTGGATAATGAATACAGAGAGGGAAAAAAAGGTCTGGTGTTTACTATTTTCTAAACACTTTGCTAACTCTGGAAAGGAGCTGAGCTTTTTACAATGCTATTATCCATGACCAATGCTAAAAGCGAAACTGAAAATCAAACCTGGCTGAATGCAAAGAAAGCTATCTATCTATGGTATGAGAGGAGCGTGGTATCTAATGCAAATCAAACCATCAAACATTTCAAAACTTCCTATCTACTCATCCACCAGCAAAGATGATTTGCAATGTGATACTGTAGTACCTAGAAAGTCACCACTCATTTAATTTTTCCCTTTTGCCTAAGCTTGCGTAGGCTCAAATGTTGCACCTAGATTAGCCCACGCACGACCAACTTCTAGATCTTCATCTTTTGGCTTTCCAGTCACCATTACTTCCTTGCCAGTTTCATCTTGACCGTAATATGCAAATTCGCCCTAGGAAAGTAGAGGTTAGTCCCAATCGGAGAAAAAATTGCTGTCATGAATCAAAGCTATTTAGCTTACCTTGCCCAAAGTGAGCTTGATGACACCCTCGTAAATTTGAGGAGTGTAGTTAGTCGAGGGCTCCTGCTGGTTGATCATGGCCAGTATATTGGATGTGACAATATCAACCTGAGCACGAGCAGCACGCGCCATATGGGGACCATTAGTCTTTGCAACATCGCCTAAAGCGAAGACATGAGGATTTGGATTCGCTGGGTCTGCGATTTGCATTGTTGGCCGTACGAGAATCTGGCGACTGGTAGGGCAGATGGCGGCAGGCACGAACTTTTCCAGGAGACCTGAATTGGCTTTCTGACCAGTGCACATGATCTATGAAGGTAATTGTGTCAGTAAAGTTGAATAATGAACATAAAAAGAAGAAAAAACTTTTATGTGGCAATACGGGAAGACAAAGAAGAAAACTTACCACGAGGTCATAATTGACTTTGTGGCCATCCTTGAAAGACAAAGTCGACGACTCTTTGTCTGCAATGGTTTTTGGAAGAAGCTGTGGCCGATCACCCAAAATAACATTAACCTTGAGATGTTTCAATGCTTGGAGTGCATGCTCATGTAGCTTTGGACCAAAGTTGGGGAGAAGTTGTGGCCGCGAGTGAATCAAGGTTACATCTTTACTGGGGAAGAAACTGGCGATATCAGTTGCGATTTGAATTCCAACGGGACCACCACCAACAACTGCAATTCGACTGGCGTTGTGGATTTTATTTTGAGAAGATCGAAGTTCTGCGCAGGCTTCGGACTTATTGGTTGAGGTTGCCTTGGATGGAGGTGGTTGCCATGTTCCTGTAGCGAGAGCGAGGTATTCGTAATCAACTGTCTTTCCCGAAGCGAGCTGTACCTGATTTGCCGTGATACCGGTAGCTGAATCCTGGATATGTTGGAAAATTCCGGGCGGTCCTAAACTGGAAAGACCATCGTAAGGAACAAAGGCCATATGCTCCTTGGCTGGGACGACACCAAAGCGAGGAAAGACGAAGAGGTGGTTGAAGTGGGTGTTTCTCTCGACCAGAACAGCCTTGTAGCCAGTAGGGAGGGTTTCGCTCAGTCGCTGGGCTAGGTAAGTACCTGCATAGGAGCCACCAATGATAACAATATTTTTCGGGTTTGGTGTTTCGCGGTAAGTCCAGCGATGGCTGGCAGCTTGGATTTGCTGGATAGTGCGGTTGACAGTTAGGCCCAGCATGGCCTTGAGGGCTTTACCGTAAAATTCCAGGGCCTCAGACATGGTTGCAACAAAGATGGAAAAGAAGTCCGCGGGGGAGTGTAATAGAGAATAGAGAATTGTCTGCAGAAGAAAAGAAAAGGGAGAGGTGCTGGAGATAAAGTGAATGCGCTTTGGGGCGTGGTAGCTGACTGCATATCACGTGCTCAGCGGCGCCCCGTGGAGGGCTCCGTGGAGTGCTCCGGCAGGGGTCAGGGGGGCACAACCAAAACTATATGCCATATGCCACGGAGTATATAGTGAATCAGACTTGGCTTTTCTAATTCTCTTCTTTCTTCATACTACATACCCATTCAACTTCAACTTCCCTTCTTCAAGAGTTGATTTGGATTTATTTTCGCCATCAACTAAGTTCCTATCACCACAACAACTCTTCATACCAACACTTTCTCAGCGATGGCCGATTCCACTGCTCTCGAGAAGAGCGCTCCCGCGACGACAGCGGCGACAAATCATAAGAGTCTTTATAACCTTGAAGATCAACCCGATGATGGTCAACAGTATTCTACGGACTCAATCCCAGACAATGAAATCAAGCCCGAGGAGCAGCCTGAAGCACCAGAAGGAGGAACCAAGGCCTATCTTTCCCTGATCGGAGCTTCGACGGCCATGTTCGTATCTTTTGGTTGGGTCAACTGTATTGCGCTTTTCCAAGCAGAATACGAGACCAACCAGTTGAAGCAATACAGCAGTTCAACTGTTTCCTGGATCACATCAATGGAGTGTATGTACAAGATCCCCTCGCCTCTATAGGAGAAGGTCATGTTAAACAAGTTTTAGTTTTCTTCATGCTTTTCGTGTCTCCGTTGGCTGGTAGATTGTTTGATAACTATGGTCCTCGACTTCCTATTGCCATTGGGACATTCATGCATGTCTTCGGCCTCATGATGACCAGTCTCTCTACCGAATACTATCAATTCATCCTCAGTCAGTCCGTCTGTTCAGGTATTGGAGCATCTCTAGTCTTCACCCCAGCCATGACTGCAGTAAGTACAGACCCAAAAATACAATTAAACCCGAAGCTTACTCTTTCGATTTTAGCCGATGACATATTTCCGAAAGAAGCGAGCCCTCGCCGGAGGTCTGACAATCGCCGGTTCATCCCTCGGTGGTGTCATCTTCCCACTCATGGCCACCCATCTAATTCCCAAGATCGGTTTCCCGTGGACAATGCGCGCATGTGCTTTTCTGATTCTAGGCATGCTTCTCATTACTAACTTTACCATCTCGTCTTACCTCCGACACGCTCCACGCCCATTCAGCATCCTTACGTACATTGGACCATTGAAGGAAACCAACTTCCTTCTGATGTGTGTATCCAGCTTCTTCATGTACTGTATGTAACAGATTCTCTCTCTCTCTCTCTATCTCATTTCATGTCTTTTCGTTTGTTATGTTACAGAGCTAAATAGTTTATTTAGGGGGTATGTTCGTACCATTCGACTACTTAGTCATCGCAGCAATCCACTACGGAGTCTCAACATCCATGGCCTTCAATCTAATCCCAATTCTCAACGGAACCAGGTAAGAAAAACCAATCTCATTTAACTCCACCCCATTTCCAAAAACCCAAAAGAGAAAGCGGAGTACTAAAATTCAATCTGAATCCAGTTTCCTCGGCCGCACAATCCCCAACCTCCTAGCCGACAAATTCGGCCGCTTCAACGTAATGACAGTAATGGTCCTCTTCTCCATGGTAATAGTCCTCGCACTCTGGCTACCAGGACGATCAGAAGGAGCAGCCATAGCCTTCGCAGCACTCTTCGGTATCGGATCCGGAGCATGTATCGGACTCGGACCCGTCTTAATCATGGGAATCTCTCCCATGAAAGAAGTTGGTTATAGAATGGGTACCGTATTTGCAGTTGCTAGTATTGGAGCTCTAACTAGTCCGCCAATTGGTGGTGCTATTGCAAGTGCTAGTGGTGGCAGTTATGTTTATGCTTGTGTTTTTAGTGGGGTTAATTATTTTGTTAGTGTTATTGGGATTGTGATTTTGAGGGGGAGGATTGCGGGGTGGAAAATTACTGAGAGGGTTTAATGTGAAGGATGGGAATTTGGTTTTGTGCGATTGCGAGGGTTGGCTGCTTCGAAGGATGAGCGAGCATGAAAGGAAACAAGGAGAAGGAAGGAATCTCCGCATACGGCATTTTCCTCCTCCAGTCCACTCCACTCTACATAACAGATATCAATTTGTCTCCGAGTTAGATTGTTCATATTCCCCAAAACTCCTCCTCTCAACTAGGTATGAGAGAAGAAGAGCGTGCTACTGTACATAAATAGATAGCTTTGTTTCCCTTTCTTCAAAAAACGGGAAATCGACCTCGCTTTTAGGTAGCTCGGCTAAGTAAATAAAATTGAATACAAATAACAGCAGTCTTAAAGTCTCCCCACCTAAATCATCTCAATCTAACTCCTCAACACTCTACTTTCCTTTATCTTCCCATCCCTATATTTCTTACCCACCCCACCTCACCTAATACTCTCAAAAATTTCCTCCCTATACATCCAGAAAGAAGTGCCAAGAATCGCTATAAACATCAACGAAATGACAACTGTAGCAACCCCGCGTGGTATTGCACCAACTTGTGCAAAATACATCTTAAATTTCTCCCCTCCAAGTTTGTAATACACTAACCCAGATAAAGCAATACCATACCCAAAGACCTGAGTTGCTGTGACGGGATCACCAAAGATAATTATAGATGCAACAACTAACATGATATCCTTAACAACACCAGAAAGTGTAAGAACAACAGCAGAAGTCTTCCCAATCTAATTTTTCCCCAAAAAAGTTAGCCCCCCAAAACTAAAAAGTTTGTGAGCCGGAAATCAGGTGACTTTTGGACACATATTCAGCCCACTTTTTATGTATATATATACCCCCTTTAGACCTCACTTTATTCCACAATCGAGTCCATTTTTAAGTCAATTTTCAAGTCTGACAAAGTTCGACGAAACCCATCTTTCCAAAAACTTTCACGGCATCTACCACAAGAATAGACGAAGAAGAAAAAACTAACCAAAAAAACAACCGAAATATTAAGCATAAAAGCAACACTAGCATTAGCAAAAAGCGTAAATAATCCAACTTTATAAATATCCACCATTGTCAACTTAGGGATCTCAAAAATGAGAGTAACGAGTCCATTCATGATCGTACAAGCAGGCGCGAAGTAATAGAGGGAAACGAGGGGATCCATTTTGAATTCCGAGGAGGAGGAGAGGAGTTGCTGGACTAGTACTAGACGGATTGCTTCGAAGATTATACCTGCTACTTGATCTATATATCAAAGCGGGAAATTGAAAATTAGTAATTAGTGATTTGTAAGGATATAAGTGAGAAGGGGAGGGGAGGATGTAAAGGTGAGGTGAGGTGAGTGGAATACGTACAAAGGAAACCGATGAGATGGAATTTTATCTCGCCTATTGAAGCGATTATTACTCCGAGGACTATGAATGAGACATTTCCCAGAGTTTTCATGTCTGGTGGCGCGAGACCTATTGCCCAGGTTGCGAGGAGTGTTGCGACGACATTGTTTGCCTAAATTTATTAGTCACAAAGAGTTGTAATAGACCCGGAAGTAGAAGTGAAATTAGTAGCTGGTACTGACCTTAAGCATTTGAATAAAAGAAACGCTCAAATATAAGTATGTCATATTACCGCAAATGAGACTTAAACTAAAGAAAATACCGATCGGGACAACGGTTCGACTTAAAGATAACACATAAAATGTTAGTTTTTGATTCGATATCAGGATCCTCATGTTCTTTTTTTGTTTCGGATGTTAAGAGCTAGTGGAGGAACTTACAGATAAACGTGTCTACTCATAGGTACAGAATGTCTCGAATCTAACATCTTTGTATACCGAGCCATGAATTGGGTCATAACAGTTGCGAAGATGAGATGCCATGTTGTCAAGAATAGAGCTAAATTAAATAATGAGTATTCAATTCAGTTCACATAGAATAGACAGCTTGTAAGTAAGCAAGAGAAGGGGAATATACGAAACTCTGTAATTAGATAGACAATATTAGCAATTGTAAGTATATCATGTACACCTAGAGATAGATGTACACGGTAAGTGAGGTACTGGAGTAGGCAAACTTACGAAATCCAACGGTATGAAGAATCCACTTATTAAAAAGAATAACGCTCGAACTTAAAGAAATCCACGAGCTGTGCCAATCATTAGCATTGAGACTTTACCTTACGGAGGTAGCAAGTAAAGAGGGGGCATTACATAATATAGATTGCTGGATGAAAGGATGCCTTATCTGGCGTAGGTTGGCTCGTAGGGTTCTGGGACGTTGGTAGTAGAGAAGCGACTGGTCGGATAGCTTCTGCCGAGGTTCTGTCTTTCATGCTAATATCAGCCATCGCGAAGACAGAACGGAACGGGAATTGGGATGAGGGTTGCGACAGATGCAAACGAACATGGGTGGTGAATGATGGCTGGATGGTATGGAATGAAGTTCAAGAGGTCGCTGTGAGAAAAGGTGAGAGGTGGTGGGGGGAACCATTGCTTACTCCCACTTTGGAACCTTTCGGGCCCGAAACTCATCATCGATTCCGATATCCATCTCGTGCCCGAAAGTCATTGTCGTGCCCGAGTAGAGCCTGTGTACTCCGTATGTAGGTAAATCAACTGTGGCACAGTAGACATGGTGGGGTATGAAGTGTACTTCTGGAATACGTACAAATTTGTATGGTCCCATGACCGAGATTTGCTGCTAGATGTCAGGAATATTTGTTCCGTGGGGGAATCAGTGGTGATGTGATGGCATCGAGATTCGTGATGCTATAAATAATTTATATATTATCCTCCGTTCATGTCAAAAGTATCCCTCATTTATCGGTGGCCCATAGAGAGTAAGAACGGTTCACACTAAGAGTACTTACTGTACGAGCATCCCGACAAAACTTGGCAAAAATGATCTAAGCGACGTCAAGTCACCTCAAGTGTGATTAGATGGCTAAAAGCGAGACGTGGTGAGGTGATAGGTTGAGAGGTTGAGAATAAATTTTACATGTATCATGGTGACCTGCCCATCTACTTTCACACTGAATCACATTACTACTCCTGACGGGTATGTTGAAATTTCTCATACCAATTGTGCCAGTAGGAAAAGACTCCCGAAAACACTAGTAATTTTTTTCTGATATAAACGTTACACATCTCACAATCACCCACAATATCTCTTGTTTCCACGCCTGATGAACCTTTTCCTACCTCCCTGTCCCTTTCTTCACTCCATCCCAGCCATCTGATCATCCAGATCAATCAAAAAAGTACCCCAATCCGTATCATTAAAAGTCGGACCCATAGAAAAGAACTCATCCCAGAGCTCATCTACAATCAATTCACCTGAGCCCTGCGTTTCTTCGAACTGACCATGGCTATGGTCGTCGTAAGGAGGAGGCGGCAGAAATGGCGTTTGTTCTCCACCACCTTGAAGGCCATGATGATCAGTTTTGTCTTGAAGTGGAGTTGACTCATCCATATTTGCATGAATAGTGGTTTGAAGTTGGTAGTCAATTCTTTCGTTTGTAGGTCCTCCGGATGAGCTGTCATTATTCATTGTAGAAGGCTGACCCGCTCGTCTCTGTCTCTTTGGTAATATGGCCATCTCCTTGCTAGTCGAATTTGTCGATCCATTATCAGTTGAAGAACCGTCGGAATGTTGTAGCTTATCCTTGGTTAGTTTCTTTCTCAAGAGTCCACGAAGGTTTTGAACAGCCTTTTGAAACGATCTCAACATGAGTTGGCTGCTTGAGTAGTTTTCGTTTTCGGCTGAGTTCGGTGGTGACATCTTAGCATTCAATTCTTCTTCAAGCACGCGACAGGCTCGCAGTACGTCTTGCTTGCGTTGCGACACCCGAATCTCGTCTGGATTGAAACATACATCCATGGCTAAGATGATGGCGGCCATTAAAAAATGTGCGAGAACGTATGTGAACCCACCAACGCTCTGATCACCAATGATAAAATTCCGGATCTCCAGTACGGTTTCCGCAGATCGAATACATTGCATGCGAGAGTATGCAAATTTATGTTGTGTGGAGCCTCGAATCAAGAACGGTCTATGAAGCCGTGCTAAATGCGTGTGGATCACGAAATTGATGAGATATCTCTGCCATTCCAGATACGGCTTCTCTTTCATGAGAAAACCGTGGCCAACTGTATCTTGTCGGATGGATAGTTGGAAAAATGGTGGTAATGACTTCAGTAATTGTTGGTATTTTTGGTCGAGAATGATGATATTATTGTAAATTTCATCACTGCTATCCATGCCTGGCGAGACAAAGAAGGATGGAGGCAGATGATCAACTACCTCCCGAGACAGGGTAGCTGCTTGAATGCGGTAGAGAAAGTACGTCATGGAGGTTGGAGTGCTGAGGGGTAAGTTATAAGACTCTTCTGTGACATGTGTTATGCCTGTCGGAATATCATGGTCTTCCACATTGCTTGGGTGAAATGTTTCCATTTGTCGAGGATGAAACATGTAAGTCCCTTGGTTTGGACCACCTACGTTTGACAGAAGCCTGTCATATTTGTCAGAATCTTTAGCAAGGCTTCACAAAGGTATTGCAAATTGTATAGTACTAACCAGTCTGAAGCAACAATATGCCACCAGATTCGTCGTTTGACTTCAACATCTACCATATCAGCACCATTTTCGCGTCGATCTTCTCGATAACGAGGCGTATCTAACTGATGAATTCTCATTGACTTGGCCATTTGGAGACCAGACATCGTGAGTATACCAAAGCTTCCAGTAAACCCTTCAATCTGAGAGCACAAATGAGCTAGATTAGTAAATGTCTGCAGCGCTTGTGTTGAGGCTGGAACGGGTGGTTTAGTCAGTAAATATACTGCTTGCTTGAGCCATGATTCTGCGAGGGCTATCTGAGATCTACCATGTAACGTGGCTGTTTCAAATTGAAGGTCGTTTTTTGACATGTAGGCACTCCCTGCAAAGATTCCCAGAAAGAAAGCAAGCTGTGTAGCTGTGGGAAGCCGATTTGCACTGATGTCGGTATAAAGTTCTTTGAGCCATCGCCATGTTGTTGGGATGTGTAATATACGATAGATTGCGTCAACCGTCTTCAGAAAGTTATCCAGTAGCAGTTCAGCATCGCTATAAGTCGGGAATTCACGAAGGATGACCGCTAGATCAACTGCGCCTGGCGAGGCTGTGCGGAGTCTAGCAGATGGGTTCTAGATAAAGTTAGATAAAGTTAGCTATGAGAATTGAAAAGCTTGCAGGAACAATAACCTACTCCGGCAGCTTTGGCGGTGTCTGAGGTGTGGGGTTCCGTTAAGAGACCCTCTAGCCATTCTGACGTCCTCTGTTGCTCCTCATCTTGGTTCAGAAGCCTTGAATTCGGATTTTTTGTAGTGCCAATGAATCGACTAGAAGAAGGTCCATACGGAGTAGCTTCTGATTCATCTACAGGGAAAACAGCAGACTCCAGTCGCCGTATTCTTTGAACAAGACTCGCGCAATCTCTGCAAACAAAGGTCAGCCAAAAGGTGAAGAAGGTTTGATATCAAGTAAGCATGGTATTACCTTGTACAGGAATGTTGACTTTCAATACCGCTTGCAGGCTGGTGGGATGTCTGAATAGGTGGTTGGGATGATTGTCTTTGATCTACAAATCTATGTTAATGCTTAAGCAGGCCTCAGAACATCGGTATCGATTGCATCGTATGATACCGACCTGAAATATAGACACACTCAAAGTTTCGCGAAGAGCAATTAAAACATGGGTGTCCTCTATCACATTTGAGCTTTCTTGAACGACAGAGTTGGCATGAGACGGGTTGTTGGAATGTAGTTCTTTCAGGAGCCGTTGATTGCGGGGCGGATCTTTTCATGTTGTCTCTTGCTGTATTCCAGTAATAGCCGGCAATTTGGAAGACACCAAGTAAGTTGACAACGCGCAAGGTGCGGATGAGTGACAAGTCATGTGTCGAGAAGGCGAGTCGTTATTAATTGTCCATGGAGCCATGGAGGAGGTAAATGGTAGCGGGTAGTGAGATAGTTCAGGGAATAATCTGGTCCGTGGACTCCGCGGTGGCCCTATGCCTGCTCCGGCGCTAAATTAATACAAGACCGCCTTTTTCTGCCGTGCAGAAATGGAGTAAGCGATCGTTTGTTATGATGGTTGGGCTATAAGCGAGGGCTGACAATTAGTATGAAGTTACCTAGATACTAGGATTTCAAATGTTTGAAGTCCTTTCTTAAATTTGTATATTCAAAAAAATACATTAAATGCTAAAAAGCATCTAAAAAGTTAAGTAGTGTTTTGTAACATGCTTCCAATACTGTAATTTTCATCGATACTGAGTAATGTGCTATGAAGAAGTCTCACTCGGTGTGGAGATTAATGTTTTCACATCAAGAAAAGCATGAAATTGTCATTCAACCATATTCACGCGGACGTCACTGCTGAAACAACAACAGTAACTTCATAGCAATATGCCTCTATAGAAATCACCTTCCCTATTCAAAGTACCCTAAATGGTCCCCACATTCACAAAAGCTCCCAATTCAATTTAATCCTTATAAAATGCAACCAAAACCCCAGTCTTGTTCGAAGGTCCAACACGCATAACAGCCGTATAAGGATTAGCATCCCTAGGTTCAATACGACGATAAGTCTGCGCCAAACGGGCAATCATATAAGCTGATTCAATGGTAACCATCATCTGAGCAGGGCAACGACGAGGACCACCACCGAAAGGAACAAAGTTCCAAAAGTGCTTACCGGTTACCCAACGTTCGGGTCTGAATTCATCGGCATCGTCACCCCAGTATTCTGGGTCACGTTGAAGTACTGTCTTGGTGACTTGTACCATATCGCCCTTACGAACGAAGATGGGAGATTTTCCGCCTGGGCCGCCACCGAGGGGGAGAGTTGTGTCTTTTAGGCATGCTCGGACTTGGGTTACGTTGTTAGGGTTGAGACGATGTGTTTCGTTGAGAATTCCATTGACATATTTCATTCCGCGGAGGTCCTCGAATGTTAGGGGAGCATCACCATGGGCCAAGACTTCCTGACGACATTTCTCCCACTTGTCTGGGTGACGAGCTAGATGCCAAATGCAGTTACTAATAAAGATGGAAGTTGTGTCGTTGTTAGGAACGAGGAGAAGGCACAGTTGGGATCGTAATTCTTCTCTGTCAGGGAGGTTGGACGCCATATACCAGACAAGGTCCTGGCGTTCCGGGCCGACCGGCTTGCCCTCATCGATGAGTTTTTTACGCTCTTCGATCTCCTCATAGGCACGCGTGATGTGTTCATCAGCATATTCATGTACTGTTTTGACTGCCTTGAGCCACCAGCTCCAGTCAAGGAGTCCAATGGCTTTCCACATCTGGATGCGCATTCGTACGCCGCGGAGAACATCCAACATGGCCCAGGTGATTCTCGCTCGGTCTGGATAGGTCAATGCATCCATAGGAGCACCGAAAATGAAGTTTGTGGTGACATCAAGGAACTAAAGAGAGCGTTAGACTTTATATTCGGATCATCGGATGGCAGAGACTTCGGGGAAGTAGAGACTATACACGTAGAAGGGGAAAGGTGATAACGTACCCAACGTTGGAAATATGGCTGGGCATTGAAGGTTTCTCCATCAGGAGGCAGGATGGTCAGGAAATGATCAGCAAAAGGTCTGAGTCTCTCGGTGCTCGTGTACACGTCGCGGTTAAAGAACGGCTTGATCAGGAAACGACTAAAGACCCAGTCATCCCCATCTACGGTGTTGACTCCCCTATCTCCAAAAGGCATGCCATAATTCTTGTATCGTCGAAGAGGACTGATACCAAAATCCTTCCAAACCAAGGCCGTCATTGCCTTCAGGTTCTCCGGTTCAATGGTGTAGATCTGACGGGTACCCAGGAATTTTGTAGTGAAGGTTTTGGGCATGTTCTTATGCGCTTCTCTTAACCATGGAATGTAATAATGTCCCTTCAGTGCTTTCCACTGGCTCCAGACGAGGTCGAGCCCAAAGATAGGATCCCACTGGCGATATGCAGGCATGGGCTCGCAGCCTCGGGCCTTCCACCCACGAACCTCGTTCACATAGCTCGCAAGAGCCCTGAGAATCAGGCCCACGAAGCCAGTATAAAGAAAGAAAATGGAAACGTTTGGTACGTCTACGTCTAGGATCATCTTTACAACGTAGAAAAGGCTAGATGTGAAAAATTTCGTTATTGCAAGGAAGATACCTCACAGTACAGTCTTGGGGTTTGAAAAGGAAAAGAGGAAAGAGAAAAGAGCTCAACAGGGCAGACTTTTCCCATTAACAGATGAAGGTCATACGTCCGCGGTGCTTCGGAAGCAAATCCAGCCGTTCTTGGAATTTCCCTTGCAGACTATGTTCACGTATAGACGTATCGCTTAGTGAATAGGGGCGCGTTAAGCGAAAGCCTCAATCAGGGCCACTGAATTTTCCGCTGGGGAACCGGGGCTCGGAATATTACCTCTATATGTATAAGTTTGGGATTACCCCGGAAAATTGCACTTCTGAGAAGTCAGTGATTTCAAAGTTTGACATATCGTACCTAATTTTCCGATAAGAGGCTCCGCGACGGCACAGCCCCTGAACGACTGTAAGCAGAGATAGAAAACGGATATCCGTTTTATTAGTGAGATTATTCCTCCGGCAACGGAAATATCGCCAACAGTGGTGAAGCCGATTGGAACTCCAAAAACCGAAAGGATGGGAGACTTCGTGATGAGGCACAGTTCAGCCTCTTCCTGATCGGAGCTGAGTAGATGCCTAAATCTTGCCAAAAATGGTAGCAAAGCACCATCACGACTTTATATGAAGAGTCATAATATAGATAGTATAGATAGTATAGAATGCTTGAACTCTGGCACCACTTCCAAGTTCTCAACAATCAGGTCGATTTTTCAACAAGACTTACAGCACTCACATCTTACTGTTTCTCCGTGGTGTCTCTCATTTGATCTGAGCCATTGATCTGTGACAGACCCATATACCCCATACCTTACTCTTCATTCTTTCAAGAGACATTCATCGATAGCTCGATCTTTCTACCATGGCAGGAAGTACTTTGAAAAACGACCCCATTGCCATTGTGAGCTCTGCCTGCAGATTCCCTGGCGAATCGACCTCGCCATCCAAACTATGGGAACTTCTACACCAGCCTCGAGATGTTCTCAAGGACTTTGATCCCGAACATCTCAATCTAGCACGCTTCTACAACTCCAATGGCGAAGTTCACGGCGCCACCAACGTGAAAAACAAGACTTACTTGCTTTCTGAAGATAGCCGAGTTTTCGATCCTGCTTTCTTCGGCATTAGTCCTCTTGAGGCAGAGGGAATGGATCCTCAGCAACGCATTCTTTTGGAAACCGTTTTGGAGACTTTTGAAGCAGCTGGTTATACTCTGGACCAAATGGAGGGTTCCAAGACCTCTGTACACGTTGGCGTGATGACGGGAGATTACGCTGATATCCAACTACGTGATATCGATACAGCCCAACAGTATTGCGCTACTGGAACCGGTCGTAGTATACTGTCCAACCGTGTATCCTACATCTTCGACCTCCAAGGTCCTTCTGTCACTATCGATACAGCATGCTCAAGCTCTTTGGTCGCTGTGCATCAGGCGATACAGAGTATCCAGGCTGGAGATAGTACGGCTGCCATTGTGGGTGGTGTCAACTTAATCTTTGATCCGGCTATGTATATCATGGAGGCTAAGCTGCACATGCTGTCGCCAGATTCCCAATCTCGAATGTGGGATAAGAACGCAAACGGATACGCACGCGGTGAGGGAGTTGCTGCTCTATTCCTGAAGCCGTTAAGTCATGCCCTGCGTGACAATGATCACATCGAAGGTATTATCAGGGGAACGGGAGTCAATTCAGACGGGCATAGCCAAGGCATTACTATGCCCCGAGCTGCTGCTCAGGCTGCTCTGATCAGAGAGACTTATAGCCGGGCTGGCCTCGACCCAATCGAAGATCGATGCCAGTATTTTGAATGCCACGGTACGGGAACAACTACTGGAGATCCCGTCGAAGCTCGCGCAATCTTTGAATCCTTGCTGGCGAATGCTGAGTCCTCAGACGGTAGCTCAGAATCTGAAGCAGAGACCGACCCACTGTACGTAAGCTCCATCAAAACGGTTGTTGGTCATCTCGAAGGTTGTGCGGGTTTAGCAGGATTGATGAAAGTCCTCCTAGCCATCAACCACCGCACAATCCCGCCAAATATGCTATTCAACGAGCTCAACCCAGCAATTGAGCCGTTCTATGGTAAATTGCAGATTCCCATCTCCCCACTGCCATGGCCAAAACTACAACCTGGAGCTCCTCTTCGTGCCAGCGTGAATAGTTTCGGTTTTGGAGGAACTAACGTTCATGCCATCATTGAAAGTTACGGTCCTACTGACCTTGAAGTTGCCGAAGAGGTCAAAAGCAATCACGAGAAGGGACTCATTGGCCCACTGATCTTCTCGGCACATTCAGGGTCGTCTCTGCTTGGAAATGTGAAGGCTTTCCTACAACATTTGGTTGAGAAACCCTCCCTCAATATCCACGACCTCACATGGGTGCTGCAGAACAGGCGCTCGGCACACCGTGCTAAGACTTATTTCACTGCAGACACTCGCCAAGGACTTATTGAAAGCATGGAAAAGTTCGTTGCGGATAATGAGAACGTGTCCAAGACCGAAGAGATTGGTACTCGTTACCAATTTATCAATGCCACCGAGGTTCCTGGCATCCTTGGTGTCTTCACTGGTCAAGGTGCTCAATGGCCTTCAATGGGACGTGGTCTGTTGGAAACATCGCCATTGTTCCGCAAATCCATTGAACAATGTGATGCGGTATTGAAGGCACTACCTGATGGCCCGGAGTGGTCGTTGATCGAGGAGCTAAAGGCTGATGGTTCAGTTTCACGCATGTCTGAGGCCTCCATCTCGCAGCCACTTTGCACAGCTATCCAGGTCGCTCTTATGGACTTGCTTTACGCTTCCGGGGTCCGTTTTGCAGCTGTAGTTGGCCATTCTTCCGGTGAGATTGCCGCCGTGTACGCCTGTGGCATTATCACTCTTCCGGGGGCCATGCAGATTGCATATTATCGTGGAAAGCATGCCCACCTTGCAAGTGGTGCGCAGGGTGAGTCCGGTGCTATGCTTGCAGTGGGAATCACGCTTGAAAAGGCCGAAGAGTTTTGCCTTCAGCCCGAATATCAAGGACGAATTGGCGTAGCTGCCAGTAACGGCCCTCAGAGCGTTACTTTGTCAGGAGATGCAGATGTTATCAATCGAGCAAAAGAATACTTTGACCTGGCAAATACCTTTGCTCGCCTATTGAAAGTCGACACGGCATATCACTCTCATCACATGGAACGCTGCGCAGATGCCTACCTCAAATCTATCCCAGCTTGTGACATTGAGGTTCGTCAGCCTAGCAATGGTTGCATTTGGAACTTTAGTGTTCGCGGGGACACGGAATTGCTTCAGGGCGATCTTCAATCCCTAAAGGGTTCTTACTGGGTGAAGAACATGGTGAACACGGTTCTCTTCTTCCAGATCATTAAGTCTTCCATCTGGCATGGTGGGCCCTTTGATCTCGCAGTAGAGGTGGGCCCCCATCCAGCCCTGAAAGGACCTACAGAGCAAACTTTGTCGTCAACTTTTGGCACAGCTCCATTCTACACTGGTGTCTTAAAGCGTGGTGGCAGCGATGTTCAAGCATTCTCAGGAGCCTTGGGTTTCTGCTGGACACACCTCGGTCCCTCGTTTGTAGACTTTGAAGGATACCGTAAGGCTTTCTTTGAGGACAGCCCTCCTACACCAAGGGTTCTTAAGGATCTTCCGTCGTATTCCTGGGACCATGATAAGGTATATTGGCGCGAATCACGGATCTCCAGTAAATTCCGCAAGGGTGCTGATCGCAGTCATGAACTTCTTGGTCGTCGTGTACCTGACGATAACGAACGTGAAATGCGCTGGCGCAATATCCTCAAGCTCAGCGAGTTGCCTTGGGTGCGCGGACATCACATTCTGGGAGAAGCATTACTACCTGGTGCATCATATGTGGCATTGGCTTTTGAAGCTGGGAAGCATCTCGCAGCAGGAAAGCCTATCCGGCTTTTGGAAGTGCAAGATGTGGATATTCGCCGCCCATTGGTTGTTCCTCCAACTAGGGAAGGCACCGAAACTATATTCACAACACATCTGCTGGAGTCTAGTGATCCTAAGGTCCTCGAGGCTATTTTCTCGTACTACTATTGTCCTGATGAACGCGTCGGGTCAATGGTTCACACTTGCAACGGCCGACTTTTGGTTCATCTTGGGACTGCTTCAGGGGATGAGCTTCCTCAACGGGGCCCTTTAACCCGTGAACTTCTCCATGTAGACGTCGACGACGTATACTCTGTGCTAGACGATGTCGGAATGAAATATTCAGGAATGTTCCGACGACTACACGAGCCTGAACGCACTTTGGATTATGCTTCTGCCACAGCAACCTGGACAGCGGATGAAATCACCGACAATTATATCGCCCATCCTGCGCTAATTGATGTGTGTTTTCAAACTCTAACTGTTGCTCGTGCGGATCCCAGTACTGGAAACCTGCCGACAACACTGCTTCCTGTTCACATAAAACGGGCAACCCTCGACCCCAACGTGCAATGGGCGAACGAAGCTGGCGATGTCAAGTTGAGCTTTGAGTCCTTCGTTACCCAGCGAAGAGGGCCTTCTCTTGGAGGTGATTTGCATATTTACAATGGCTCCACAGGGCAGGCGATTCTGCAAGTCGAGACTCTTTCCATGAAACCTGTCGCTGAAGCCACCGAAGCCCAAGATCGCAAAATGTTCTTGGACGTGTCTATATGGGCGGTTGTGGTTTCCTCGTCATTACAGAAGCCGTTGTCTCGGTCGTCCGCCAGATTTCGCACAAGTTTCCCCGTGCAAATATGTTGGAGATTGGAGCTGGACGATATTCGAGACAGTAGGTAAAGACTTTGGAACTTATACCTACACAGATATCTCAACCGGTTTCTTTGAACCCGCAGCTGATAGATTCGCGGAGTTCAGCGACAAGATGATCTTCAAGGCTCTCGACATCGAAAAGGATGTGAAATCCCAAGACTTCCAGGAGCATGCTTACGATGTCGTCATTGCTGCTAACGTGTTGCACGCCACATCGAATATCACTACATCCTTGAAGAATGCTCGTTCTCTGCTTAAACCAGGTGGTTTCTTGCTCCTCGTAGAGACTACCGGTATTGAAATCCTGCGCACACCCTTCTTCATGGGTGGCATGCCTGGATGGTACTTGGGAGCACCAGATGGGCGAAAATTATATCCTGGTGTGACCACAGAGGAATGGGACAGTTGGATGCAGGAGGCAGGATTCTCCGGTGTCGATATGGCATACCATGACTGCCCAGACTATGACAAGCACTCTTTCTCCTCCATGGTCAGTCAGGCTGTGGATGACACTTTGATGCAATTGCGAGACCCTCTGGGAGTTCTAAATGATCTTCCCCAAGGCGAGTCCCTACTGATCATCGGCGGAAAGACCTTGGCTGTCTCCAAGATCGCCGGTGTAATCAAGAGGATGATTCCCTCTTCATAGAGACCCTACATCACGATGGTAACTGATATTGAGGCTGTTAACTTCTCCCGGCTCCCATTTGGAACAGACGTAGTGTGTCTGCAAGAACTAGACAGTCCCA
The DNA here is from genome assembly GCA_003008705.1 of Pezicula radicicola. Classification (NCBI taxonomy): domain Eukaryota; kingdom Fungi; phylum Ascomycota; class Leotiomycetes; order Helotiales; family Dermateaceae; genus Pezicula; species Pezicula radicicola. The sequence goes on along the minus strand of PDUO01000059.1, from coordinate 92,538 downwards.
TTTTCTCAGCACCTATCACGGACAAGAAACTCAAAGCTCTGTAAAATGTTTTCTTGTGTGTGAAAAATATCCTTTGGTTGGCCAAAAACCGCAGGTCTGGCAGTCCTCGTTTAAACATGATATTGGGCATCTCAAGAGTACTCTTCCAAGAGCTACCATAAGCCAATGTCCAAGTGCTGGACCTGGATTCGAATGAGGCTCCACCAGCAACGGCTCGAATAGTCCTCGAGGCCTTTTTACGACTCAAGATCTTCTCGTTCTATAAGTACGACCAAGACAAGCTGCTTCGGACCCAGGAACACGAGGTAGTCATGGAGGATGGTTATACGCTTATCCCACGGGTGATTCCTAACCCGGAGATGAATGATCGATACAATGCTCTCTATCGTAGCGTCACCAAGTCTGTATATGGTGCAGATATCGCCGTTCGCGTTACTATCCAACAAGATAAGTTGGTCTTGACCGAAGGACAGCCCATGAGACACTCAATGGACAAGGAGAATGCCTACGTAAAGGTCAACTACTCTCTTCTCATTCCCGGCGAGGAATTCAACGGCTGCTATCTCTCTGTTGGCTATGCTGCAAGCTTAGGTACCCATGTCCTGGCCTTCTCGGAGTCGAATGCATCTATTCTTGAAGTACCTCAAGAAAAACTCACTGCAATCGACGAGAGAGATTGCAATCCAACCACACTTCAGGCCGTAGCCACACAACTCCTTGCTCAGGTAGTCTGCAACTCCGTTTCTAGCGGAGAATCAGTCTTATTCTACGAGCCAGCAGAGAGCATGGTTTCAATCCTCTCTGCCGAATTCGAACGTCAAGGAAAGGAAGTTCTGTTTGCTTCTTCTCGCACTTCAACCCCTTCCGAATGGATCAAAATCCACCCTCGAAGTTCAGTCAGGGCTATTCAACGGCTGATTCCTCAAACCCTTGTCGTTTACGTAGACTGTTCGTCCCCGTCAAACTCGCATGCAATATCGCCTCGACTCGGTCTTCCAGCGGGTTGCAAGATTCGACTGACGGACAGCGAGTTCCTTCAACAAGGCTTAGTTTCTCTCTCCATCAAGAAATCTCTTACGGCTTCTTACGCAGCTATTCAAGATAAACTATCACCGGCCGATACAAAGTTCACATTGTCACCATCCTATGATATGATAAATATTCAGGACCTATCAGGGGCTGATGTATCGATTTTGGGCCGCATCCACATCACGTCTTGGGAAACTGCAAGTCCCCTCACCCTGACCATACAACCTCCTGATCGCGCAGTGTTATTTGACCCAAAGAAAACATACTTGATGGTTGGCATGGCAGGCGGTCAGTATATTCCTTATATTGCTTATTCTTTATCTGCCACGAGCAGCCTCCAGAGCTCATTCTATTGGAGCTATCAAAAGTTGATTGCTTTAAATAACTTGAGACGTCTGAAAGATCGATGCGTCAAGTTCACACGACAATCTCCTACAATAAATTCTAGCTCTTTTATCTTCTATGCAGTGCTAACATCGAGACTTTGGTCTAGGTCTCGGCTTATCCATCTGCGAATGGGCTTTGCGCCAAGGAGCAAAGCGTCTTGTCATCACCAGCCGTAATCCTAACATCCAGTCGGAGTGGCTTCAACGTGCTCGCCTACAAGGAGCTGAGATCCATATCCACGCAATGGACGTTGCCAATAAGGCATCTGTTGAGTCGGTGGTTGGTGTCATTCAAAAGACGCTGCCACCGATTGCAGGTGTGTGCAACGCAGCTATGGTTTTGAAAGATAGACTATTCGTGGACATGGATGCAGACAGCGTGAATGCTGCTTTGAATCCGAAGGTTGATGGTTCTCAACACTTGAATGATGTTCTAGCAGGTACACCATTGGACTTTTTCATTCTTCTTTCGTCTGGAGCTAGCGTTATTGGTAATCCGGGCCAGTCCAACTACCATGCGGCCAACGAATTCATGCTCGGCTTAGCTAAACAACGGCGACAACGGGGAGTGGTAGCCTCTGTGATCCATATCGGAGTCGTGACAGATACAGGGTATGTTACTCGACAAGCTCGGAGTGTGAAAGCCGCTTTCAAGAGTCTGCAGATCACATTCGTCTCGGAGAGTGATGTCCATCTTGCTTTTGCGGAGGCCATTCTAGCAGGTAAACCGGATAGTGGTCGCTCCTGCGAGATCGTCATGGGAATCGACCCAATTTAGAAGCAACTAGATATTGAGGAGCGACCGGCGTGGCTGACTGACCCTCGTTTCTCGCATCTAGTGCCACCGACAATCGTTCAGAAAGAGCAGCGGCTAGCCAGATCCAACCAAGGTAATGTCAAGCAACTAATTGAGGAAGACGACACGGAAGAACAAGCAATTAAGATTGTTCAAGACGCTTGCTGTGTCAAGTTGGAGTCAATTATGCAGCTTCCTGCTGGCAGTGTCGAAATCCAGCTGTCTCTGATCGACTTGGGCATCGACTCTCTGGTCGCTGTAGAAATCCGAACCTGGTTCCTGAAAGAATTGGGCACAGATGTTCCAGTGCTCAAGATTTTGGGTGGAGACTCAGTTGCCCAGATCTGCATCAATGCAGCCAAGCAGGTACTTTCTAAGAAGCTGGATAAGGCGCAAAAGGTCCAACCTGAACCTGAGTCGACTACAGACTCTACCTATTCTAGTTCGGGGTTACGAGACTCCAGCAAAAGCAGCTCCACCGCAGGATACTCTGAGAACACTACTTTGAGTACTGAAGACTCTACTGCGATTGTCGAAGCAAACATCAAGCTTGAAGCTGATGAGAAAGCGCAAGAGGGTGCGAATTCAGAACTCTCCAGTGATTCCGATGTCGAGAGTGTCACTGATGGGTTGAGTAGGGATGTTATCCGAGAAGAAAGAATGTCAGGAGCCCAATCTCGCATCTGGATTCTCTCAAAGTATCTCAAAGACCCTACCACTTACAACTTAATGTTTTCCTTCGAGATGGAGGGGAGCCTCGATATCTGGCGACTGAGGAATGCGCTCACGGTGACGATGCAACATCATGAATCCCTTCGTAGCTGCTTCTATGCCCGCCCTGAAGACAACCATCCAATGCAGGGCATCCTTCCGTCGCCAGTCTACCGCTTCAAGCACATCGAAGAAGCCACTGACGATGATATAGCCACCGAGTTAGCCCTCTCCAAAACGAAGAACTGGGACATCGAAAATGGAGAAACATTAGGAGTTACTGTTTTATCAAGGAGTTCACAAGCGCATAACATCATTTTCGCTTACCATCATATTATCATGGACGCCATGGGTTGGCGTGTCTTTCTTGAAGATTTAAACGCCGCGTACAAGATGCGACCCCTCAGGCACCAGAGCGGAACCTACCTTGACTATACGCTCAAGCAACTACGTGGAGAGGAATCAGGACTGCTCCAGAGTCAACTCAAGTACTGGCAGAGAGAGTTTGCTTCCATACCTCAGGTGCTTCCGTTGCTTCCAATGGCCCGCACCAGAGCTCGACCGAGGGTGCAAAATGTCAAAACATACTTCGGATACCGAGAGATTGAACCAAGTTTGGCATTGGTAATCAAAAAGACATGCCAGACACTTTGTATCACAACGTTCCATTTCCATCTCGCCATAATACAAGTTCTGTTATCACGGTCTCTCGGCATCGAAGACCTCTGTATTGGTGTAGCCGACGCCAACCGCCTGGATGACGACTTCGTAGAGACGATTGGATTCTTCATGAACCTGTTGCTTGTTCGCTTCCAAGTCTCAAAGGATATCAGGTTTTCGCAGGTGGCCCAGAGTACTTCACGCAAGGTCTTCGCCGCTTTGGAAAACTCGGCGGTCCCCTTCGACATGATTCTGGATACTCTAAAGATACCTCGATTATCCTCCTATACGCCACTCTTCCAAGTCGCCGTAAACTACCGTCTCGGTGCGGTTGGAAAAGTCCCTCTAGGAGACAATTGGATGACAATGAACGATGTACAAGACGCTAAAAATCCATACAACATCCGTTTTGGCATTGTCGAAGTGCTCTCAGGAGCTTCTATGGTTGAGATGACTTTCCGGGAGTCTCTATACGACTTTAACGCCTCTCAGACCATCCTAGACACTTACATCCGTCTGTTGAACACCTTTGCCACAAACCCCAATTGCCCTCTTCAGGACTGTTAAATAAACAACCCAACGGATATGTCCAAGGCTTTGAACCTTGGGCGAGGTCCACAAGTAAATTTCGATTGGCCTCCTACACTGTCTGAGAGGGTCCAGAGAATGTGTCGAGCCCATGCAGAGAAACCGGCTATCAAGGATAAGACTCATACCTTGACATACGCTAAACTAGACTCTCGAACCAATGCTATCGCAGCCGCACTTCTGGATTCTGGATGTAGCTCCGGATCCCGTATTGCAGTGTTGTGTGAGCCGTCAGCAGATTTCACTGCATCTCTACTAGCTGTTCTCCACATCGGTGGCATATATGTGCCCTTGGATGTGAGTCTTCCATCTTCAAAACATGAGATCATCGTGGAGAGTTGCCAGCCAAAGCTACTTCTCTATCATGCGACCACAGAGGGGTCAGCAGACAGCCTTGCCTGCAAGTACAACTTGCCCAATGTGAGCGTAGATAAGACCAAGGACTACCATCAGCCAGTCATCTGCTCAGCACAAGCAGACTCCCCAGCAGTACTGCTTTACACCAGTGGTTCAACAGGCAAGCCAAAAGGAGTTCTTTTATCCCAGGCCAATTTCGTGAATCATCTCGCCCTCAAAACACAAGCGTTGGGTTTGGCTGAGGGTTCTGAGTCCGTCTTTCAACAAGTTCCTTGGGCTTTGACATGTCCTTGATACAAACTTTCTGTGCCATTGCCAATGGAGGGACTCTGGTGATCGTACAGCAAGAGGCACGACGAGATCCAGTCGAAATCACTTCGCTGATGCTCCAGCACCGCATCACGCTCACCATTGCTACACCATCAGAGTATCTTACATGGTTTCGTTACGGTGTGGGATCTCTAGAGAAAGCCCTGGCATGGAAGCACGCCTAATTCAGACTTTTTCCTTGAAGGAGGAAACTCCCTACAGTTGGTTAAGTTACAACATTCCATCAAAGAGGCAATGGGCGTAGCAATCTCAACTCGGGAACTATACTATAGTTGGTAAGCAGATGGCAGCACGTGTCGACTCCCAGCGAGAAGGCCAGGTACCAGACGACGAGAAAATCGACTGGGCTCTAGAAACAGCAGTTCCCGAATCGATAATCTCAGCAGCACAACAGATCTCAGAAGCCAAGAGAACAAGTAAACAAGATGGCATAGAAGTGTTGTTCACTGGGGCAACAAGTTTCCTGGGGAGTGCTATCGTACGGGCTCTGCTTCAAGATAGCACTGTCGCCAAGATTCATTGTATCGCGATCCTCCCCGATGATCAGGCTAAACTCCCAGACTCTGATAAATTGATCAGCTATACAGGCAGCCTTTCATCTCCAACCTTGGGTCTCAGCCAGACAGAATGTATTGAACTGCAGTCCTGCATCGACGTCATTGTTCACGCTGGAGCCAGTGGCCATTGCCTCAACAATTACTCATCTGTTCGAGCACCAAACGTTCATTCCACTCATTTCCTGGCCTCGCTGGCAATGCCGCATTCGATCCCTCTCATTTATCTTTCGTCAAACCGAGTGCCATTGCTATCCGGCGATACAACACTCCCACCCGTCTCTGTGGCTTCATTCCCTCCTCCGACAACGGGAGCAGAAGGTTTCACAGCGTCGAAATGGGCCAGCGAGCAATTTTTGGAGATTCTGTCAAAGTATACCAATCTCCCCATTCAAGTGCATCGTCCTTGCGTGGTAGTTGGAGATAACGCACCAAATTCAGACGCCTTGAACGCCATTCTGCGATATGCTCTGCTGATGAAGTCGGTGCCACGGTTCGATAGGTTGGAGGGCTATTTTGATTTCAAGAAGGTGGAGGAAGTGGCGGGTGAAGTGGCTTCGGCTTCTATTGCCCTCGCGAACCCAGCCAACTGGAAGAACGGAAAGGCTGCTGGTATTCATTTCCAACACCACTCAAGTGGCGTCAAGGTGTCTGTGGAAGAAATGCGGGAACATCTCGAACAGCTACATGGATGTGCATTCGAGGAACATGGCATTCGAGACTGGATGGACAAGGCCTTGGAAGCAGGCATCGATCCATTGATTACCACTTACTTGGAGGGGTTGATTGAGGGGGGGGCAACCACTTCAGTTCCCCTACTTGGGAGAAGTTCAGTCGTAGCTTTCAGTCTTGTTTTGGATCTCTCTTCTTAGATTGTATCTGATTTTTCATTTGTCTTGCTTGTCTTCTGTTGTATTTTTCCTGTTTCCGGCTGTCAATTCGTGCACAAAACTGGTGCCAGGGGTTAATGGGATTCTGTGTTTGATTTTTGCTTTTAAAATAGGTAGTCGTGTCGTTTATGGATACAAGAATCGTCATTGCGCGTCTACATTCATTCTGTCAAGACCATGATATGCCGTCGGTGACGATTCCGAAAGGCCTTTTGGTGCTTCGGGTACAAAGTATTGACGAATTCTCCAGAAATGATTCTACCACTACCAACTTCGTTCTATTTCCAATGTTCTTTTTAAGTCGTGGAAGATACTCGAGTCCAGAAAGGATGACGATTTTTCTCTGCGAGTCTCTTGGATGCCCCTGAATGGTACTCACACGACAGGTCGGGCAAATCTCTGTGCGTAATTTTGCATCGTGAATATTTGAGTTGTGGTCTATGAGGGCAATGCACAAACGATTAATGATTAGTGATTGTAGGGGGAAATGAGTATGTCTTGTAGTCTAGCAAAGTGCTAAAGCCGTGAGTCGCGTCGGAAGAAAAAGAAAGGAAAACCAAGGTGGACTGACTAACACGGCTAGTGCTAAGCCCCATCAGGTGATCTTGTTGGTTCTATCATGTGCCCTTAGAATTAAATGCTTTTGTAGCCCTCCTAATCTATTAGCATCATCTTAACTATTTCAAAAGACACATTGTCCAGTATCTTTTTGGGCTTTTGCCTACTTTAAGTAAGTATATAAAATAGTTAGATCGCAATAGACAAGTGACCATCACTTCGCAACTTGTACGTTTCGTACGAAAGTACTGTACATAGCCATACCGTAACAACATTTTACTGAACCTGTAAATAGGATGATAGATTGTATTGAATTCGCATCGCATTCCCGAATTCATGCTTCCGTTCTCAAAGTCCACTTTAAGGTACACATAAGTGACAAAAGTCAACAACCGAGAAAGGGGAATATCAAGCGACTTGCTTAAGCTCTCGTCGCTTCTAACGAGCTTTTAAGATAATCTTCAGCTCAGGCTTTTCCCAGAGGGTATATCCTTTAGTGTCGCGCTCCCAATCCACCTCTTTGGAATTAATCCATATCAAGTCAAATTGCCAAAACATCTTTGCAAGAACCATTCGCATTTCGAGGTAAGCGAGGCTAATTTCACGATAGATCAGTAACCGATTACTAAAAGTAATGCAAAATAGCAATGTAAAGAATTTTTTCTTACTTTCGACCAAGGCATCCTCTGGGTCCATAAGAGAATGGTAAGCTGGTTTCCAGTCTGTCCCCTCGCTGACCTAAAGGCTCACTTGGAATCCACCGTTCGGGGATAAATTGATCAGGGTTTCGGAAATTTCGGGTGTCTCTCAGTACTGACCATTGGTGGACGGAAACTCTAGTCTATAAACGGTCATGCAACGATCAGCAAACCCACATCAGAAGTTTCGTGGGGAATTGACTTACACCTTCAGGAATCCATTCCCCGGATATTTCACAGCCGCCGGCTGGAACAATACGTGAAAGATGTCCGGCTCCAGCAGGTGGGTAAATTCTCAGACCTTCTTCGACGACCGCATTAAGGTACTCGCACTTCATTAACTCTTTGGAAGTAATTTCCTCCAAGGTAAGGAATTTTGAGCGAAGTTCTTCTTGTAATCGACGTAATGCAGCTTTATTTTGTCCCAGATAATATGCAACACCACTGAGGAATGTTGCTGTTGTAACCGCGCCAGCCATCATAATGACGTTGAAGTGAGAAGCAATCTCGAGATTCGTTGCCTGTGGTCCTTTGGCGTTGGTGATGTGGTACATGAAGTCTTTGCGACTAGTTCCCATCTGCAGTCGACTTTGCGATTCTTAGCCTCATGGTCTTCATTTTCATAACCGGATAGTAGTGGAGAAGAATTAGTTACTTACGCTTCAGTATGTTCTGTTGCATACTCGGCATGTCGGTACAATGTTTTCTTCATATGATCCGTTTTCCACCATTCCAGAAATGAAAATAGGCCGGGGATCACACAGACTGCTCTCATCACGTCATTCATGTAGGTGGTTCTGACAATTACATCTGCCCAGTGATACTTGTTTTCTAGTAGTGTTTTAGCCATCTGAGTTCAAAAGCTGCTGAAAGACCAACTCACCTGGTTGTTTCTTCAATCTTGACTCGAAAGAATCACCGAAGGACATCTCGCCTATTTCGCCTCGTTAAACATCCATCTACTTATTTGATACCAGCTCGCTAAAACAAAACAGAAACAAGAGACAGCTTACCCATGATATTGAAAGTAACATAATTAAACTCCTTAACAATGTCAATGTCTCTCATTCCATCTCCAATTTCAATTATTCCAAGCCTCTCCACAAATTCATTCGTTCTTCTAACGAGAACTTCTTCATTATCGAGCAGGTTTGAATTACTGAAAGCAAAGCTGAGCATCCGTCGCATACGTGAGTGTTCCTCTTTGTCCGTCTCGTTAATGATGTTCATAGAATGGTCAACTTCGGGTGTGAAGAATATTGGGTCTTTAGCCATGGATGGGACTTGACGAGTGCCAAAGCCATAAATGACCTTCTGGGCTTCGTGGGTATTGAAACTTAGGTGGTTGGGTGCTATGCGAACGATTGGACCTAATACGTAGTATTTTTAGTGCTATCATATAACTGGTGTTGCGAAAATGCAGAAGATAATTATGCAATGACATACCCCATTTATCATGCCATTTGTGGTTCTCCCACGGCCCTCGACCGCTAAGAATCTTGTAGTACCAGAAGCCCTACAGTGCTGTTAGTTGGGTACGGTTCATTTGTAAGGGTCTCTTTACATTTGACAGTGGCGCTAATGGAGGCCCTCTAAATCGCGCCAGTGGATGGAACAGATACAAGTACAAGACTCGAAAGAAGAGAAGAGCGACAAACGCCTTGAGTAGAACAAGTCAATTAGCTCAGTATATATATCCTGGATCTTGGGAACTAACAATGGTTACCACGGACAGCCAATGATACATTCGTAGTAAATGAGCAATTTTAAGAAACAGCCAAGAGTTGACTATCTCCATATTTGTAAAGTCGATGGGCTTATTTGCAAACAAGGACATCCTAGATAAAATAATATCTGAAAGGTCTTTACGAGAAAAGAAAGATCTGATGTTTAGACTTGTAACTTGGTATTTGCGCTACCCTAATGAAGTTTATATACCTGCGTGAATATCACAAAACCCTTCCACACCATTCCTATCCAGAAGTCCCTCCGAGGCACAGTTCATACCTACTAGCCAAATTAAAAAAAAAACCTCGCGGGATTTGCAACATGTTTCTTCGATAGAGGATGCAGTCAAACAAACTCCAGGGTATGCCAAGGCTGTTTTCTCGGAGAAGGACAAGGACGAATTATTGAATCCAACTGAGTCGGACCTTTCCCCCCATGTACAATGTATCCATAAAAAATGCTACCTATAGTTGGAATTCTCTGCTTAACATAGACAACGAAGATGTCAGTAAGTGGCACATTGGGGATAGTAGCACACTGAGTCCCACGGGATTACGTAGGTATCTAAACTCTGTTGCGAGTTATACCTAGAGTGGAACCCAGTCAAGATATATTTGTACTGATCAACCGCTGCGGCACTTATCAAAACCTGCTATTGGTAGATAATCTAAGATGCAAAGGATTATTCTAGGTTAAGAAGTGTCATGTTTAGAGGCTGGAATTAGAGGCTGCTTTGAAGCTGGATTTGAATTTACACACTTATTCTCCCCAGAGGCAAACATTGATGAGTTTTAAAGTAGAATTTACATCAGCTTGGTTGTTCAAGTGATCTGTCCAATTCAAAATGCCCTTATATCATGAACTAACGTCTACTCTTGAAATAAATAAAACTAGGAACTGCCGCAACCCTTTTTCATATTTATTCGAAGCTGTTCAGCCCTGTGATACATCGTATTCATTAATAGTGAATATATTCCGTAGGCACCCAATACTTGTGTTGGAGATAAGGGACTCTATTTGTTATTAAGTAGGGCTGAATCTCAATATCTCCGAACTTATCAACTTCGATCCGTATAAGGCCTCTATATTGGTGGCGTCGCTCAATCCGACCCAGATCACCGCCTTGCATTTTTGTTACAGATGTGAGGTTTTCATTGTTGAAATTCATCTCCATGTACGATAAATCGGGACTTTTCCAGCAAGTGAGTGTTATGAAGTTACTCGCACAGGCACTCCACAAAAGGTTAGATACGTTAGTCTAGCTACTTCAGTGCTTACTTGCAGGGAACGGATAGTTCTTAGGTGCAGCCGCACCTGGTCTTACTCCAATTATTATAAGGCACTAGTGCAGCCTTATGAAAATTAAAACACGTGGATCTTTCGCATCACCCCATCTCTTGAACTGACGACTTGATTCCTCTTTGTGTGTCGAATTGTATCTCTAACACGCTTCTAAGAAGTATAAATAAATTGATTACGCCTTGGTTACTTCCTTAGAAGTAAAAGTGAGAACTAAGGCTGAACTCCTTGACATCACTCTTATCCGTACGTACCGCCTAGCACTTTAAATTCCGCAGACTTTCCTATAATAGATAGAAAAGACGTGTGCAGCTAACTTTTGGTGGAGTTGTCCTAAATGCCGTCGGGGAGGAAGGATGTTGAATCAAAACTTATCTTGGCCTCATTAAATCGGTTAACGAATATAATACGACAAAGAGCTCATATCGGAGTTTTTCCCTTTCTAGGCAATTGTGCGTAATGATCATATGTACTGTATGGAGTTGTCTTTCGTGGGGGGTGGGAAGATCCTGAATCTAAGAGCTGTTGAGGTTGTTGATAATAGGTAACTCACTCCGGCTCTAATCCAAATAGGCCACTTACTTCGGGAGACTTACTTGGACTTGAATTTGAGTAATCTACTGCATTTAACTAACTAAATTAGTTTCGGTCCTTCACTCAAGCTTGAACGTAGATAGCGCACTTAAGTTGAGCAACTTAGTACTGAAGAACTTTACGCCTTCTGAAGGTTTGTAAACATATATCTATTTACCGTAAAGAGAGTCACATACGACCATAGACTGAGGAGAACTGGGCATCCCTGTCCGCTCTGCCATACATAAGCCTCAGATCGGTAGATTTGTATGTTTTTGCTCTTGCATCAGTTTTATTTTTGCCTTTTTTTTTCTTTCCCCCTTGTCCTATAGTGTAGTAGCATTCGGCAAATTCTCTCACCTCCCCTTTATGGAACACCTCAATTGCCGGCCTAGTAAGCCTACTTACAGGAAACCTAGTGGGCTGTGCTGGGCTGTGCTATACTGCGTGATGTGCTGTGCTATGTGTTGTGGGTCGGGGATAAAGCGACCAGGTTAGGTTGAAAACCCCCATGAACTATAATGACCTCAATCTGACAGCCTTCTAACTTTCTATTAAATGGAATCGGAGGAATACTTATCCCGAGTCACATGGCCCACACAAGCTTCACTTTTGTATATAACCTCACTTCCTGCCTACATATTAGCTCTACACACAATCAATATAGTTACTCTAAAAATGACCATTCTATACTTTCTAACACTATTCTTTTCTTTCATAATAGCATTGGATCCATTATTCAGAGCGGGCTACATTCGCTATCTTTTTGACTACCTATATAACTAGTATGCCTTTTCTTGGCTTCCACCCCCTATGATGACCCTTTTGCCTATAGTATGCGTGGCATAGCACGGATTAACTTATATAAGAGACAGAAAGCAAGAAAGGAACAGCTTGAGCTTAGGGAGCTTATACAAGGAGTTGTCGAAGTTAATACCGCCGATCCTCGTGATAGAGTATACGGAGTCCTTGGACTAGCCGACGATGGAGAAGGAGTTATACCAGACTACAACTTGTCCGTCGAAGAAGTCTATATTGCAGCTTCTAACTACATAACCAGTCGTATGGAAGGTTATTGGGCCCATCTGTGCTGAAACAGAAGAAAAAAACAATATAAACCGCCCAAAAAAAGAAATATAGGATTAAGAGCTCTAAGTATTTTCGAATATAACATGTTGTTAAGCTATTGTTCTTGTACAAACTCAATAACCTCAGGCTTATAAGTTATACTATACTTCGAATATCCTTATAACTAAATTTAGTATATAAGAGACCTATATATAGCTATAAAAGTATCTAGGTATTGATTCCGTAGGTCTTAATACAGTTAGTGTCCGGAAATGCCTCGCTGGGTAAGACTCTTAATGTTGTCTTACTAAGGGGTAAAATTAAACTACAGGTGCACTATAGTAGTAGTTTATAATAGGCTAGGAATATAGGGTTAGAAGAGAGCTCTCTATTATAGATAAGTTATACTAAAGAGCTTTAATAAATAAGCTATATTAGAGAGTTTATTGTAATATATATAGGCTAGTAATAGTAATATAATAATTGTTTATCTCTAAAAGCTAATTAACCTATATAGGTAGTTTCCCTAAGAAATTAGGTTGCTTAGGGCCCTTCTAGAACCTCCAGTTGGTATTTATTTGAAAGCTATATATCTCTTTGAAAATTTGGTTTTGGTACAAATAGGCCTAATAACCTTCTATACAGTCGAGAAGACTTAGTGTTAATGACATTTAAGGCTAGAGGAGATCACACAAAACCTTGACTGCCCTCCTGGGTCTCTGACTAGAGGATCAAAGTCTTAAAACTTAGATAACTATCTAACTCGACACCCAGCCTATATAATGCTTTAGCAAACTTAAGCATAAACCTAGCATTTACGCATAATAATTATTAGAGGCGTTCTAGTAGATGGAATTAACATATACGGCATGACTATAGAAACTAAAATGTATTTACATTTCGATGTCCTATCTTAAAGGTAGGAAACGATGTTACTACAACCTTTTATAACAGAAAAATTAGTGATATACGTACTCACTGACTTACAAGAACGACGACTGTAAGTTATTCTTGGCCCTCAGGATGGGGCGAGCGTATAGACATGCAATGCGGCAGGTGGAGTAAAAATAAAGAAAGAGCGCAGAAGCTCATGGGACAACAAAGAAGACGATGTATTCAAGAACCGTACGTTGGATGTGGGGATGTGGCAGAAGTATATTGCCGTACTTTATTCCAAGACGAGAACCCAAAGAATCACGATAGGAGAGCTACCCCAGAAACTTTCGAAACCTTTTATATACTCATATTCACGAAGCCAATAAGGAAATGCGCAAGCCAATGTATTTTGAGATAAGGCGTCTTCGCATACTTAGGAAAAGCAGCGAGTTTGATACTCTTCTTGCGTTTGCCACTTAAAAGTCATTTTATAATGTATATAGCTAGAATTTTGTGCTGTATCCATTGCGCTCATAGCACTATTTCCAGAGCATCTATGTGCAATATTTACAGCCAAATATGCAATTATTGATCTCCCTTAGTCTAACCTCATGCTACTCCAAGTTTGATCGAATGCTTCATTGTGTTTAATCCATCTCATTTAGTATCCCTAACGACTCAAGCTTATTATCATATTACTTAGCTTCTGGGAAGCCTTAGCTATGGATGCTGTCAGGTACATCTAATTGGCTTGTCACTTGGTGATGAATAGGGAGACACGATGGGGTTCCCATCGGAGCTTACCAATATCCAACTACTGCAGCCGTCCTCGTCATCTTAGGAGCCCCTTCTTTGAAGACGAATTGAAGGCCCTCGGACAGATTTGGGTCTGTTAAGAAGCTGGATTGATCTTTGTGAAACTTCCCACCCAGTGTTAGAGATTACTGCTAGCCTCCTGCCAACAAAAACTCGATCTCTATTTGAGAAACCAGGCAGTCTTTCATTCCACAACGAAGAGTTGCCCCGGACGATCAGAGATGCTCTGTATCTGACAACTCATGTCAGGCAGAGATATCTTTAGGTTGACGCTCTTTGTATTGTACAAGATGGCGACGATGATAAAGCTTAACAAATAGCGGCAATGGGATAGATATATGGTGAGGACCGCATTCTCAGGATGTTTCAAGCATGGGTAAAGGAAATAGGCTCGGCAATGCAGATAATCGTGGCTGCCAGTGGAACTGATGCAAGTGCTGGAGCTGGAGTCACCAACGTTGATGATAGGCCGGCTTCTCGTAATTTTACTGGAAGAGCCACTTTCAAAACGGGACCGAGAGCCGCTATATCGCTAATCCCTTACAAGTCCCCATTTTTATTCCCAATTGCTGTTATAATCAATCTTGTGCTTTTCAAGTCAGTTTATACACTTCACCAAGTACAGACTATCAGAAGCATGCTATAGGTTAGTCTGAATTTAAAGTGTTCTTGTAGCTAGAGGGGTAATAAGTTTAGTTAGCGTTCTTTGTGACTTGCGCTAGTCTTGGGCTGATAGAATATTAGATGCATTAAAAGCATTATTTATAGGAAGCTGTATTAAGGTTAGTAATAGCTATAGGACAACCAAGGCTACTTATTAACTTAGTTTCTTGTTCTTGAGCCTTGTAGATATTCGATTAGCTTCTTCCTCACAATTAATTTCTCTTGTTCGCTTAAATGACTTAACTTTCCCTCGAGGAAAGCTAGCTTGGTCCACGAAGTTTGAACCAGAAACCAACAGTTGTGTCAGACTTTCTATATTCTAACATTTTCTCGCAAAGTAACTTTTCAGTCTCCAGTGTTTCCAGTATGACGGACATCAAGTTATGTCGAGTCTTCTGTGCCTGGAAATCTCGTCCTCGTTTCAAAATCAATTTAGGTTTACTACGTAGAATTATTCCCGAACAACCTTGGAATCTCAGCCTACTATTACCAAACCGTTTGCCTGCAAAGTATTAGATTTAATAGTACAAAGACCGAACCAGTAGTTATTCTGTAAGTAGATTTAGTTATTTTGTATTAGCAGTTGTAGTTTTGACTCTTGAACAATAAAGATAAGTAAACTAAGTCGACATCGCCATGAGCCTACGCGAGTTCTATTCGAAATATTAGCACAATTTATATCCCTGTTCTACTTTTGATTTCCCCTCTTTACTATTTTATCCTTTTCGTGGTCCTTTATATCACTCCGTCACATCTAGATAATCGTCAGATTTTAAGATACTTTCCTCATAATCCTCAAGCTTGAGAACCCCTTGCGCTTTCTATCACCTATACTTTCCCTCCCTCTGATTCTAATGCTAACAATCTCTCACATACATATTCTACAATATACGCAACATCTCTCAAACATTCAAACAGGGGCGAATCCAAAACCATCAATAGATCTGTTAGCCTCTAATAAAACATTTACTAAAATATTTCGAAGAGATTATATCAGCCTTACAATACTATAGTAAATAATCCAGGTGCTAGATGATTGCGGCTCACAAGAGAAAGAGACTATCCGCCTCTTGCTCTAACGAACGTGTGGTCTGTGTTCGGGGACAGAATGACATCATGACCGTTCCTATCCATGTTCATGCGCAAGTCGAATACTGACAGCACGGGCAATTATGTTAACAGACGGATACTTCCTAGGCGTAAGTACTTCGTATTTTTACGGAACCGTACATGGGCTAATTCTAAATACAAGGCTGGCGCGGGTGCTTTCTAGGACATAACAAGTGGTTCGGGTAGATAGCCAAGTCCCTTGACTTGGTCCTTGCACCTCTTCTTAGCTTACACTTCCAACTTCTTTACTTGGTCTGCCCCCCTGGCTCGAACAAACTTTTATTCTCTACATACTCGTACCGGATCCGAAATTACTCCCTTTAAACCAGGGGGACGAAGGAATGTATTATCGGAACCGGTAGTACTGTAAAGGGATTTTATTTCGCTGAGAGCAAACGGCTCGGGCCGCTCGGCTCGTTTGTGGAGAAGATACAGTACAAACACCGGAAGACAGGGGCGACGTCCGTGGAGAAACCTTATTATTCCTCTTCCTGAGCCAAGATTCTTCCTTTCATGTCTGATTATCCATCATAACGATTCTCCAACAATCTCCACTCTGCTGACACTGAATCGACTCCGATGGCATCATAGCCAGGTTGAGGAAAAACTTCGGTGGGTAATATGGTGAAATTCTTCCATTGGATGAAAGTGGTGGAGAAGCTACCTTAAAAATGGAACATGCAATTTACTTTTTGAAATATATAAGAAGCTTGAGAGGGAACAAGTCCTCAGTTTTCTTATTCAGTGGTGTCGTGCTACTTTTGAACTCTCTTTTACCAAAATGACCGGTCTAACAACTCGTTTTCTGTGGAGTGCTCTCCTCTTGGGTAGCAGCATCTCTGGGTCCGTCTCACAAGAGACACCACTGGTCACTGTCCTCAATGGTACATACGCCGGAGTCCATTCTTCATCATACAACCAAGACTTCTTCTTAGGCATGCCTTACGCGCTTCCACCAGTTCAAGGCCCTCTCAGGTTCGCTCTCCCAGCTCCTTTGAACACTTCATGGAATGGTACGAACACTGCGACCGAGTTTGGTAACATATGTTATGGTTATGGTGTAAGTACTCCTTTGAAATGTCGAAGTGGGTATATTCATTAACACCTAGCTAGAATGATGCTACACGACTTGCTGCACTTGGGAAACCTATATCCGAGGATTGTTTGACTATAAATGTTGTCCGGCCATCTAACTACACTGATGAACTTCTACCAGTTGGAGTTTACATTTATGGTGGTGGATATCATATGGGTGGAAGTAGCGATCCCCGCTTGAACTTCTCATTTATAGTCCAAGAATCCATCTCGGCAGGTGTACCTATCTTGGCTGTTAGCTTCAACTATCGTGGCTCTGCCTTTGGATTCTTGGGCGGATCTGAAATATTGAAAGCAGGAGTTGCAAACCTTGGGTTCAGAGACCAGAGATTGGCGCTACATTGGATTCAAGGTAGGCATTTCCAAACTTCAATCTCGGTCGTTGAAGCCAGCTGACTTCTCTCATAGAAAACATTGCTGCCTTTGGTGGAGACCCAAATAAAGTTACAATTTGGGGTAACAGCGCGTAAGTAGTTGTTTGCAGCTCCCTCGATTTATACTAATATCATTGTCAGTGGTGCAGGCTCTGTCGGCGCTCAAATATTAGCCTATAATGGTCGCGATGACGGTCTCTTCAGAGGAGCCATCTCCGAATCAGGATCGCCAACAGGCTTTACACCATTTTCAGAGTGTATTTGAACCCGCAATAACTATTTACTTATGTTGCACTATTGACTCGTTTCTTAGTCCTCTCTACTGCTATTTGGGACGAGGTTTATGCCAATCTCACTGCAGGCACAGGCTGCGATGACGCTGCCGATACACTCGAGTGCTTGAGAAATGCGCCAATCGATATCCTTAACGAATTAGTTAACTCTACTGCAACATCCGGTGCAAGTTATGGACCAAGTCAGATCCCCACCGAAGAGATTTTGGTTTACATACACTAATAAGAAGTAGTACTCGATAACGATTTCGTTGTTGACCTTCCGGCACGCCAGTTAGAGCGAGGCGACTTTTTGAAAGTCCCATATCTAATAGGTAGCAACACAGATGAAGGATCAGCTTTTATACCCGGCAATAACTTCGATAACGAAACTTTCTATCCTACGTCTAAGATTAACACTGACGCCGAGTTCCTGACATATATTACATCACTTGGTGTTAATTCGACAGTAGCAGAAAAGTTCGCAAATCTGTACCCTCAGAATGCTACGGATCAGGCCCTTGCTTCTTACGCGAATGACTTAGGATCTGAGATAGGATATCAATATAAGCGTGGAGTCACCTTTGCAGGTGATTATTGGATCATTTCTCCTACCCGCTATGCAGCTCAAATATGGGCCACATATGGTGTCCCGTAAGTTCTGAGTTCCCTTAGACATCAAACATAGGAAGTGAGTACTAATAAGAGCCTTTAAACTAGAGCTTTCAAATACCGCTGGAACGTCCTTGTTAGTGGAATACCTGGATTTATTGGTGCTACCCATGCAAAGGAGATCGTTTTCGTATTTGACGATACTACTGGTACAGACTACGATGTAAACCCGTGGTTAAACAAACCTCAGTCTTACTTTGATCTTGCTTCTACCATGGCTACTGCGTGGGCGACTTTCATAGCCACGGGCAACCCAAATCTGAATGGAGGCAGTAAGTTTATATGACCCTTTAACTCCTTATTATGTCTAATCTAATCTAATCAATAAAATCAAGTCAATGGAACCACTTGGCCGCAGTATACCAAAGACACACCAAAGAATTTTGTCTTTGATGCTAATGTCACGAGCTACGTCGAAGATGATACTATACGGAAAGTGGGGATGGAGTACATGACTAGCCTGTACTAAGTAGTTTTATTCTACTGTAGTGTGTGTGAGATCGTCTAGAGAAGGATGTCTCGAGAAAGGACGTCTAGTTAAAAACCTTGGTCCTGCCAAGACTCTGTTTCTGCATTACTTTCCTATCCCTCTAAGTCAACCTTTATCTTGAATATAGATGTAAGAGAGAATATCATAGCTTTGCTTTGAAAATAGAGGCCATACCGAAAGCAAGCTCCGTGAGCACAAGAGAAGCTCTCTATTTATATTCTACTTGTACTTTATAGGTAATTAGAAAGACCTAGTATATTTGGCCTCGCTTAAAAGCCCTTATTTTGTTGTTCGCTTACGAGCCTTTTCGTTTGCGTCGTCCCTCTTATTCCTAACTTCCACTGCACTCGCACTTGTCAAGAAATGCAATTATTCTAGCCTCTAGTTCACCTTAAGGAATGTCGTGCACTTTTACACACTTTTTCAGACGGGACCCGACATGGTAGCAACACCTCTTTGACGGATGGGACCTAAAGTACCCGTGAGCTGCTACACGTATAAACAAGCTACCCCTCCGAGTCGTAGTACATAGAATAGGCACATCGGCCTATACTTTGGTTTAAAGCGTACTTAAGCATCTCTCTCTTTGTCTTTTACTTGTTGTCGACACAGCGGACAAGTTATTAGGCTATCTCTCTCTTTGGACGCCTTTCTCTTTGTCGGACCTCTTGAAACTTCTACTACTACCTAGAGCATAGCTTGCTTATCTACCTACGGAGAGAGTATACCTTACTTAAGGACAGCAGGATAGTAGGACAGCAGGATAGGGAATTAGTAGGACAAGGATATAAGGATAAGGACTGTATATCACCGAGGATAGTGGCTTGTTGAAGGGGAGCAGATGTCATAGGACTATACTAGCACTAGTGTTCCTGCCTTGTATATAGCTTCAGCTTCGGGCTCTTCCTCTCTTCTTCTATTCATGCTTTTCTAATCCCGTTCTTGCGTCCTACGGTACCAAAAGAAAGTGTATGTAAAGTTTGAAACCCTTAATAGGCAAAATTTCCACATGTTTCCTTCTCTGTAACACAACTCAGAGGAGTGACTAAGATAAGCTATGTGTTTACACCCCAGAATAACAACCAGTGTAGGCCTAAGAAAACTCACTGACTGCTACACGCAAGAACCCTCCACCATGGGAATGATACTAGCAGTAAACCAAGAATCGAAGTTCATCACCGTAGTTTGCATCTAACCCACGATCCAAATTTTCTGTTAGCCATGTAAATCCAGGACTCTATGTCAATAAATATCAAGAGAAGAACATAGGGAAAGGAGAGCCATCGTTCACCATTTCGCCTGTTACTAACCAATCGTGGATATCGTCTAGATCATCCAATTGTCCATTTGAAGGCGGGACTGGATCTGGTCTACAGACCCAACTCTCATCGGCGCGGGCTTGAAGTATTTGTTGGCATTGTAAGAGACCCTTTCTTAACGCGATTTTGATGGTATCCTCGACTGATTTCCCAGTCTGTAAAGCGTCTATTTGTGCTAGCAAGCTAGTGAACTTCAAGTAGCCACGGATAGTGTTTTCATTTATGCTCATTCGTGTGCGAAGAATATTAGTGTACTCTTCAATAATCCTTCGGTTGCAACCAGTAAAAGAGTTAGATATAGGGGCGAAAGAGGAAAATTCCTCTTCGAGTTGGCAGATGAGGTCCTCGCAGATGGTGCTGGCAGTCTGTACCGGTACGCTACGAAATATTCCTGCTCCTATCAACGCGAGGCGAGCGTAATCTGTTTCTGCTGATGGGGAATTGCCTCCCATGGAGAATCGGGCCAACAGTGACAGGGATACTTCCAGGCTTACTTTCCGGGAGAAGTACAGAGTTTGATCGTTTCTCGCTTTCATGGCAAAAGGATGATGCAGAGCAAGAAGGAAGCGATGCATCAATAGTTCCAGGAGTCTCACTGCGAAACTACAGGCCTGGGGTTGGAAGCGGAGGAAGTTGGCTTGACAGTAGGCAGAGAGCTGGGCGCTGAGCTGTAGGGCTTGATCAAAGGGACATTCGGTCCGGAAATTGTTTACCACTCTCGCAATCCTTAGACGCACAGGAAATGATTTCATCAGTGCAATCTGGACAGATGTTTGCGTAAACTGATCCAGTGGCTTCGGAGATGGCGGCGTCTGTGTGTTTTGATCAAATTGGCCATCCTCTATATTAGATGGAGGTTTACAGTCAACATCCTGGATGGAAATGAGTGGTACTCCACCAGAATCCATCGTTGTCTGGATGGTGATCTCGAGAACTGTGGCCCACCTATTGCGGGGATCTCAGAGTCAGTACACCTAGTCAAGAAATAAAAAAGACTAAGAAAGAAAAAATTGGAAATAAGAAATAAAAGAGAAGATGACTATTGCTTACAGTCGGCGCCGAATTTCCTGGTCATAGAATGACATTCCGGGTAGCCGTGACGGATCAATATGAAGGCCAATCTGCATGGCGGTCCTCAATAAAGCTCCAGCCGAAATCCAGATGAAGTCAGCACCAATATTGTTGCTCTGCCTTGCTAGCAATAGCAGGCAGTGTATCTGAACACCTGAGATTTTAACCCGATTCTTTGCACTTGGTGATCCTAACCAGGCTTGCGCGGCATGAATCCAGGACGAGGCAGTCCAGCCGGTGCAATCTGGACAGAAACCAATGCCTATTGCCATAACGAGCATTAGCCGGATAAGAAACTCCTCACTGGCCAGTTCAGGACTGGTCCAGTAATTGTCACACTCGAGAAGAAAAGAGGGCACATGCAATATTCGAAAGGTAGACTCGAATGTCCGCAAATATGCCTGGATTAGCTGCTCGGCAATCTTTCGAGGAGGAATATAATCCCGTAAGCTCGCTCGTAGTAGCGGTTGAATGGCCTTCATAGCCTTAGTAAGCGTCTTACATGTCTCGTATACGGCACGCGATTCGCCAGTTTCCTCCGCTTCGAGTTTATGAATGACTTTGTAGACTTCGGGGAACTGGCAGTAGATGTCAGCGAGAGAAAAGAACGACCCAGGTGTGCTTGGGACATGAATTACAAACATACCTGATGAACACTATTCATCCAGTGACTTTGACCATAGAATCGATTCTTCGAGAAGACCCCACGTACTATCCAGTCCTCTTCTGAAGTCTTCTTCTCTGGACTATTCGCTCTGCTGTCTTCATCTCGCTCATGACTTGCTGACCTGGTTAGTACTTTCTGCTGTTGCCCATCAGTGCTACTGATAGGCAACGGTAAGCTAACGGCTGCTGTCTTCCCGGTTCCTCGGAGAGCGGTGATTTTCACGTCGGTACGTTGTAAAGATGGCATCCTGCCATGAGCGTTGTAATCGGCCAAGCTTGTGTGATCTACACTCGGATGCAAACTGGTTATACTAGCTATAGTACCGTTGATGTCAAGAGCTTTGGTCGTATTAACAGACCGGCCGTTGGTGGTTCCACCACCGTTCGCTTCTTCGCCAAGTAGATAGCTACAGCACTCGGTCTTGGTGCGAGCACAATGCTCGCAGGGGCAGTTGCGATCACATCTGGATGTGAGTTGTGTTAGCAAGCCATACAGAGCACTGCGGTGACTTCCAGTGACATTTAGGACGAAGATGAGTGGGGGAACGCTTCTCTGACCTAATCTTCTTGCGTCGACAAGGCTCGCAGGCCGAAGCAGGACGTCGCTTGCGTTTGGTGCCGACTGGTGCATTAGTTTCCATTGAGAGACTCGATTTAAAGCATTAAACAATTCAAAGAGAACTTATTAAAATTAAGCCGCACAGAAGAGACCAAGATGTACAGCAATTTCATGGACCTTCAAGATGCAGAGTAACGGCAGGAAGGCATTTGTGCAATATACTCTAGCTGTCAGAATCGAAGCCATAGACGAAGGCCCGGATTCGGTGAGGGAGGGTTTAGTCGCTCTCGCTGTGCCTTAGCTATCGCGCCTGTTGTAGCCTCTATGCACCTAAATCTCCATTTCGCCTAATACGCCCTTTCAAAAATATTTCTGGCACGTCGTATCGTCTCACCTAATACGAAACTTCTTAGAAAACTTACCGTTTTGAGAATAATCAAGGCTCCCAACCACTACATAACTCAGCTTCTCCTAGCGCCTGAAGGTTAAATATTCATGAGATCTGCACCTATCTCTTCCATGGAGGGAATTAAAATTACGAGAATGCTTAGTTCGCGCAGTAGTCTTAGTTACAGTGGTTCAGACTGTGCCACTAGAGGATTATGGAGGTTGATGTAACCGAATGCTTGATTCGCTCGATAAGATACCAGTGGGCTTGCCTGTGCCGCTGAATGGCAGGTCTCTAAGAGGCGTGGAAAGTAGTACCGAAATCCAGCGTCTTTGGTACTTTTTGTCGAGCGACATTTTGCTAAAAATATAGAAACATTCTAGATCACTACTGTATTTCGCTGAAGCCTAGTTATTGTTGTTGTATCTCTTGGCTGAATTTAGCGAGCGAAACAGACTGGGTGCGCAATATCCTTCTTACCCATAGGCATGACTGACTACCAAGACGGTGATTTCTTTTGTAATAAATTATTACGACATATAGATAAGTCGATTAATTAGGTAATAGGAGTTTCTAAGGGGGAGAAATTGTATGTTTTTAAAGTTCTCTCTAAATTATAGCGATGTTAGTACATTGACATTTGTCACGATACTCCCTGTTCAACTCCTTAAGAGCAAAGTAAACTTTTGCGAAGGGCATTTGTAGCCGAGGTATTGTATTCAAAGCCATTCAGAGGCTCTGTTTTTGAACCCTACTAACATTACTTGAAAGTCCAAGCCGTTGTAGCCATGTCAGCTCCTAAATTTTTCGTAAAACTTACAGCCTCTCGCGTAGCCTTTATTCGAAATCTGGGGTAGATATGCGGCATATTTAAGTCCAAATATGGGGTAGCTCGGGGGTGAATGAGCAGGGATTTTGCTGCTCGTCGAACGCCTTGTGGTTCGTCTCACAAACAGTTACCATAATTGCGGAGACGTTTTAATGTTGCAAATTTCTGCTATGGCCTGCAAACGCAATGCTGCTTTGTCCTGGCCTTGTTACAACTACTATTATCCTCTATGTGTATGAGTCATACTTATACACCTCCAAATTTTATCCTGTAGTTCTTAGCTCCTATCCATGACTACAGGCTATCCCTTAATATCTACATATTTGTCCTACCGTATTCAATTAACAAGAGTAACCGCGTGAAGTTGCTCTATCTAGCGTTTTGGGTATCTACCTATAGTATGCTGAATGTCGGGTATGACGTCTCAATGGACAAGAAGCCAGAAGTGCCACATTCTTAGCAAATATGATGAATGGGACAGCCTGAACGCCACTTCAAAGAGGCAGGGCATCAATCAGAATTGGATCAATCAGTCCGTTCTTTCAGTGTTTATTCTGTTGCCTTCGCTCTTATTCTTAGGTTCAATTTTAGATGATTCCCCAGTAGAATCAATTCCTCAGTCCCTCTAGTGATACAGTAATAATAAGATATCTATTCACTTGTGGACTTTTAGCCACCCAAGAGCAAGCATGTGAACCTGTTTTGGGTGCAGCGCAAACCTGCTGTGCATCCCACGCTTCCTTACAGCAAGCAGGAAGTGGTCCGTTCGGCTCGAATCTTGGCAAGTGCAGAGCAGGTGTGTTACACAACCTTTCAATGTTGTCATGAACCTGGTCACTGACTCATGGTAGAGGGAAAATGCTCAAGGAGATCCTCAATCCTTTAGACACTTCAATCATCTTTCAGAGTCATTTTTTCTAATCCTCAACAAATGCGCTGTAGGTGCTCATGTAGGGATGAGTTCCGTGTATTGCACCAAATTCCATGTTCTTCGATGATTATATGGCTTCTCCTTCTAGAAGGGTGTTACATTACCCGAAGAAACATAGATTGGTAGCCGTTTGCTTACCACCGGCTCTACAACACTGTTTCTGCTGCCTATGGAAGCCTGATTACGGCGAGTGACAATTGCCTCAAATGCAGGCTACTCTTTAAGGATCTAGGGATATGGCCCCCAGAACATCCCAAGCCTTCTATAAAAAAAAATTCGGGAACTCCCGTTTTTTTTTTAAAAAAAAAAAAAATCCCCTAAACAGCGCCCCATTTCTATAAGAAGTATTCTCATACCTACGTACTATTAGTAATAACCTTTGCGTTGTCATGCGGCGTATAAAATTCGCGTGGGTAAAGTGACAGGTACACCTGCTTGCAGGCTCGGTAGGTATTTTTCGTTATGGTATGGTTACAGCCCGTCAGCCGCCTTTACAGCTGAGCTTCCGCAAGTACTTAGTCTACACACCCAGAATTACTGACTTATGTGTCTTGTTAGCACCCTACTGGCTGTCCTTGCATAACCAATATATGCGAGTGACAACCTTCGTATCTGATCCAGTTACAGACGTGCCAATCTGCGGCACAGACAAATTTGTATGGGATGGAGATTAGCGACCCAGAGTCCATAGCGAGCTACCTACCTAATTGAGGAACATTTGGCGAATTAGCGACGCCCAATTAGAAACCTTAAGGAGGCGGTGAAGCTCCGTCTGGCGGTAATTCATAGTCTAATCAATCACTCAGAGCCCGTTCGGCTGCCATATGAAAGCGTATATGAAAAATTATATATAAAAAATCGCAAATGATCATAAATTATATGATCATTTGTAGCTTCTTCATTTAACCACCAATGCGTTCGGCTGCCTATTCTATATATATAGAGTATGAAAGATAGTATAATAATTATGAATTGCATAATATTTATGAATAGTGCCTGAATATGGCTGAGTTAGGCCTTATTTTTTCATATGGAGGTTGCAGGGGTCGCAAATGGTCGTGGAGGCACCATTTGTACAATTCGACATCTCTTCAGAACTCACATACAATTCGCAAATGATCATTCGCAGTTTTTCATATATTATATGATCACATATATGGCGAACGCCATGGTGGTTGCATATGAAGTTTTTCAGCTCTTATGAAACCCATCATATGGAGTCATATGCGCTTTCATATGGCAGCCGAACGGGCTCTCAATCACTTCTATCATATTTTTCGGTTTTTCTTTCGTAGGCAAATTAAGCTATCGACATTTTAACGTAAGATACTCGTAGTGGGTAGAATTTTCTTGTTAGTGTAAGCTAGCTATGTATACATAGCAGGATTTCCGCTTTTGGTAATATGTCTATTTCGAGTTCTTCGTATTGTCAGATCTTAGAGCCGCCAAGTTTTCTCGTCTATTATCGTTCCTCCTCACTGACCTAGCATGCGGGAGTGCTAAAAGATACAAAATGCTTGTCATGGCCAGACCTAGGCCACCTGTTCATCCTTTTATATAATCGCTTCTAATGGCGTTAGCTTCGCTTCCTTTATTAGCGACTGCTGCGGCGTGACCGAGTACCACATACACCACCCTGCACTCCCGTCCACCGTATCTAGCCGTAAAATTTTCTTTTTCTGCAAGCCACAGTAGCTTTCTTGGGATCTTTAGCGCTTATTCCCAAGCCTCTGGACCGGGCTCAGGAACGGCCCGTAATGATCACATGCACGAAATACGAAACCAGTACAACCCACGCTGGCTCAACATCATTCCACAACTGTCAGTCACCAACTAGCTCCCTCTTGGCTACCTGCAATACCAACGATGTCTTTCTTGCCATCCATTCGTTATCCACCGTCGGGTGATGGGATCTGGAGCCCTGTTACTTCAACGTTGAATTGGTGCGAGGAGGCAAGTACCTCTCAGCCCACAATGGCCCTGTGTCAATACCTTTCCTACCTACTGCATGGTCCATCTCTAACAGGATGTACGTTGCCATAGGATTACTATGCTACGATATACCTGGCGGAAATCATCAACTCCTTTACGAATCTCATGTTCGTGTTTCTAGCCTACATAGGAATTTCCAGTTGCATCCGCTATAAACACGATACTGTGTTCCTCATTGGTTTCATCAGCTACCTTCTTATCGGACTTGGGAGTTTTTGTTTCCATTCCACGCTAAAATGTCGAAACATAAATTCACTTTTCAATATAGAAAGACACTGATTTTCAATAGATTCAATGCAATTAGTTGATGAATTATCGATGATCTACACAACATGTATAATGTTCTACGCCATATTCTCCCATGGCAGATCTAGGCTTGGCTCTATTATACTTCTTATTCTCACTATCATTCTCGCAATCTTCATCACAGCATACTATCACTACCTCCAAAATCCCGTCTTTCACCAAAACATGTTCGCACTTCTCACAGTCATTGTTGTCTTCAGGAGTATGTACGCCATGGAAAAAACGCTTCGGCCATCATTACGGGCAAAAGAGCGCCAAGATAGTACTGCGACACTTACAAATAATGTAGAGGAGAATGCTAGGGTAGATGCTAGAGATGTAGAAATTTTACGCACGATGTGGAAGATGATTGCTTGTGGAATAACTGCCGTTGCTGGCGGCTTTCTGATCTGGAACTTGGATAACGAATTTTGTTCTACAATACGCATTTGGCGGAGGGAGATTGGATTGCCGTGGGGGATATTGTTGGAAGGTCATGGGTGGTGGTGAGTTGCTTTTTATCTTGTTTCAAGTTCCTTGTCAATTTACTGATCTTGTGGTAGGCATATCATGACGGGAATTGCGGCGTACTTTAATCTGACTTGGGCTATTTGGTTGAGGTATTGTCTTGATGGCAAGCAAGATGATGTGGAATTGGTGTGGCCATCAATCTTGACTTCTATTCCTGTTGTGGTAAGAAGAGAGGGGAAAGATTCTGAGGAGGTGTCTAAAATGGACTGAGTATAAAGACAGGCCTTTCATTGGCAAGCTGATTGAACATATCGACGTCTACTACTGTATTAGCTGCTTTGTAAGATATCATTTTGAATAGCTGCCTGTTGAGATAATTATGAGGTAGACTTAACTTACTTAATTTGAGCAGCTCACCTGATTTAAAGCGTGAACCATTTCTTAGATGTCAATATGGCCCTTATCAAATTGCTCTCTTGCAAAGAAATTAATACAAATTAGCTGATAATTCTCATTAATTTTCGACATACTAAAGTATACGAATCAGACAGGGCAAATATTTATCCGGAGGGGTTTCGTCTCGGCGAATTTCTATCGTCTCGTGTCTTGTCCAACCCTCACTTTGCTCTTAGATATTCTCGTCTCTAACAATACACACCACATCAAACATGCCACGAAAGGACACTATAAACATCGTTTACATAAGTAAACTTCCAGACCCCCTAGGGTAAAATGCGGGCTCGACAGATATGCCGCTGTAGAATGCGGAAGACGATACAACACAATGTTCTCCGGCCTTCCGATCACAGACACCAAGTACCTCGATGGATGACGAGCATATATCTTCGCATACTGTGGGATGGTGATACTCATACCAATCTTCTGGCTTTGGGTTGCGGGAAGGCATATGGCTTAGTGCAGGTTTGGAAAGATGGCATCAATACGAGAATCGGCCCAAACTACGTATTATCCCAATACTACGCCAGCAATATGGACAAGAGTTGTGGTTGCACAAAGTCATTATATTGACCACGCTCATAGCTTCGCCTTTGTCGGCTTCAGCGCATTTAGGACCTCTGCTGCTCCTCGTTCACCACTTCGCACGGCGCCCTCCATATACCCTTTCCAATCACCAGCAGTTTCAGTGCCGACGAAATGTACATCCCCCACTGGCTCTCGCAAAGCTTTGCCCACTATATCGAGTACTCCAGGCCCCATAGATGCGCAGGGACACCCCCAACCAGCCCATTCATCCGAATTCCATTCCGAAGTTGTCATCTCGACAAATTCCCGCTCCACAGTCTCCTTATCAGCGTACATGGCGGCAATTTGATCCAGTACAGTCTTTTGACGTTCCTCTTCGTTTAGCTTCCACCAAGTGCGTCCTGGAAGACCACCCATAAAGCATGTCAGAGTGTACCCGTCATCAATCTCGATACTCGTGTCACGGATCACCGATGCTGGCCCAACAAACGACTGGGAGAGGCCGCACAAGCCCTTCTTCTTCCAAAATGATGATTTGAAGGACACCATGACTTTGGTGTAGGAGCCATATTTTGTGGAATCAGTAAGGAGTCTCTTGGTCGGTGGAAGTGGCGGTGTGAAGGTGATTGTCTTGTACACAGGCGTTGGGATGGAAACGACAACTTTCTTCGCTCTCCACGTGCCGACCGTGGTGGTAACCTCTGTCAATTGCTCCCCGTTCAGTTTGGATATAGAGACGACTGGTGCGGACAGCTTCACGGTGCCAGCTGGAAGTGCTGCAGCAAGTCCTTTTGCGTAGCTCTGGGTTCCTTCCCGTACCCTCAGGTGCTGTCCTCCACCCTTGCGGTCTGAACGCATTTGCATAAGACCACCTCCAGACTTACAATAGTTAAGGAAGAATAGGGCCGATATTTCGGAAGGTTCCATGCCCAACATAGCCCGAGTCCAGATCGCTGTTGTCTCAGTCGCCGCTTTTCCGGCACCCAAGCTAGCAACATATTGAGCAAAAGTTATCGAATCAAGATGAGTGTTTCGGGGATCGAAGACATCAACTTTTTGACACTCAGCTTCGACTGCGTCGCGGACATGAGCACAATTTGCCTGCTCAGCGGCTGTGAACTAACAAAACAACATTTAGCATTGTGTTACCATGGCAGAGACGTCACACATACCTCTGGCAATGAGCCATATGCAAACGTGCTTATCTTCCCATCAAAATCTTGCAAGACGCAATCCCCAGTGGTGTTTTGCTCTATGAGTTCCAACCCAAATTCTCTGGTAAGAGAAGTCATGCGAGTTTGGTTAACATCATTGATCCAAGCAGCTCCTAGTTCGATCAAGCCATTTTTAGTCTTTAAATTCTGCGTCCATGTCTTTCCGCCCACTCTATCACGAGCCTCTAATACAACACATGTCAATCCACCGGCGTGCACTGACCGTGCTGTTTGCAGCCCACTCAGTCCTGCTCCGATAACAATCACATCTACCACATTGTTCGTGTGAGTACCGGATGTAGCCATTTTCAATGATGTGAGGGCTTCCTTTCTGATTTTGGAAACTTTCTTTGCCGGAAAGTAATAAATGGTCTTGAACGCACAGAAAACCAGACAAGGTAAATCGAAGTACCGCAGTCTTCAAGCCTTTTGTTTGCACGTTGCTTGTTATATATCTCCCAAAAGTCTTATCAATCGTTCCACTGCACTTTGGGCCCGAGGAAGCTCTCGCCGCGTCCTACGATATTCAAAGGTAAATAGTTCGACAGTGCTCGACAGATTGAGGCTTCAGAACGATAACTTGCCCTACATGTTGTTATCGGCGCCGAATGTCAATTCCGGCCAAGTCGTTACCGGCGCCGAGCAGTGAAGCGAGTCGTGGCGGTGACAAAGCCCCATTCAATCTTAGAGTATCCAATCACGGTCAGCGAACATGTTGACTCTATCCTTGCCCCATTTTCCCGATTTATATCCCTTCGAATTCCGAGAATAATGGGATCTAGGTCCCCAACCAAGTACACAAATTCCGGAGTCTTTTACTTCGGCCTCTGCATCTTTTAATCATCGCACGGTTTGTAATTGTGCTCTCCACTTGGAGCGAAGAGTTTTCTCCATCACTTGGGTGCTTGATGCCCGACTCAGGTGGATTGTTGTCCCAAATAAAAGCACAAAAGGTGAGACTATGGCATTAAGGTATATCTCTTTACTTTCACTTGCATTCTTGTTCAGCACCAGTCTTCAGCTCTCTATAATAACGTGCATGCTATTCTAGGCTGCATCTGCATAACTTACCTTGGGCACTTCGCATACATTAGCGGCACTGAGTCAGGTCATTGAGGGTGGGCCTTGTAATAAAGATGTCAAGGCTTTCAGTTGAAGGAGCAGAACCTGTGGGATTCAGTGAAATTCGTCCTGCAGCAGCTACTTACAATGACGACAAGGGAGATGAAATCGGGGGTTTCCCACCAAGTTTAGAGAAGCAATCCACGATCACCAAAGTCACAAGTCGGATTACTAGGGCAATAACTAGTTCTTCTGCTCGGGAAATCGAGCCACCACCTGATGGAGGTTTTCTAGCATGGACACAGACAGCCATGTCTTTCCTCATCATTTTCAATACTTGGGGGTATATTGTCAGTTTTGGTGTCTTCCAAACATATTATGTCAACGAGCTAGGTTACGAGCCGTCTGCAGTCTCTTGGATTGGTTCTGTTCAGATTTTCATGCAGTTTTTCATTGGGACATGGGCTGGTCGGGCAACTGATGCTGGTTACCTCAGATTCATCTTGATTGTCGGATTCTCATTACAGCTCATTGGAATATTTATGACATCTATTTCGACCAAATACTACCAATTTTTCCTCGCGCAAGGAGTATGTACTGGTATGGGTGATGGCCTTGTTTTTACTCCATCACTTGCACTTCTGTCAACTTACTTCACAACGAAGAGATCGCTAGCTATGGGTATCTCATCCGCTGGGAGTGGCTTTGGTGGAATGATATTTCCCACCATTGTGCGACAACTTCTGCCAAAGATTGGTTTTGCCTGGACTGTACGCGTTCTCGGTTTCGTTGTTCTCGCTACTAGCACCATGGCAGTGACGTTCACCAAAACTCGCCTCCCACCACGCAAAACAGGCAAAGTCATTGAGTGGAAAGTGTTCAAGGAGTTACCCTTCACTTTGTTCACTGCCGGCATGTTTTTTAACTTTTGGGGCTTGTATTTCGCCTTTTACTACGTAAGTTAGTTTCAGCCACTCCGAGTTTATTGTTGCTGATTATGACAGATTGGCTCGTACGGACGGAATATCGTTGGAGTCAGCGAGGCAGATTCACAGTCTCTCCTCCTTCTGATGAACGGCATTAGCATTATTGGTCGCCTCATCCCAAACATTATTGCGGATCGATTCTTCGGACCGCTAAACACCATAATCCCATTCTGCTTTGTGTCTTCCCTACTCATCTACAGCTGGACCGCAATCGACACTCGATCAGGTCTCTTCGGCTGGGCTGCAACCTATGGGCTTCTCGTTGCTGGTGTCCAGAGTCTTTTCCCGGCTGTCGTCTCGAGTCTGAACATCACCGATTTGAAGATGGCAGGTGTGCGTATGGGCATGTTCTTTACGGTGGTTAGCTTTGCGTGTCTCACAGGGCCTCCATTCGGGGGTTTCTTGATTCAAAATAATGGAGGTGATTACCTAAACGCACAGGCTTGGGCGGCGAGTTCGTTGATGGTGGGCGGGTTCTTGATGGTTGCTGCGCGACTTGCTGGGACAGGACCGGTATTGTTTATGAGGATATGAGGGACACTGTTGTCTCTATAGGAAAATTTATTCCAATAAAAGTATTCTCAACAAAGAAAGCCAGTCTGATAGTGTGGTTGTAATTTGGCTTGAGAAAGCTGTGGTCCAAGTAAGTGTCACATAGGTGGAAGCGTGTTAACTCACTTGATCTAGCCTATTTATTTAATTTGAGTTGCCTATTTACTGATTACAAACAGCCTTATTCCTTTATTGTAGAAAGTCGAAAATTATATCCCAAATTTATACGCAATATTAGGGAGCGACTGAACCTAACTATTAGCTGCACTATTTCAATAACCCCATAAATCTCAAAATAAACCTCTTCAAAACTTTAAGACTTTAAAACATTCGAATCAATAAATAGAGACGTGCAGCAATAATAATGAAATAAGAACCACTACAGAATGTATAGCCATGACTCGGCGACAACTGCCATCTCCTCGCCTTTCCTCTTCTTCCTCGCCCCTCGCTTATCCACGGATACCCTCGTTCATCTCCTTTAAGTAACTTATAGCGACCGCTCTTTAGGCTCCCACAAACCCAAAAACCGCAAAACCGCAAAACCCGTAAACCGTAAACCCCCATTTTTGAAACATTTTAAATCCAACATGCCACCCAAGCTAACCAGGCTAACTTTTAGGTACAGGAACAAATAAGAGCGCGGGAATACGGTAGAGTGGGTCAGGGTGGCGTGATGCACTACTAATGGGGGGTTTTGTTTTGGGCTCAACAAACTTTATTATAACTTCATGGGATGTGAACATTGTTATCATAAAGATTATATTTGTCTTCTGGTTTTGAAATCGATTTTTTAATTGGGTCTGAGTTGATATTGAGAGGATTTAGTTTGGGTTTTTGTGACTTTTTTGTTGTGTTTGCTTTTATTGTTTGTTTGTTTGTTGAGAAGTGGAAGTGGTCAGAGTTTCAAGTTCTTCGAGATGGCTAATCGGGGACCGACGCTTGATGAGAATGTTTTTACGATTGATGATTTGAAGAGGGAGGGGAATGGGAGGTTGGCTAAGATGTATGAGGGTATGTATGCATAACTTCTATACGGAGCACCCTACTGGAAGATGTTCTGATCGTTGTTAATTATGAGATCTTTGTAGATTATTTTAATGGTGGTGCTATGGATATGATTACGTATGTTGTTGTCTTTTTTTTCCAATCTATGATACCTTATGATTCCTGATCGTTATACTGAAAGAGTTTGTGTCTTGGTTTTGGGAAGATTTTTTTGAGTTGATATTGCTATAGGTTACGAGAGAACGAAGCTGCTTATGATCATTATCGAATCCTTCCTCGTATCCTTATTAATGTTCAGAATATCGATACTAGGACTGAGATTTTTGGTTGTAAGGTAAGTCTTTAATAAAATACAGTTTTTTTCATACTTCATACCCTCTACTATTCCTCCCCATCCATCCAAATCCTCAATCCTTTCACATTATCAAAATACTAAAAGAAAAAAACAAACATAGGTTTCATTCCCACTCGGTTTCAGCCCAACGGCTATGCATAAATTAGCACATCCAGACGGCGAAATCGCTACTTCGCGTGCTGCTGCTAAAATGGGTATTTGTATGGGCTTATCTTCTTATTCTACTACTAGTTTGGAGGATGTTGCTGCTCAAGGAAGTGGGAATCCGTTTGTTATGCAGATGTGTGTGCTTAATGATCGCGGGATTACTAGGCAGCTTTTGAGGAGGGCTGAGAGTGAGTTTTCATTTTTGTTTTCTTCTTTTTGTTTTGTTTTTGTTTTTGTGTTTTTGGTGGGCGGGGGGAGGTTGTATTGGAGGGTTTGGGCTTTAGCTGTTGAGGGTTTTAGACTTCTGGGGACTGATTAACTCTTGTAGAGGCGGGATATAAGGCTCTTTTCTTATCGGTTGATTGTCCGGTTTTGGGAAGGAGATTGAATGAATTTCGGAATTCGTTTCAGTTGCCTGATGATATGACGTGGCCTAATATCAATACGAATGGGACGACGACTTTTGGTATTAATGATGAGGCTTTGGGTTATGGTGAGTTGATCTTTCTGATTACCTTAGTGCTTGGTTGAAGGGAAGTGGGAATTGGGTATTTATTGATTTTTGAACTAGATCAAACTCTGGATTGGGAGACTACTATTCCGTGGTTGAGAGAGCATACGAAACTTCAGCTTTGGTTGAAGGGTGGTAGGTTTTTTCTTCCGTCCGTGTTATTGATTGAGAACTAAGTGGGGATTTGTGATTATAGTCAATTCTCCGGAAGATGTCGAGCTGGCTATTCAGTATGGTCTTGATGGTGTTGTTATCTCTAATCATGGAGGTCGTCAACTTGATGGCGCGCCTGCAACGCTTCATTGTTTAAGAGCTTGTGCACCTGTTGCTCAGGGCAGGATCCAGATTGCTGTTGATGGTGGGATTCGGAGAGGTTCGGATATCTTTAAGGCGCTAGCTCTTGGAGCTCAGCATTGTTTTGTTGGGAGGATTCCAATTTGGGGCCTTGCTGTATGTTGTCCTAGTATAACAGTTTTGAAGTGTATACTGATTGAAAACTAGTATAAAGGTCAAGATGGTGTTGAGTTGGGTGTGCAGTTGCTGTTGCAGGAGTTTCGGACTACAATGGCTCTTGCTGGGTATGTTTTTAGTTTTCATTCTTTTCTTAACTCTTTTAAGGCGGTATATTTGCTGACTAGCCCTGTCTATAATAGATGTCGCTCTATCAAGGAGATTTCAAGGAGACATCTCACGACTCTTGGGGTAGATGGTCGGTTGTGCAAGCTTTAAGATTTTAGTTTGTATCAAAGGCATTGTTTTCTTCTTTCTTCGCAGGCTATTTTGGGTTCGTTGCTATGGCCATCTTTAAAGTAGATAGAAGGTTTCTGGTGTCGTTTAAGACTCAAAGAATGACAAAAGACGACCGTACCGTACTGTACACCCGTCGCTTATACCTACCTAAGTGGGATTAGGAGGAGCTTTCCAGATAATCCAGCAAGCGAACCGGTACCACCTTCCTCAAATTCTTATCTGTGTTGATGCCCCGCGGCCAATATCTCAGGGTATTTTACCTTTGTAGGTATGAATGGCCTCAAAAGTGACGCACTCCATTCTCCACCACTCAAGTCAGCTAGTCACAAATGATTTCACCACCATCATCATTCCCCGTGATCAAGCTTTTCAGAAACAACTCCTTTCTCCGAATCTCTATTCTATCAAAACATACTCGTCCTTGTCTAACACACGTATATCCTCATCCTTTCACTTTCGTTTCTTTCAGCACCTTCACCACAGCAACTCAAAAAATGTCAGATCTCTCAGTCCAGCTCACGGCTCCCAATGGCCGCACGTACACACAACCCACAGGTCTCTTTATCAACAATGAATTCGTTGCATCGAAATCAGGGGAGAAGATCACATCCATCAATCCAACGTACGTCACATGATCCATTTCCATCCCTTCCTGTGAGCTAACCACATCACAGTAATGAAGCTGAAATTGTTTCCGTATATGCAGCCGGAGAAGATGACGTTGATCTTGCAGTGAAAGCTGCTCGGAAAGCTCTGAAGGATCCTTCTTGGAAGAAGATATCGCCAACTGATAGAGGCAATCTGTTAATCAAATTGTCTGATCTGATGGAGAAAAATAAAGAGCTTCTTGCTACTATTGAGACTTGGGACAATGGTATGGGAATTGTTTAATGAGAAAATTGACTTTAATCTAATTGAATCTATAGGAAAGCCTTATACTGCGGCTATGGCAGATGATCTCCCGGAAGCAATTGGCACAATTCGCTACTATGGTGGTTATGCTGATAAAATCCACGGGCAGACTATAAACACTGGTGCAGCTAAATTTGGTTCGTGAATCCGGTTCACTTTTGTCTCCTTGTTGATTATCTTCGGTGCTGAGACATTCTCGACGTTTCCACACTCCCAAGACATGCCTCACTGCTCATAAAACACAACTTAGTTTTCCTAAAAGCATTTAAAAGAAGTATGGCTGATACTGAAGTCCTGAATAGCGTACACCATCCGGCAACCCATTGGCGTGGTAGGCCAGATTATTCCTTGGAACTACCCTCTCTCAATGGCAGCTTGGAAACTTGGTCCTGCTCTCGCATGTGGTAATACAGTTGTGATCAAGGCAGCCGAGCAAACACCACTTAGTATCTTGGTATTCGCAACCTTGATCAAGGAAGCCGGCTTTCCACCAGGTGTTGTTAATATCCTTAATGGTTATGGCAAAGATTGTGGAAGAGCGATCGCAAGTCATACTGACATTGACAAGATTGCGTTTACCGGTTCAACAGGTACAGCAAGAGAAATAATGAAGATGGCAGCTATCAACCTCAAGAATATCACATTAGAGACAGGTGGGAAATCACCATTACTTGTTTTTGCGGATGCAGATATCGAACAGGCAGTTAAATGGTCCCATTATGGAATCATGTCAAACCAAGGCCAAATCTGTACAGCAACCTCTCGAATTCTCGTCCAAGACACTATTTACGAAGATTTCATCACCAAATTCAAGGAAGCCATGTCTACAATAAGTGTAGTCGGAGACCCATTCGCAGAAGGAACATTCCAAGGCCCACAAGTAACAAAATCACAATACGAACGAATCCTCTCCTACACAGCCATTGGTCTCAAAGAAGGAGCAACCCTCGAAACAGGTGGAACACCCCTTCCAAACACCACCTCAACCGGAAAAGGATATTTTGTAGCACCAACACTCTTCACGAACGTAACATCTTCCATGACCATCTACCGCGAAGAAGTCTTCGGTCCCTTCGTAGTAATCGTTCCTTTTAAAACAGAAGAAGAAGCTATTGAGATGGCTAATGATACTGAATTTGGACTTGGTGCAGCAGTTTTTACTACGGATTTGGAGAGGGCTCATCGTGTTAGTCATGAGGTTGAGAGTGGGATGGTTTGGGTTAATAGTAGTCAGGATTGTGATTTTAGGATTCCGTTTGGGGGGGTTAAACAGAGTGGTATGGGGAGGGAACTTGGGGAGGAGGGGTTACTGGCTTATTCGGTTGTTAAGGCTGTGCATGTTAATTTGGGGAGTCGGTTGTAGGTTGGTGGTTGTGGGTTGTGGATTGTTGGTTGTGGGATGGAGGGGGGGAGGGGGAAGGGAGGAAGGGAAGCGGTTTTGGGTGTTGGTTTGGGTTTGGGTTTGGGTGGGAAGTTGGGATATGGGGTTGGGATATAAGATTGGGATATAAAATTGGTATATAGGATTGGGGACTAGAGTGCTTTTCAATTGAATTCCTGTTCTAGAACCTAAACGCTGGTAAGTTTCTAGTGAGAAGTTGGAAGGGTTATTTTGTAAGGCTTGTTATTTTATATGTTGCTTGAATATTTCTCTTTGAATACCGTGGATTTTATATTAGCATTAGTTAACTTTAGGTGGGAAAACTACACTATACTTAAACTGAATCTTTAGCTATAAGTAGGAAGTAGGAAGTGTCTAGTCATATAAGTTAAGTAAGGTATAAGTATGTATAATAGGTCCCTCTTAAACTTATGTACTTTTTATTTATAACTATCTCAATCAATAATTCATTTTCCCACCCACCTTTTCCATAACTGCCTCTTTGTACAGGATAAAGACTCGCAGCCTATTATTAAATTATTAATATCTTTTAGCTACATTAGAATATTATTTCACATATAAAACTGTATATAATACGATCTTGTTTAATAATTTGAGATTAAGATTATTGGGTGTAGCTACTAGAGAGTTGCTGTAGTAAGATACAGAGAAGATGAAGATATATTGTTGAATTCAATAGTAACAGTTATATAATCGTTCTATATAAATAGGATTCCTATGCACACTTATTTCCACATAGAATAAAACATATTTGCCTACCTATACGCTGCTCGCTGTTAGAAGCTTAATGGTAAAGTTAATTACCCTACGTAGAAGGAGAATATATAATGTGTGCTTGTTGGTGCCAACCTTAATGATTACATTGATAAGGGATACAGCCTCAAGTCCACTAGCTGAGATTTTGAAGGATTAACTGATTGTATGATGTATAATGAGGTTCGTACAAAGAACTTATAGTCCTAGCTTGCTATTGTAATGGATATTTTCTTCTAGAATTTAATATCTTTGTTTACCTAAAAGCCGCTCCCTAAATAACCATTCCGTTCAATATATATTTCAGATTTCTTTTTTAATGAGATAGATTGTAATGAGTATATTGAGTAGGTAATTTATCTTAAGAATGCGAGTTATCTAAAATTGAGTTTAAGTAAGATACTTACAGAGGTCACAGCAAAAAGTCATAGGAATCGGTTACAGGCTGGCCAATGCCCCGGAAATAAAAGTTTAGCGATAGGTTATAGGGGACATGCGACAGGTTACAGGCTGTACCCTATTATTTCCGGGGCCAGAAGCCTATAGTACAGCCCTAGAAAATAACTTCTAATCGTGTACCCCTGACCTCCAGAATAATAGGGGTTCAAGTATTCCCGCCACTACCTCTAGTAGTGTGCCTGGTCAAATCTAAACACTGGCCAAAACGCTACAGATGAGTAAGCGATGTAGATAGGGGTAATTTGTATAGATTGTAAGATACCTACTAACTAGAGCCTCTAAAAGCCACGAAGTAGAGTCTTCTAGAGCCATGACCTAAGGCCTTCTAGAACTATGAACCAGAGCCTTCCAGAGCCACGAACTAGAGCTTTCTAGAGCTACGAACCAGAGTCTTCTAGAGCCATGACCTAAGGCCTTCTAGAACTATAAACCAGAGCCTACTACGCCTACGAACTAGACCCTACAAGAGCAATATAGAAGGGTTACATCGGATTGAACTTGTCGTTATAAGGAGTAGTAGTAAGTGTAGTTTTCTGAATAGCTTCAATCCTCTATAGTATACTTAATATAAGCCTCTTTCTCTTGCGGCACAGTCCAATCAAATACCTTGTACGATTTTCTATAGGAACCCTACCTAAGTTAGTTAGTTGTAGCGTTTTGCCCAGTGTTTCGATTTGACTAGGTATACTACCAGAGGTAGTTGGGGGAATACTTGAACCCCTATTATTCTGGAAGTCAGGGGTACACTATTACAAGTTGCTCGTTGCTTAGCCACAGCACTTGAATTAGCGAATACGGCGCCGTATACGGGAATTTTCTATCATTTTTTGCTGTGAGCTTTGTAGAGATGTGACTTAATATGTGGTAATAAAGTTGTATAGGGTGTATTCTGTTTGTCTGTAGATAAGAGTTTATATTGTTTCTACTGTAACGAAGAGAATAGAATTATAAGATGATATAAGTGTATACTAGAGTATAATAAATGTTAAACTGTGAAGTATGTTCTAGAATAGGCCTTTAGCTATCCTTATTTTGTCTCTTTATCAATAGGAATCTCTTTGCAATAGACGTCGACAATTCGAGTCTCTATAGAGTTCTTATCTCTCTAAAATACGGAAACAGAGTTGTTACACTGAAATTTAACCTTATATAATATAGACACGGGAAATAAATTTAGGTTTGGGAAAAAGCAACAAGTAGTAGATATTAACCTAGTTAGTTAAACTATCTTATGTTTTATTATTGTGTTTAAATTGTAGCCTGGGGAAGGTCTTTGGCATCTGTGGTGTTGAACAGTGAAGCATGTTCTGGAATAGGTCTACAGCTGCCTTTACTTTGTCTCTTTGTAACAGCAAGCTCTTTATAATAGAAGTCTATAAGTAAGGCTTCTACAGAGTTATCAGCTCTGTACAGAATACAGAATCGACAGAGTTTCTTCCTCAAAAATGACCTTTCACACGTGGCCATTGACATAATTTCCTTGGGCTAACTTTGGTAATATTAAAAATAACGATGCAGAGAACTAGCCTTGTATTATTTTGCTTACCAAGTTAGGAACGAGCTGCTCGAAGGACGCTTCTCTCAAGAGGCTTTCCTCCGAGGGCAAAGTTGAGCGGGATGACACAGAAGTATAGAATTTTTTGCCTCCTAAGTCAGAAACGCGCTGAAAGGACGCTTCCTAGGGGCGGGTTTTTCCCACCAAACTAAAGTTGAGGAGGACGAAGAGGTCTGGATGAGGATAGATTACTCGAATTTCTGCCCCGCTACGGAGTATATTACAATTATTTTGGCTATGTGATGAATCATTTTGACAGATCATTTTGATAGATCAATTCGACGTATCGGATTAGCCGACCCGGTGTTTCAATTATTATGTCAAGGTGCAGCGAATTAACCGAATCCATAGAGACATGCTTCATTGGCGCCGACTGTCTTGAATAATGTTCAATTATATTATCACGGTGGCTTCCACTTTCTTATGATCATTACATATCTCAACTTCATCAACATTCTTGCCGCCACCGTTATTACCTTCGTATACAAGCCATATAGGTTCGAACCGTGGAGGTCTTGCGCTTTGATTTCTGGTTGTTGATGAATCAATCACATCAATCACATGTGTAAGCCACTGGATTGGTTGACTAGTTCTATAGATTGGTGGGCAGGTTGGTTGGTTGTTATGGAATACCTATCTTTTCAGAAAAACGGTTTCAATCAGATCAGGGAAACTAGTGCACAAGCGGGATTTGAAATACTTACTATGGTTCTGCTATAGTATCAAGTAGAAGGTCCGCGGATGCTCTTGCGTGTTGCTATAGGACTATAGTAATAATGCATTCGGGAATAACCACTGATCATTTTCCCTTACATTCTGAGAGAAAAGAGGAGTAGAGAGATCTGGGAAATTGGAAATTCAAAATTACTTCGAAGGATTGCAGGAACAAATAACAAGACCAGATATATGGTGACATACTGAGAGCCTTTTCTCTTGAGCTTGTAGCTGCTCATGCTAGGGATTCAATTCCAACGAGTTCATTAGGAAAGCTGAACATCGCAACCTCATTGGCAAGATTCTGTCTTGGCCTAGAACCGCTCCGCGTCAAGTAAAAACCGCTACTACTGCGCAGGCTTGCTTCCGCGTCACTAATGCCATGCACTCGTGGCTCAAGTGCAAATCTGAGACAATAATCTACGATATTTACTAAAAGTTCTCACCTTACCTACCTTATCATAGAAGAAGAGTCGGCTGATCATGTATGTACCTTAGTATTTGGTGTGTAAGGGTTACTAAGGACCGAAGTATAGTAGTATCCGCATCCACATCTCGCTTATGCAAGATGCCATTTTTGGAGAAAAGTAGGAGCCCACTACTGCCCACCATCACCGCATGGCTCTAAGTAAGCTAGCACGGCGTTCGAACAGGGTCCCAGAACGGGTACGGGGCCTACGGGATGTCTTGCACCTTCTGACAGGTCGATACGAACACGTCATGCTGGGATCAAGTGGATTGGTTGCTTAGCGTTGGCGACTTCAACAGGGTAGGGCACAGTAGACAGGCTACAATATAGTACTTGGTGCGGAAGTACTGCGGATACGGAGAACAGTACGGTTTTGGGGGCCTGGTCAACTCTCTCGAGGGCCTTCAAGTTGCATTCAAGTCGCATTCAAGTCGCATTCAGTACAATACAGAGTAGATCTTTGTTTCCGGCCCTCATTGCAGCCACTCACAAGTCTTTCATGCAACCTGGTATCACAAAGAGATAGATACCCTAGGTCGGTGTTTGAATTTTGCCTGTAGGGTAAACATACGAGTACATGCACGGCGCGTATCTGCAACAAGGTGGAAGGGATTGGGTTACACAGGTCGGGTCCGGGTACGGGGCAGCGGAAGTAAATAAAAAGTGGTAGAGTACAGTACAGTTACAGGGCAGTAGTACAGGGCAGTACAGGGTAGTCCACAGAAGGGAAAGTGCCGACGGTCTTTTTGTCGCGTATTTCATGGGTCCCCCTACTAGCGCCCCGTCGCGCTAACTTTAACCTCACGAAAGTCTCGCACCTTTCGCGAACAAGTTCACCACTTTCCTCCCACCTCCAACCAGCCACACAACGCAACGCGCGATTCAGCGGTGAACGGTTAACCTGTTCGATTTCCCTTCCATCTAACGGAGAACTAGGGACCAGCTTCCGCCATGTTAACGAGCTGCACTATACAGTCCTCTGCAGGAGTCACAGAGTACTAAGAGTACTAGCTGCAGCCTGTCAGACACACCACGAGGGCCAACGACGTCTGGACCTGCTGGACCTGCGAAGCAGACGTGGCGGGTCGGGGCGCAGACTCATGGCAAAACTTTGGAGGAAAGAGAGCAGCTGGTGATTCAAAATTGCAGGTACTTTGACTTTCATATCCTTGGATGACCCAACCTTTTCAATCCATCACTCCCGCAACAAAGCTCTCGACCCATCCCGTCTCCCGGCATCCTCCCTACCTCCGTCTAGGATACCCTTTCCTGTTTCCTCTGGCTTCCTCATCCGCCCGTCGAGTGCAGCTCAAGTGGAAGATCTTTTGATGATGGCAGCGGAAGATCTGAAGCCCAGAGGCTTCACGTTCCTCGATATGATCAATGCGGTCGATAAGTACAGTTCACCCGTTCATCAGAAGCCCCTCTTCTGTGCCCGAGCATTTGAGTTAGCACTGATGTTTCGTCAACAGTGTTCCCCAAGATTCGGATTTTGGCACCTTCTACAAATTGCTTCTCCCGAGGGATCATCGCCCACATGGCTTCATGCACCACTCGGTTGTGTCAAAAATGCCATGGTCTACCGAATTTGCCATCGACCATAATTCTCGCATAGTCCAGCTACTGGACGTAACTGGCGGCAAAGACACGGCCAAATCGTGCACCGCTTCCTTCAAGAAGACAATCGATACGGCCATTGATAATGACATCTTCCCTATGTTACATGGTGATCATAGCGAATTGTACAGGATTATTGGCGCAAACTACTTTGTGTGCCTAGAACGCTTCACAGCGCCACTCTTTGGAATCGCTACCCGCGGCGCACACATGACTGCATACGTACGTACCTCCTCCGGCCTCAAGATATGGGTCCCAAGAAGAAGTGAGCACTTGTTCTCTTATCCGAACAAACTTGATACTACTGTCGCTGGTGGAATCAAGGCGGAAAATTCACCCCTCGAGTGCATTCTTGCCGAGGCTGACGAAGAGGCTTCACTGCCGGCCGATTTCGTGAAAGACAATGCTGTCGCTGCAGGTATTATCACTTACGTAACGAGCAAGAGCAAGACAGGACTAGTTTACGGAAATGTTTTGTACGTCTTTGATATTGAGCTGCCTGAGAGTATGATTCCAAATCCGCACGACGACGAAGTATCAGAGTTCTACCTCTGGAGCGTCGACGAAGTCAAACGTGCAATGCTGTCACAAGAGTTTAAACCAAATTGTAATCTGGTTATGATAGACTTTTTCATTCGACATGGTATCATAACACAGGAAAATGAAGACAACTATGTTGAAATTGCATCGAGGCTGAGGAGGAAACTGCATGTGCCTACCACGCCAGAGCACCAGGAGTAGATGAACATGGCCTGATTGAATCTGGAAGAAGTGATCTTCTCCAGTGGCGACGCCCTGGCGCGTGTGAACGGGAAGTGGGCAAGGCGCCTTGATTTACGTCCTAGTGAGAGGGTCCTTTGGCCTTGATAGCTATGTACCGAGATGTGATCTCCCTTTCTTACCCCATTGAGGATTGGAAACCAAAAGCGTGGTTATTTCATCACCTATTTGAGGCCTCATTATGTCTTGTCTCTCTCTTCCTTTATTTCGCAAGTGGCGGGATTCGTCATAAAAGAAAGCGCAGAAACCGAAGTTTTCCGCCGCGATGCACCAGAGGAGCACGATATCACAACTGCCCTTTTCCAATTGGGTCATGGCCAATATATTTCGTATGTGGTTTTGCCCGGAACGGTGGATAAGCTTCCGAGACGTTAAAGGTCGGCATAATGAACCTTAATAGCGCTCTCTTCGTGGAAATAAATCCGGCTTCCCAGTTGACAATTGCTTCTAGTGCCATAGGTACCGGTACAAGCACGACAAGTATCCCACTCCTGAAAAGTCAATTTGAATTTTTGAA
Source organism: Pezicula radicicola (assembly GCA_003008705.1). Lineage (NCBI taxonomy): Eukaryota > Fungi > Ascomycota > Leotiomycetes > Helotiales > Dermateaceae > Pezicula > Pezicula radicicola. The sequence goes on along the minus strand of PDUO01000059.1, from coordinate 48,687 downwards.
GAAGCTGTTAGTGCACGTTGTGTGTCCTCCCAGCAGCTACCCTGGAGCTCTGGCATGCACACGCCCTGCAGCTTGGAAGTAGAACCTTAAAATTTCTGGGCCCCCCCTGCTTACGCCAAGGAGCACTAGTTAGTTACCTGGCTTGCTTCCAGAAGCGCGGCTATCGAGCCTGAGTCTTTTCCCAAGAAGAAGAATAAAAAAGAAAAATCAAAAAAAGAAATCAATGGAAAGCCGTGATGCGCTGAACTGATGGTGAATTAGGATTTTGCACTTCCTGGATTCCCCGGTTGCTGTTCCTTCCGATATCGACGAAGCATCAATCAGCCTCAGATGAGCGAGTTCAGACGATTGACTCGATCGAAGTAGTAATTAGCGAGTAAGTCAGGATACGCCTGACACGTGCGGCGCGGGTATGCATGCAGGCAATGACAACGCAGCACACTTTAGGTTTCCACTGCTTTGCCTTATCGGGGTCCGCTTCGCTCCAAAATCATGTTGTTCCACTGTAGGTACTACCCAGGCTTAGTTAGCTCTTCAACGATGCTACGGAGCCTCGGAGCCTCGGGCCAAGACCAGTATACACATTTGATAAGGGGCCAAGTCACATAAGTATTAGTAGTTGCACGGGCTCTTTCTGGCGCCATCCTTTGACTTACAACGGTGCTTCCTTAGCCCTACCCTTATTACTGTAGATCTTGTGGGGAGGTATTGTCGCGGCATGAGTTGCGGTGAGGATGATCTCGGCACAATGCCTAGTACCTTGCCTATATTCCCAAAAAAGAGTCTACATTTCTCAGCCAATGGGGAAATTCGTTCAAGGTGTCCTTTTTGATCCTTCCGAAACGCTTTGAAATGGCGTGGTGAAAAGCCATAAGTGGAACACAATCTCAGCCTGTGGAGCACCGAAACACTACAATAACTCAATGTTTTCCCTGTGCGTTCCGGGAGAAGAAGAAGACCAAGGCATTCTCATCTAATAGTAGATAGTCTGTCTCATCATATGAACCGACACCTAATCCTATCTTCTTCAACATGAAGACTGCCAGTGATGTGAATGGGGGGACAGCAACCCCAGCGACACTACCGACGTCAGAATTAGGTTTTCCAGTACGTTTCATGCGCTTCCACGTGCTAAAACCACCCTTCCCACTGTGTCGGTAGCTGACTCTGAGACCTCAGGACCAAATTAACTGCGGTGACATTGCTGTCATTGGCTTGGGATGTCGTGTTGCTGGCGGTATCAATTCGCCAGAGCAGCTCTGGGACTTTCTTCTTGCCAAGGGAGATGCATCGGGAGACATCCCATCCATGAGATGGGAGCCATATTACAGTCACGATGCGCGCAATGTGAAGACGCTCAAGGCGCTTCCATCCAGAGGCTATTTCTTGAAGAATCTGGAAGAGTTTGATGCTGCTTTCTTCGGAACGTCAGGCCGCGAGGCCGAACTGATGGATCCCCAACAACGGATATCTGTCGAAGTTGCGTGGGAAGCATTAGAGGATGCCGGCATTCCTCCCCAGAGCCTTGTTGGCTCAGATACCGCTGTGTACATGGGAGTGGGCACCGACGACTACTCGAGATTACTGTTCGAGAACCTTGCTGACATTGAGGCATGGACGGGTATTGGAACGGCATACTGTGGAGTCCCGAACCGTATCTCATATCTTCTCGACCTGAACGGCCCAAGTTTCGCAGTTGATGCTGCGTGTGCTTCGTCACTAGTTGCCATCCATCATGCCAGACAAGCACTTCTCTCTGGGGAGACTTCACTCGCAATCGCGGGTGGAGTCAATGCCCTGATCGTCCCAGGACAATTTCAAGTATTGTCACACGCAGGTGCTATCTCGCCCGAAGGTCAGTGTATGTCTTTCGATGACGATGCCCACGGATACGGCCGAGGTGAAGGAGTCGGAATCGTGATTCTGAAGCGTCTTGAGGATGCTATTCATGACGGGGACCACATTCAAGCAGTGCTCAAGGGGAGTGCCATTGGTCATGATGGTCGCACCAATGGAATCATGGCGCCAAATGGAAAAGCTCAAATTCAAGTGGCACGAGATGCGCTGAGAGCTGCAAACCTCGAGGCAAGTTCCATATCATATGTTGAGGCCCATGCTACATCAACTCCTGCAGGTGATCCCGTAGAGACATCCGCAATCTCAACAGTCTATGGCCATGGCCGGCCCGAATCGGAACCCTGCTTGGTTGGTTCAATCAAGCCTAATATTGGGCATCTCGAGTCCGGTGCTGGGGCATTAGGTTTCATTAAATCGGTGTTGGCAGTTAACAAATCTTTCATTCCACCTCAGACAAATCTGAAGAAGCTCAACTCAAAAATCGACTGGAAGACCGCGGGCATTGAAGTTGTTCGCGAACAACGAGAATGGAAGCAAGACGACAAGCCAAGGAGAGCAGCCATTTGTTCCTATGGCTATGGTGGTACCGTCTCGCACGCAATCATCGAGAATGCACCACTTTACATAAGCTCAGAGGGATCAGTTAAGTCGGCCAGCAGTACTATCACGGATCCAGTACTACTACTCCTCTCGGCGCCTCAAGCACCACGACTCCCAATAGCTGCGAGAACGCTTGGAGAATGGTTTTCCACGGAAGCAGGCTCTGCGGTGCCATTAGACGTTGTCGGAAATACTCTTGCTCTTCGACGTGGTCACCATGCACATCGCGTTGCCGTTGTGACGAGCAATGCGGGGGAAGCATCAAAGTTGCTCAAGTCGTTGGCCGAAGGATCACCCGATTCAGATGCCGTTGCCAGCGCTAGAATATCACCAGAAGCAGCCAATTCCGGCCCAGTGTGGGTCTTTTCAGGCCACGGTGCCCACTGGAAGGGCATGGGAGTTGAACTTATGGAGCAAGACCCAGTCTTTGCTAAGACCATCTACAACATCGATGATATTGTCCAGAAAGAGCTGGACTTTTCTGTCGCTACGATCTTAAAAGATGGAAGTCTTGGAACTACCGACGTTGTCCATGTATTGACATTTGCGATGCAAGTCGGTCTGAGTGCCGTGCTCAAGTCCAAGGGAGTCTTCCCAAGCGCTATCATTGGCCACTCACTTGGAGAAACTGCAGCTGCGGTATGCGCTGGCGCTCTCACACTCCGTGAGGCAACACTTATTGTCTCCAAGAAGGCAAAGCTACTCCAGAAAGTAATGGGCACAGGCGCAATGGTCCTGTTACAAATACCATTTGAGGAGGCTGTCGCCGATGTCGGGTCGGCCGAAGGTATTGCGGTCGCCATTGACACATCACCTAATAGTTGTGTTGTCTCTGGCGAGATTGACGTCGTTGAGCGCTTCTCGGCAGCGTGGAGGGAACGTGGAGTTAATGTTAGAAAGGTCAACTCTGACATTGCTTTCCACAGCCCAATGCTCCATTCCCTGAGGCAGCAATTCCAGGACCAAATTGAGGCTGAAATCAAACCTCAGACTCCTACCATTCCTCTATACTCCACATCTATACCAAACGATCCTCGATCCCAGGCTCCCCGGGATGCCAAATACTGGGCAGACAACCTGATCAATCCAGTGCTCCTGACTTCAGCTATCAAGGCTGCTGCCGACGATGGATTCCGCATCTTCTTAGAGGTATCCAGTCACCCAATCGTTTGCCAAGGGATTGACGAAACCCTAGACAGCTGTGGAGTTGAGGGCTCCGTTGTCCTCCCAACACTTCTTCGCAACCGACCACCACGAAGGTCAGTTCTGCTCTGCGTTGGCAAACTTCATTGTAATGGTGTATCGGTCGACTTGGCCAACATATTTGGTGGAGAATGGTCGCAAAGTGTACCAAGGACCCAGTGGAAGCACGAGGCCTTCTGGAAGAAGGTTGCCCCCCGGAAATCAAACCAAGAAACCCACGATGTGGAGTCGCATACTTTGCTTGGCCAGCGCACTCAACTATTCGGTACGGATCTCACATTATGGCAAACGTTCTTGGATGACACCGTGCGGCCATATCCAAACCTCCACCCTATCATGGGCACCGAGATTATTCCAGCCGCAGTGTTGTTGAGCACCTTCCTCAAAGCTGGTAAGACTACTTCAATTGGTGATATTAAGTTGAAGGCTCCAGTACCAGTCATGCCGCCAAGAGATGTCCAGATCAAACTTGACAAGGACAAAGTACAGATTTCATCTCGCCTGGCTGTCTCTGAAGATCCTGAATCTCAGCCTTGGACTACTCACACACTCGGTCAAATTCTAGCCGCTGACATTGCCATCCCCGAGAAGATTTCAATCGAGGAAATCAAGCAAAAGACAAAGAAAACCTTGGTTCCAACATTTGCAGTAGACTACTTGGCGAGCTTGGGAGTCACAGACATGGGCTTCCCATGGGTTGTCACTGAACACCTTGCTGCTGACAACGAAATGCTTGTTCGCGTGGCAATCGCCCCAGATGTGGAGACACTTCCATGGAACAGTGATTCGCTGGCACCATTCATCGATGCCGCAACCTCAGTCGGCGCGGCGATATTCTACGAGCAACCCGGGATCCGCATGCCATCTCACATTGACCGAGTGTCCCACCTACCTGGTGTTGCTGTCCCAAGAGAGGGTTATATTCATGTCAAGCGCACCTCCATTCCTTTGACGGTAGATATCATCATGTCTGATATGGAAGGAAACGTCTTTGCCGAAGTTGCAGCAATGACATTGTCAGAACTTGAAGGCACCGAGGGTGTAAGCTCAAGTATGGAGAGTTTGGTTCACGAAGTCGCTTGGCCAGCGGCACCATTGACGGATTTCCCAGCCCCTATCGACCACATAATCTTCATCGGTCCAGGAAAGAACATAATCAAGGGCTACCGCGAATTCTTGGAAGCCACAACAAATATCAAGGTGACTGAGCTCGCAGGTCCCGAGCTTATCCGCACTGTAGAGCACTACGAAGGCGCCGTCGTCATTTTTATACCCGCTGAGATCGAGTCTGATGACCAAGTATTCCAGTCGTCTTCCGATTCGTGCGCGATGCTTGTTGCAGCAACCAAAATCGTGGCTTCTCTCTTGTCGCCAGTGAAACTTTACGCCATCACTCAAAATGCTGCCAAGGGTGCTACACCTACAGCCTTGGCCCAAGGTGCATTGTATGGACTTGCCCGTATCATTGAAACCGAGCACGCTAATATCTGGGGAGCTTTGATCGATGTTGAGGATTCAACATTCCCATTGCAAGCAATAAAATACGTCACAGGTGCGGATATCATCAGAGTCGTGGATGGCGTTGCAAGAATTGGCCGTCTTCGCTCACTTCCAAAGGCCAAGCTCTACGGATCCAAGCCAAAGCCAATCACTCTACCCACCACGGATGGAACATATGTCATTACTGGTGGAACTGGAGACCTTGGACTCGAGCTTGCCGGCTGGATGATTGAAAAGGGAGCTCGAAGACTTGTTCTCGTATCCAGACGAAAGCTCCCTGCACGTCGTCTCTGGGCTTCTCAACCCACCAAGGTGACCGAGAAGGTATTGCAGTTCGAGAAAGAAGGCGCCACAGTTCACGTCGTTTCACTCGACATCTCCGCTTCAGACGCAGCCTCCAAACTACTACTTGCCCTCGAGCAACTCTCCCTCCCACCAGTCAAAGGAGTCGTCCACGCAGCCGGTGTCCTCGAAGATCAATTCCTCATGACCTCCGACCGCGGTGCTTTCGACCGAGTTCTGGCCCCCAAAATCAAAGGTGCAATGTCCCTCAACGAAGCTTTCCCACCCAATACCCTCGACTTCTTCGTACTCTTCTCTTCCTGTGGTCAACACTTCCAATTCGCAGGTTCCGCATCCTACGCCTCCGGCAACAGTTTCCTTGATTCTCTCGCTAAACGTCGTCGCGACCTAGGCGATAACACAATCGCGTTCCAATGGACTTGTTGGCGCAATCTGGGTATGGCTGCTGATGCAGAGAATTTGAACGCCGAGATGGAAATCAAGGGTATTACGGATGTGACATCTGAAGATGCATTTAAAGCATGGGAATACTTTACAAACTGGGATATGGAATCAGCCGTCATCGTACGCGCTCGTCCCATTGCTCAAGGAGCCATTCTCGCTTCTCCAATCTTAGCCGATATCGTAGTTCGGCATGCTGCACCTTCCTCGTCCTCATCAGGAGCTGCAGCAACAGCAACACCAGCACAAGGACTACCGACTTCAGGGCCAGAATTATCAGCTTATCTATCAACGGTCATCTGTTCTTGTGTTTCTAAGACCCTTAAGATTAATGAGGAGGATATTGATCCTTCTGTTGCTCTTTCTGAATTGGGATTGGATTCTGTTATGACTATTCAGTTACGCAAACATCTTCAGGATGCCTTGAATGTTAAGGTTCCGCCTACGCTTATTTGGAGTCATCCTTCTGTCGGTCATATTGTTAAGTGGTTTGTTGGGGAACTCGCTAAGTAGATGGTGGTTTGTGGATGGTGTGATGGTTTTGGAATTGGGATAGCGGTTGGAGCTTAGAGATTGGGATATGAAGTTATGTTTCTTTTCTCTTTGGAGCGATCCAGCGATTCTTAGTTGGCTATTGGCGGTTGGTCACCTCTATTTCTTGGGTGGTTTAGGTCATGCCTGGTTGCTTTTTGGTGGTCTTTTATCTTTCCATTGGGTGGTCTTCTTTAGTTTGTTTGATTGACTCATATTTTAGAGTGATTAAGCGGGCTAGCAGGCGGGCGCTCTGTTCTTTTCACTGGAAGGGATATCTTTTTCTCAGAGATATTTTTTCGTACATAGGAGAGTTTCATTAGTAGGAGTTGTTTATAGATGAGATGGGAATGTGAATGTGGATGGGAATGAGATAGGTACATAAATCTTAGATTATGAATATAATGAATTTTTACTTGTTTGGGTTGGTTTTTTGGTTTGCTTGATTAGTTGATTTATTAGTTCTAAAATAGTAATACTTTTTGTATATGCTGTAGTTACCTTTAAGGAGTTCTTTTTAATATAATAATAATTATTATTATTTTACTAAGAGAGGTATAAATATAAAGGGATTCTTCTAATCTAGATATATTATAAATTACTAGTTAAAGCTTAAGGTTTTCTTTGTATTATTAAATAGTTAGTCTCTTAAATACCTAGGTATATTAGCTCTATCTACTAAAGAGACTTATATAATCTCTCTTAAGTAGAAATCCTCCTCTAGGTATATATATGTGTATACTTATTACTTCTCTTATTTATAGTTTCTTTTAGTTAGAGAGAGATTTAGCTTTAAGTACCTCTAATATCCTCTCTTTTTGTAATAAGTAAATCTATATAACTTTATGTATCTGCAAATGAATGTATCTCCTTGTATATCCTTGCGCCTATAGGTGGTAATTAGCCTTTATTATTACTAACTGCCTTTAAAGGTAGAATAAGGTGTCGATTAACTAACTAGTGAGGTCGTTGTCGAAGATAGAAGGACGTTTAGCTACCTAAGGTTGACACAGAATGATGATAAAGAGATTCGTTGTGTTAATCGAGGAGGAGATTCAACCGATGTAGCGACAACGTTGTTGGGCAACAAGAAGGGGGATTTGTCGTAATTCTTGTTGTTGACTTAATCTTGGCTGGAGGTTCGTAGAGGTGCACCACGTACAGGTGTTGAGTCTTCGCCCACTAGAAAAGAGTTCTTGAAGAAAAGCCTTTATGGGTATAATGAATAGAGAGGCATTTTAGGTGCTTGCTGTTAAAGAAAATGTAATAGCAACGTGAACGTGGTTGAGCACGGGAGAGAGCAGACCCTGACCAAATGCGAAGCGAGTTACACTGGTGGTGGCTGAGCCTACAGTTCGGGGGTAAGAAGAAATATATCGTTGACTTTGGATAGGGTAGCATGAAATGGGTATAATGAGTTGACATGACTCCTTACAAGGCTCTAAGCCAACTCAGCCATACTTCATACCTACCCAGCACCTCACGATCCTCAATTAACCCTCACTCGACCTTCTGAAGCACGGTTAAACCTACTTAAACACTATAATCTTCCTAAACCCTTAATTCCATCGCTTGTCATTGAACTTCTCACCTAATCCTTGTCTTGGCCTGGGCTGAATCCCTTCTATCGAATTAATCCTAAGGGCCAACGCAGTCATCATGGACTCACCACTACTATCGGTATATCTACACGCAGTCACCGTCGAATTCTCCTTTAAAAGTATAACAGAAGACACGCGATTCTCTTCGTCGTGTGAGCAGTCCCTATACAAGCGTAAACAAAACTATGAAAAAAAGGATCCTACTTACAGTAATAAAGAATGAGGTTTATAGATCTTCCAGTGACTTATGTTGCCAAATGATTGATCTTTTTATTTTTTGGAATGGAGTCTAAACTCGGCCGAGAATCCTGGACGTCCAAAACTTTCTCCGTTGGGAAATACAAAGATATTGTCACGCGTCCGGGCTGTTTTTTGTGTGTGCTACTTCTTCCACTCCTCCAGGCCGATGATCAGGTCATCCAGTTCCATACTCGGATAAAGCTCCTAGCAAGCAAATATTCCGGAGCTGCTTTGTAGAGGTAATCAAAAAGTGGTTCATAAGAGACCAGTTATCCTCCAGCTTGCATATTCTGCGAATATATGATGACGAAGGGAACTACTATAATCGTATCTACAGTCCTCTTGATAATGACTATTCGTAGACTGCGGAATGGGGCCCTAAGGACCTACGGGTTAGGGGTGTGGGTTATAGTACGGGGTATTAACCAACGTATATACAAAAAGGGGTTTATAAGCGAACCTCCTATTTGTAAGCGAGGTCCACGTGATTATATATTAGGACATACTTAGGACACGTGCTTCTATATGTTTTTATTTATTTCTATGTACCTTTTTGTGTTCTATAGTAGAATAATGTATAGAATTAACTGTATAATTAAATAACATATAACCTATTATGTATCTCTACTCCACTCTCGACTTTGCTTTCTACTTTACCGACGAGTCACTACTTTAAGCTTAGTCTATAACTTCGGTGGCTTAAGATTTTCGTTCCCGGAAAATTTTCAATATAATTAATTGGCTCGTTAAAATTAGTCTCTATTTGATCGATATGTACGAATACGTAGAAAAGTAAAGTAGAAAGCAAAGTAGAGAGTAGAGTAGAGTAGAGATAGGTTACGTATTATTTAATTATTTAATTAATTCTATACGTTATTCTACGTGTAGAACACGAAAAGGTACATAGAAACACATAAAAACTTATAGAGGTATAGTCGTCCGCTCAGTCACGTGGGCCTCTAACGTCGGGTCCCCTCCTAGTCGGAAACAGCAAAATGGGGTCAAAAGATTGTCGATTTAGCCTATATAGTAGGCCTCAAATAACCCGGAGGTGCTAAGACATACCTTAGGCCTATATTAGTACGCACTATTTCTGACAACCTATATAAGCTTCGAAATAAGCTTCGAAATGGGCTCTTATATAGGCCCAAAATTATAGGGGATGAGATAGTCAATATAGAGTTAGGATTACTTAGTATCATGTGACGATATTGTTTATATTGGTAATATGGCAATATTATTGCTAGCAATATAAAATAGAAGTTCCTATATCGCAAACGAAACGATATGGAAGTGGGCCATATCGTTTTGTTTATATTGTTAGCAACACTGGAACGCGGTGCTTTATCAACGAAGAAAATCGGGCTACCTCGGGTAATTCGAGATTCCATGCTTCTGATTCACCAGATCGGTGAGCGGTATCTCTGGGTTGACTGTCTATACATAGAGCAAGATAATCCATTGCAGAAGCACTTCAACATTACTCAAATGGATATCGTCTACAGCCAAGCCCTTGCAACAATAGCGGCCTTGTTAGGATCTCATGCCAACTGTTCACTCCCTGGTGTCCAAAAAACTCTAGATCGCTATTCTCGAGCAGGTCTACTTTACATTATTGGTCATCTACATTGTATCAAATTCTAAAGTTTAGCCTAGTATGCTATCCTCCAGACCTTGAAGATACATTGGGACAATCAACATACGAGAAGAGAGCGTGGACATTGCAAGAGCGGCTCTTATCACGACGGTGCATCTTCTTCACAAATCACATGGCCTACTTCTACTGCTCCCACGGCGATTTGCATTGTGATGGCGATGTTTTTCTCCGGGCAGAAGATAAGATTGATGGGAACAAAAATCTTCATTTGCGTTCCATTATAGATCCACTCAGGCTCGGCCTTCAGTGGGGAGAACTTATGGCTGAAGAAGGATGGCAACAGAATCAGGCGGAAGAGCAGTTGGGGGGCTTCTGGAACGCATGATCGATTGCTGTTTGCTTTGGGTTCATGTCTTGTCAGGAGACCGATCATCAAGCTCTACTATTGCACGGTATCAGAACTTCCCTAGTTGGTCTTGGGCTGATTGGTCAAGCGAGAAAAGTTATTACAATGGGCCGCTTTACATTAATGGCTTCATCATTAGGGGATATGATATCTTGAATCGCAAGCCGGGACACAATTAACCAGTGAGCTAGAAGACCTAGGAACATCGTATGAGACTCCAGTTTGTCCAATCATGAGATTATCTCATAACATCTCAGATACTCCGAATGCAACAGGCTGGACATCGAAGTTGGGCCGTGATGTCCTCCGCTGCCGAGCAGAAACTGCCAGTGCGTCACAATTCTCAATTGTGGGGTCAGACACAGACACGAAAGGATTGAGACTTAGTAAGGACCCAAAAACGTCCGGTTTTGTTTATCATTGTATTTTACGTACCGAAAATTCAGCAGCACATCAGACCATAGACTTCCCGAAGATATCCAAGGTACCTTGCCCATTACATAGAAGCGGCTTCGGAAGGTCTGGAGCACAGATTTTACTGGAGAGACACATGGACAGGATCTTTTGTTTAGATTCAGATTGCTACATCCTTCATGTTATGGTGATCGAGTAGCAAGGTGATCGGGCAGAGCGCATAGGTCTAGGAAGCATACATGTTGGAGCATGGGAACGTGTTGAGAAGACGAAAAAATATGTTATACTTATATAGCATTGAGAAGCGACTGGAGGAAAACGCTGTAAACTGATGCCGAGCCTTAGATTCCATGGCTGATAAGCACCTCTGAGAATATTGCTAACGCTGACCAATATTAGTGTCAAATCGTCTAAACGATCGATGCCATGAGAGCTGCGCATATCATGCTAGGGTCCTTATTTCTGGAATCGTAGAAGACAAAGCCGTACAAGGAAGATGTTATAAATATATACTAGATATGCCACTGAGCATAGCGAGGCGAATTCCATCTCGTGTGGAATAAGAGGGTGTCTTGAGAGGAAGTGAGTGGACATCTAAGCCTTGCTTGTCCTTCGTGTTTTTGCGGTCATTAGGCTTACCACTGCATACAATAGCGAGAAGATCTAACGCTCCTCTAGCACAGGTAACTAGTCAATAGAACAATGGAGTGTTTTTTTTTGGGCTCGGAGACGGAGGATTCAGACTGCGTCAGGCAAAGATTAGATATGTATAATCTAGGATGGCAGCTACCTCATAGGCGCCAGGGAAATTTCGGGTGCGTCAACGTTCTAAAAATATTTAATACGCCCGCAAAGTAGATTAGGAATTGTATTACTATGAGTTATAGTATTGCATGTTGTAGTATTCTAGGTTATAGTAGCTTATAGTTAGGGTTAGGTCAAATAAGTTATTCAAGTTAAGAGAATAGTAAACGAATTAAATCGCTCCTAGGTGACTTTTAATTTCTGTGATAATGCTTAATTCATAAATTCGGGGACGGATTGATAAATCAAGCAAATCATAAGATCGTTAGTATGGTAGGTACTACACAACCACTGCTCATAAAAAAAAATAGAGTCTGTAGACATTTGGTCCATAGTAGCTACAAACTTACAAAAGTTAGAAAAATTAACAGCGTTTTCGAGTTCATAGAGTTAATCCGCTTAATATATAGCTATAACTCCAACTTCAATATAGATAAGCACAAATTCTAAGGCAATTAGACTAGGTCAGTGATTTTACGAGGCTTAACTAGCCGACTCCAAACCACACACGTACAAGTTTGTAGATTGGTGGATATTATCGTCGCTTAGCAAGTACGTACCACACTCCTTTATTTCCAGCAGCATACATGTTTCCACTCCGAACTACGTATTTGCTAACTTACAAAATATTAAACGTTACATTGGAATGCCACATTATGTATGATTTCCAAGCATTGCTCAACTTTGTGGGCCGTATTTGTAATTGTTACTCTGCTCTATATATAGCGAGTCAGGGGTTCTAGTTACGATATTAATTTAGTAATTATTTTCAGAGGATATACAGCTCTTATTGAGTGTTATTACTCTAGAGTATTATAATAAATTTTTATAATACTCAGGCCAAAAATAGATAATAGAGAATAGAAAATAGTTGATTCAATAAGCCAAGCTAACATTACATTGCTAAGCTACGAAGAGAAATTATCCTCGCTTAGTAGCCCAAGAACCCCCGACTTTGACATTGGCTTAACCAGACTTTGCATATTTGGCAACATACCTTACAAGTTATGAAACATCTTACGTATTATCGTCTACTAGCATTACAATTGGATTGCTAAGCATGATGAATCTTACATACATTATTTGTAATCGGACGAATGCAATAGCCTTCGGACGAAATAATCGGTCCCGTCCGGACTCCGAAGAAGAAAATAACAATGCGCACGGCACAGCATAGATCTCTTGGTATAAAGTTACAAGTACATAAACCAAGCCGGAGAAAGCGAAAAGTAAACTTTAAATCTTCTCTCTCTATTCCAATTCTTCGATTCCACAACAACAATAAAAAAACAAAGTTCCCGAACATCCTACCAAAAGAAATCTGATTTCGAAACTTCAAAAGTCTCAACTCATTCAACATGACCAACAACGCAACCCTCAAGCCAATAACCCTCTGGGGCGGAATGCTAGGACCAAATCCACCAAAAGTAGCTTTCGTCCTCGAAGAACTAAATATCCCCTACATTGTAAAAGAGATCCCAATTTCCGAACTCAAACAACCAGTCTACGAAAAGATAAACCCCAATGGACGAATCCCAGCAATCGAAGATCCAAACACAGGACTCACACTCTGGGAATCAGGTGCTATAATCGAATATCTAATCGCCAAATATGACGTGAATAATAAATTGAGTTTTCCTGCTGGTTCGAACGAAGACTTTTTGTGTAAACAATGGTTATATTTTCAAGTTTCCGGTCAGGGTCCTTATTATGGTCAAGCTGTTTGGTTTAATACACATCATCCCGAAAAGATACCGAGTGCAGTTGAACGATATGTCAAAGAGATTAGACGGGTTTCTGGGGTTCTTGAGGGCGTTTTGAAGGATAGGGAGTACCTTGTTGGGGGGAAATGTACTTTTGCTGATTTGGCTTTTGTTACTTGGCAGGTTGTTTTGGATAGTATGTTGAAGGAACATTTTGATCAGGAGAAGGAGTTTCCTAATGTTTGGGCTTGGTTGCAAAGACTTAAGGGGAGACCTATTGTTGGGAGGATTTTGGAGGAGCGCGCTGTTAAGATGGCGGAGATGAGGAAGACGGGGGGAGGACATTGAGGTGATGGTTGTTTCCTCTACCCTCCACCACTTATTTCCTGGAGATTTGGGGGGCGGGACTATTGGATTTTGTGGATTTGAGTTGTGAGGATCGATTAATAGATGACCACGTAGAGAGCAAATACTCTAACATATATATTTATATACTGTGTTGTTACAACTCTATCTAAGCAATAGTTAAGTTGTAGGGTATTATTGTTAGTAGTACCCCGAGGACTTCTCTAATTCCTTAGTGTTATTTATAAAGTTATATAGTTTATCCTTAACGACTCATCCTTAACGACTCATCTTAGAATTCTAAGTAGTAATTATTATTAACTATAATTATAGAATAAGGAGCTAATACGAGAAACAAGTAATACCCCTTTCTAGGTATCCCTTGGTGCGTTAAGTGTTTCATAGGACAAGGATTTAGCACCCCCGGTTTCTCTCCGGACTTTTACCACCAAAAATGTATGTATTTTGTCGTACACGTCTGGGGAGTCTTCCTGTGAAACACCTGACGCAGTAAGGGATAGTTATAGGTTTTGACAACTTTAGTGACGCCTAAGCCAATAAAAATTTTAGTATTAGATATCCCGATAACGGTTTAACTCTCTACCGAAAAAAGACCTACCAAAGAATGAACAAAGTTCTAATACCAAGGAATGTTCCCCAAACTACAATAAGCACAAAAGAGGCCTACTGAAAACCAGTTGTAGTGTGCGTCGGAGGAGAGTTCGAACGGAAGCATTTGAAAATACTAGTGAGTTGCACTTGCTAGACGCTAAACATATTAAGCTAATCAAAACTTGATTTAGTTGTCGTCCTCGATTTTGATATTGAAATTGAAATCGAGGTTATGCCTACCCTTCCAATTACTGCTAAGCCTAACTCCTCTAAAGATCCGGTCAATATCATTGATGACAAATTCAAATGCGAACGGAAACCAAATAAACGTCATAGGTATACAATGGAGGACACAACCATTCTTCTAGTTACTACTCGACCTAACCCTCTTGAAGGTTTAGTCAAGGCTTCTTCTAATAACGAGCCTAAGGGTCGATGGAAACTAAATACACGCACCAGGGTTACAACGCGTGAGTTCAAAGGTCATATTAATATAAAGCTACGCGGTTTAATGCTGGTTTAATGAGATTTAAGACTCTCCGCAAATTCTTGGCGAAGCAAAGACAGTATATTAGAACACTTGATACCCTCGATGCTGAACACCCCCAAATCGTTGCCGAAATATTAGCTGATCGCTTGCCACGGAGCATACTCTAGTAGAATTTGTCTTATCTGTCGCAAGAACCTCAACAAAACCATTCTGGCTGAGTTCAGCATCTGAGGCGGGAAGTTCATCGTCAAGCAAGTCCAATTCGTTACTTTGAGTTGGCTTTTGGCTAGCAAGGCCGCAAGGTGTGCATGGATAATATATCCGAGACTTGATCGATCGATTTGATTCAATACAGTTGGAGCATTCCCCTCTCGTGTTGTTGATATTGCATAAGAGCCCTTGTTTGAAGCAGCTGAGGCAGGGAAGAAGAAGTGAACTTTCTTGCTCTCCAGCCTGTCTTCTTGCGTGTATGAGAGGGTTGGGGATTCTGCTATGGGTCTTGGAATCGAAGAATAGTTTAGACATCCAAGTGCACCTTAGCTTCCTTGCTAGTGGACAGGGGTACTTTCTCGTCTGCAACTTCTACTTCTTTGCAGAGTGCGATTCTGCATCATCCCTATTCTTGGTATGAGTTTTAGCATTCTCGTTGCGCTTTCGCTTGATAGCTGGAGGTTGCGCATCTTCCTTAGGTCTGGCCATAGTGATCTGGTAGACATTGGTTGATTCACTAAAATGTTTTTGACGGAGTTCACCCTGCCAGCGCCAGCGCCAGCACTCTAAAGTTCCGTATTCTTTTCGGTCGAGACCAATAGTATCTCAAGGTTCTCGGAGCTACCGCAGTTGTTTCGGGGTTGGTTTTGGGGCGTTGAAGTAGAAGGGGGGAGGTTTTGCGCGCTTCGCAAAGCGAGGAACAATGGAAGAGGACGAAGATGATTCTACTGGGAGCGAAGATTGTAGGACTCGAGGCTGTCGATGGGGAAGGTGTTAGAACACAGAGGTTTCAGAGTTGGTGAGACTAGCCAGAAAGGGTTATGTCTTGCCTGCCGAAGTGCCCTCGTGTGAATCGAAGCACCCACAATCCGTTCCAATAGTAACGGATGCTATTTCTCAAAAGTGATGAGCTCCTTCAACCCTTGTTTACACTCTTTAATTCACTTCCAGAACTTCTCATTGTGCTTCCTAACAGCTTTCTCATCAACATTAGCCTTCTTTCAGTTTCAAGCATCCCACGACTTGAGACCAGCAGGCACTCCATACTACTCGAATACGCGTGGGGAGGTCAGTCTTTGTTGAGTATTTGGATGATTCCTTGTGGTGGGGGGGCACCATTCCCATATTCAAGCTGACTTGAATTCAGTCGAGAGATTTGTCAACATCCTCAGCGAGCCTTTCACGACTGAGAGGTTTGACCCGAGATTCTAGATTGTTATACAGTTGCTGGAGCTCTCTTCTGCGTCACCAGGTGGTAACAGGGGTTGAAAACATGCTGATAGAGTTGATCGAGGTTGAGCACTGCCTATTTGATTTTCATGAATGTACTGTGCTTGGATACGGGCTCTCTAGAATGAACAAAAGTAGAGAGTGATGCCTTGCTAAATTCCGTCCCTCCAAAGTGCTTCCCTATCCAACACGAGATTGTCCTGTGATGCTAGTATCTCGGAAAACTCTCAAACATTCAGCTCAATATCTTTGCTCTCTTCAATGAACTTCTTGTATGGCTTTAACGCCTCCTGGACCTCACCACTCTCTCCGCAAAATTTCGAAACCTGCTCCGGACATCTTCCAATAAAATTCACCGGATCTAAGAGATCATCAACTTCTCCCAAGATAGGCTTGAAGAATTCTGTCTTCTTGATTCTCTCAATCAAATCGTTCTTCTTTCCTTCCTTCTTCACAACATCACTTGCTTGGTGGGACAAAACCCGCACCTCCTCATGAGCCTCTTGTCTTGATTTGCCGAGAGAGACAAGCTTCATGATAATGTTCTCGGTTGCCATGAACGGAAGCTCTTCCATGAGACGACTATGGATTCTATTAGGGTAAACGACAAGACCGGATACGACGTTATCGAGTGTCATGCAGATGGCATCAGCGCTTAAGAACATCTCAGGGATGTAGATTCTCCGAATAGCACTGGATGATCACGGAGTCAGCATTCTCCTCAAGATATTTCAAGAGCAAATAGATTAGAATAGACCCCCTGGAGCTATCTTGGGAGTACATGACTTGAGAATGAAAATCTGAGGAGTAATAGGACAAAGAGTTCAAGGAGTCCGGATATACGTACGAATCGTCCAAAGTTCTTTCAAACCACTGTTGAGCGTAAGTGTCTGATGCGTCCTTGTTCAGGTTTGCGAGATGACGTCCAAGTCCAGCAATTCGCTCGCAGCGCATAGGATTTCGCTTGTATGCCATGGCACTACTTCCAATCTGATCCTTCTCGAAAGGCTCCTCCATCTCCTTATGGGATGCTAGATGTCTGATATCACCTGTGATTCTCTGGACCGTTGCACCGAAGGCAGCAAGAGCATTGGCAACTCGGAGATCGACTTTTCGGGTGTATGCTGTAGCAAATCGAGTCAGCCACTTCAAACATTTTGCAGAGCCCCACCGCTCTCAAAGTTCAAGTTCAATTTCAACATTCTTTGTAGCATTGCCGCTCTCGGAATGTTCAAATCCTAATTTAACATTCTACACTGTAGTCCTACGGAGGATTTAAAGTCTTGGGAGTGAACCTACTTTGAGTTGATATCGAGTAGCAGGAAGAGAAACCAGCTTTCTCGGCAAGGATTTCATTGAGTTTGTCGATTTTTGTGCTATCGCCGTGGAAGATCTCCATGCTGTGTGCAATTGTTAGTAATTGCAAAATGGAACACATAAGGACCTGACTCACAATGATGCTTGAGTACCAGTTGTACCTTGTGCACCCCGGTAACGCAAGTCTGCGCGAACTTTTGCGATATCCTCGAGATCCATCAGGAGATCTTGAGTCCATTGAGCCGCTCTTCTCCCGACAGTGATAAGTTGAGCCGGTTGATAATGTGTAAATCCAAGTGTCGGCATGTCCTTATATTCTATAGCAAATTTTGCTAATTTATGGATAATGACGGCTAATTTTGGAAGGAGGAGATCGAGTCCATCACGGAGGAAGATGAGATCTGCATTGTCCTACTTTATGTCAGCACATGTTTGTATTCATATCCATCTATTCCGAGACTCACGGTACAATAGCAAGACGTAGCACCCCAGTGAATGATTCCTGCGGCAGCAGGAGCAACTTGGCCAAAGGCGTGGATGTGTGCTTCTTTCAGTCAATACATTGTTTGATCTGTATTTGGAATACTTGGAAGACGAACCCATAACATCATGTCGACGCCTCCTGGATTGATTTGTTAGAAGTGCGTTCTTATGTTTTGTAGTTGTGTGTGGGAACCCACTTCTCCTCCTCCGCAGCAACTTCGAAGTCTTTATCGGTCATGGTAATGTTAGCTTTCATTTGGGAGATTGCTTCGTCGGAGATGTCCAGTCCAAGCTCCTTCTCAGCTTCTGCGAGCCAGACCCATAATCTATATCAGAAAGTCAGCCTAAATCTGGAATGTTTCGCTAGCAATTGAACAATGAAGAAGTAAACAAAGCTGCATCATGATGTGCCATGTTTATGTGTGAGAGTAAAAGCCAAGAATGTTTTGGGAGCAATAAAACTATGGATATCCTTACTGTCTCCATGTTGACGCTCGAGTTCGCGCTGAGAATATGGTCTTCATTTGCATGCCTGTACGTTCAAAATGTTAGAAGGTGATCACTTGGAGAGGCAAGTCAGTCTGCAATGCCCCACCAATGTCCTATCTGTTCGGAACTTTGGAGGGCATTTCCATGCTGTGCTGAGTAACTTACTGGCATAGCGTGAAGCCAGCGGCGTCTGGTAAGTATCGTTGCCTGACATCTTAGTCGATTGTTGTTGATGTTGTTGTTGTGGTCGTGTTTTGTGATCGGAACTTGACAGGCAAGTTCAAAAGTTTTTCTGCTGGAGAGCGGGGGCGGGGCCAAGAACCGAAAGGCTCTAGCGCTACTAGGGCGGTGAACCGTCGCCTGCCGGGAGTCATAGCTAAGATATTTGCCAAGCAAGCTGCGGCAATAAATGAGTTAGATGTGCTTTGTCTTCTACTATAGTTGTTGTCTTAGCTAGGCTCAGAACAAACTACTATATATTGCTTAAAGTAGGTATATTAATCTTAAACTAATATATTTCATACTTAAATAAGTAATATTAAACTCAAGTAAGCTTAATTCCTTTAAATACTTGTTAGTATATATATAGTATTAAGTATATATCATAATCTATCTATAAGTAAAAATTTAGTTTTATTTCTTAGATTTAAATATACGAAGAACTTTTTATATATATTTATAAAAAGTAGTAAGTGTTATAAGGTTACCATGAAGTCATACAAAACCCAACCAAGGCAACTACAAGACATGCGGCACAGAAACGAACAATGCACATACAACAGCCGATACTTTACGGAAGCTCTTTACCCCCCCCAAAAAAACAGACCACTCGCCACTACATTTTCGCATCTGAACCAATAAAAGTCTTAGCACCACTTCAAAACAAAACGAACAAGAAGTTTTGTTGCACATCAGCGGCAATTGTATATTGCACTGAAGACCCGAGATGGATTCCTTTTATTACGTGTGGTTGGTCCAAAGACTTGCCGGCGGCCGGCAATTTTTCTCACTTTTTTCTGTGAAACCATCTGTACGCGAAAAAGGAAAAAAATAAATGCCGTGTTTAACAACCCAGCAAACCTGATTGCATTAGATCCTATCACATGATCTACGCTCGAAATCTACCTAGGTATAATCTCTCTCCTCACAACCTCGTCTTTTCTTCTTCAAGTCGACTCTACTCTACAGAATCAATTTCTCTAGTAAACGACCTCTATCTAAGATTTTCTACTCAAGAGTCACAAGAAAGATAAATCCGCTAATCCGGACGAACAACGAATTTACTATCCTCGAACTCCGTACCTGATAGTAAAACCAAGTTTTATACTATCCATTCGAACCATCTATGAAATATAGCGATCTTTGACCTTTTTCTTTCTTTCAGGGGCAAGGGATTATACTGCATAGAGAGTGTGGTAATGATCTTTACCCTTTTTCTTTTTCTTGCTCTTACAGGATATTAATAAATATCTAACAGATATCTCCTTTTTACTATTTTTCATTGCGCTTCCTCTGCTTTGTTGCACGGACATGAAGTGATGTCAATCTCGAATTTCATGAATTTGCTAGCGTCACACCGCAGTACAAGTAGTGCTGCCGGCAGGGATCATTAACCCAAGTGGGATAATTTTCTACATTTCTCGCTGCGATCCTTACAACTCAATACATCCCCCACCCACAACAACCATCCATTCAATCCCAAGCTCCTTAAGCTCATACCACCAAATTACTAACTTAGTTAGGGCCTATTTCAGGAGCGATATGAAGACGAGGCAAGGAATAACGTATATACATGAACGTTTAGCCTTGTCAGGATGAAGCACACCATGAATTGCGAAGAATGAGGATATGTATGGTCTTGAAGATATTGATTAGGATACAGTACAGCTACAAAGCGATAATAAAACACAAAGTAAACGACCAAACCACTACCTCCTACAAAATATAAGCAGCAAACCGCCATATCAACCTAAAGCCGCGTCTGGATTCGCAGGCACTCAATACTATACACCTATCACTGTCCCATAAAAACCGATCGTCCCAATTGCGCGAGCAAGGCCAGTAATACCCCAATCAAAACACCAGTGGCCAAAGCCTCCCTTTGTGCCAGCACTCGTCGAACTCCAGCAGTCCGATCAGTCAACCATAACCTCTCGCCCAAGTCCCTCCTCGCTGTACGTAGACCAGGAACACCATCCAGACTCCTCGCATTGTTACTCATTTGATATTGCTTCATCTCTCCTTTCTCCACCGTCTTCCCCGCCCAATGACCTAAAGTATCCCGATCCTCAAAGCTATTCTGCGGCGCCTTCTCCGGATCACTATTCTCCTTCTTGCTCAATTTAGGAACTCCATATCCACACGACGTTTGGACTTTAAAAACATCCAATACAATAACGGCACGAGCTCCTTCAACTTTTTGCTTTCCCATTTTCTCAATTAAGGTTTCGAATTCGGGTGTATCCCATTCGACGACTCGGCCTGTGCAGAAGAATCGCATAATGCCTGGGGAAGCCCCAAATGAGCAGAACATAATTGTTACGCGGCCATTCTCGTAAATATGGGAGATTGTCTCGCTCCCTGAGCCGGTCGCATCAATGTATCCACATTGGGTAGGAGAGAAGATTGTGAAGGTCGAGGTTGGCAAGCCTTTGGGAGATATGTTGATGTGCTTGCCCGTCAATGGCGCTGATGCTGTGAAGAAGAGGGGTTGCGCGCATGCCCAGGCTGCGAGATCATCAGAGATACTATCGAAGAATTTCGGCATTTTTGTATGGTGGTAAAGTACTTTTTTTGGTCAATTGTTGTTTTTGTATTGGAATTGTTATTTTTTGGAATCTGCCAAAGGAATTGGGCAACGAGTGTTGGTGACTCAGTAGTTTCCAGTAACCGGTTGCCTATGAGGAGAATGGGGGGAACCTTATCGTGGTTTCCCAACCAGCGACATCGGTGCATCATCGGTGGCTGACATGCACCTGCATTTCTACCCCTCCTTCATATGACTCGATTGGCATTCAATCCAACCTTTCCTTCTTCATAGCATACCGTCCTTCACAATGGAAATCGGTGATATGATCCATCAGGTACAGAAGCACCAGTGTTTCTTGGTGCAGAGCTCGCAACATAATTTGCAGTCTGCGGCGCAGGGCTCGTAACGTAGTGCGATCCAGTATAACTTGCGGTAGTCAACGGCATGGCTCTGGTAACAGGAATACCAGTTCCAGCTGGGAAAAACGGATTGTGCTTTGGTGATGGTTGTGGAACGGCTGGTGGTGGTGGTGGCTGAGAAGAGAACGAGGATCTCCTCGAGCGCGATGATGATCGTTTCTCCCCAGGCTCTCGAATTCTGACTTGAGGAGGTCTTGAAGTTCGGTCTTCTTCTCTCCTTGAGCTGCCTCCTGATGGTGATGTTCGCGAAGACGAAGAGGTGGTCGTAGTCGACGAACCCGATCGGTATTCCTTCTCCCTCTTCTCCAGCCTCTCAATTTTATCCTTCAAATTTCCCTTCTCTTCTTCCAACTCCTGATTCTTGACAATGAGTTTGTCATACTTCACAACCATCGCCTCGTAATCTCTCTTGTACGTCCTTCTCTCCTCACTAGCCTTCTTCTGCATACGATCCAAATCAGCATTAGCATTCTCCAATCTCTCTATCTTGGCAACAGCAGCATCATATGCCTCCTGCAAGGCACGGAGATCATAGCGTTGGGATTCTGTGGAGCGTGGCGCGAACGGGTTCTCGTTGGTTTCGAGCGATGCTCGGGTTGAGGATCCGATGCCTGAGTCTCGGCTACTGCGATATTCATGTTGTTGGTAACTGTGACGATCTTTGTCTTTGGGTGATGTGGAGTAATGGACTTTCTTGTCCCGTTTGTCTCTTGTGCCGGACATTATTGGGTTGGGTTGGGTTGGATTGAATGATAGGTTGGACACGTGATAGGTAGCTGTATGAGTGAGGCGTGCGACGACGACCTATGCCTGATGAAGGATGTATGTGTTGGTTGTAGATTGGTTGTAAGCTGTGTCTAGGTAGAAAGTAAGGCTGTTTTTTTTTTCGTAAGATCGCGTTATGTTGGGTCTCAATACAGATGAATCCACTGCAAGGCTGGACTAGGTAGGTAGGCAATAGGTAACAATGAATGGATAAATGGATAGTGTTGGTAAGGCGAGCAAGTTGGCCTTGATCAAGGGGACTGTCGAGTATATAAAGGAATCACAAATCCCTCTAGTTAAAGATGCTTTCGATTATTGTATTGTATTTAAAAAGGAAACGAAAAAGCCAGAAACCTAATCAATCAGCAGATCCGCTCCTCTATAACCATTGTTGCCTGTCCTGCCTATCCTGCCTAGAGGGAGCGCGAGCTAGTTCGCAGCAAAAGAGTAATAGTCATAGCCCACCAGCCCTACCACCCTCTACACAAGCGCAACCCGCAGTCCTAGTCAAAACCCTAGCTAATGAACGAACGTAGTTTAATCGTATGATGGCATTATGGGGATTTACGCCCTGAAACTACGGGACGGACCACTGCACATACACACGGAGGATGGGCTGTGCTAGCTGTGCTGTCCAGTAGTAGACTACTGTAGAAAGAATACCCGAATCCGAAAAAGACTCATACCCTTCCACACATCTACGGCGTCGACAAATCCTTACCAAAGTTACACACACCAACACACTCCTCCTTAAACGCTCACCGAGAAATGAGGCACATGAAATCATTAACAGGCTTTTTTTTTCCGACCGAGAGACAAAAAAACAGGGTGTGGAATTCTCGGGTTTCTTGCTGCGCAGCTGCGCATAATTTTTGGGTTAGGTACCTACCAGTTTGCTGAGATGGGGGCCTCTCTTTTCGGTAAGTCGCGTTATTCGGCTTTTGAGGGGGTTGCTGATGAGGTCGAGTACTGCTACAGTATGACTCCAGGATTTTTGATTTGATTTAATTGAGGGTTAATTAGGGGGATTGATAATTCCTGGAAGTCGAAGGATCCGAAAAGAATAATAATTGGGTTGAGTATGACTCTTTTATTGTACGACGATGATAGAGGGCTGATTACCAGTTATTGCTTTTTTTCGCTAATACTATCCATGGAGTGAAAGGGCGCCGCGGCGCTTAGGTTCATGGGTAGACTTCGTACTGTATTGGTTATGGTAACGATCAATTGGATGGGATAGGCTTGATAGGTTGGCGTTGATTAGTAGGAAGGGGGTAGGAGGCAAGAGACAAGAGAAAGGGACAAGGAAGTTAGTTGCCTTGTCTTAGGGCTGTCTGTCACGTAGCGTGCGCCGTCACGTACACTTGTGGTAGGTACGGAAGAGTAGTCTAAGCCTGGTTGCCTTGATACGTTGGGCTCTCTTGCCTCTCTTGTATTCCTATTCCTATTCCTACTCTCTCGGGTCTTGGCTCGGAACTGGGAGGGTATGAAGGTACGAAGTATTGGTTGTGTGATTGATGGATGGGAGCCGTAAGTGATGGATGGGGTTGGGTGAGAAAGGGTGAGAATTTTAAAAAGGGCTGAATGGTAAGGCGTTCTTTGTTGCTAAGCTGCTTACCGGTAGCACCGTCGCGGGTTTTGTCTGATGGGCTTGGCTACCTGCGCCGCTGTCAGACGAGATGAGATGGTTTGGGGCTCTAGGTGGGTTCTCTGTCTTTTTTTTTTTTGGTTGTTCCGTCTTCCCTCGAGCTTGGGGTTGAGAGATGCAGGTCTGACGTTTTTTTCTTCTTGCTGGCGTTGCTTGTTAATGCAATGCGATGCAGAGAAGAAGAGGTCGCAGAAGTGGATCCTGAGATTTTGAGTCAGATGATGATCATGTGGGATTCTTCAGTCACGAGATGCTCGTGTTGCCTAGAGTTAGGAACGAATTTATTTCGAGATGAGCTGCAGCATTTTATTTTTGGTTTTCTAATTCTGAACGTATTTTTGCTACTTTCGTATAAAGTACTCTGAGAAAGTAAGGAGTTCATTAGTGGAGGATGATTATCTAAGTCATGTGATACATTACATCGAGAGGTTTTGTTGCATGTCGCATTTCATCAACCTTCTGGAACCGTTCAACCTTTTTGGAACCCCGTTCATTTTTCTGGAACCGTTTACCTTTCCGACATCGTTCGACTTTTTGCGGCGCCCAGTCCCATAGGTAGCCTAAATATCATAGAGTTTTGCGAATAGGTAAATCTACGAGTCGCGAGATTCATTTTCTATTTCTATTTCTAGCTAGCTATTTTACAATGCTGATGATATCAGCTCAGATACGGAGCACCAAGAGGTATCAAAGTTGATACAAGTTCAAAAAAATCCTCAAAGAAAAAGCAAGCAAAACAGACAACAAGTATGAAGCCTCCCTCTCAAAAATTCCTCGTAGATTCTAGACCCACCCATCTTGTCAAGAAACACCCCTTAATTTCTATTGCTTACAACAATACAAAATTCCTCGAAATAGCCGCCGATTTCTACCCAAGAGTGCTAAGTTTACGTGAGATATTAGGTAGCAAGATATCCTTTCAAGGAGAACCTTGCTTCTGTTCCAGTTATTTGGGTTTGGAAGGGTGTTGAATACTTCAAAATCAAATGTTAGTTGATGCCTAATGAGTATCAAAGGTGGCCAGTACTTACATTCCTATTTCTTGTCACGAGTGTGAAAAGTCCCGGTAGCTTGGAAATGGAAAAACCGAGGCTAAACGTGTGGGTATGTGCTCCATGTTGAAAGCGGAAGAAGACTCGTCAAGTGCAAACCCCGATCCCAACCAAGTTGATGTTTGTCGCGTGCCAGTGCCGTTGCCGTGTCACGGAAAGTGACTATGCCGTCGTCAAGATCCGCCAATAACGTATATATCAAATAGACATGAGAATATGGCCATCAATCATGAAGCTCAAGGGAGAATCCTCAATCCGTAATCCCTCAAGACGGCCTTCAGCTCAGAAATGGTGCGATCCCTTTGCGCAATTCTCACTTCCCCAAGACGAACAAATTCATCCTTCTCTGCGCACCTTCTTCTTAGCAGCTCACATTCAGCACTCTTCTCCTCATACTGCCGTCTGTATTGCTCTCTTTCTCCACTTCCTCTTTTCATAAGTCTGACCTTCTCCTCCAATTTCTCATTTCTTTTCTCCTCGCTATCCAATTTATCTTCGAGCCGGTCCACCTCCCGAAGATTTGCTTCGAGCTGTCCACGCAGGTGTCTACAATGATGATGCTCATCTCTCAACTGATTATACGCCGTTTGCAAGGTTTGATAATTCGTTTGCAGTCCCCGTGTCTCCCAGGCTTGGGATTGCGCAAAGGAGAGTTGTTGGCGGAGTGTTCCATTGTCGAGTTCGAGCTCGGCTATACGTTCTTCGGCTTCGTTTAGGAGTTCTCCAGGGGAGACCTGATGAGAGTGAGATGAGGAGCGGTGGTGGGAGGGTCTGCGCTCGATTACCACTCTTTCTCGGCCATGACGGTCACGCTCAATGTAGCCGCGTCTGTTTGCCATTGAGTTGAAATGGGAGGAGTTGTTGTTCCCTATTGTGATAAAGTATTTTGGCCTCTTTGCGGCCCAGTAAGTTGAGTTTGTATTGGATAAGGTTGTTTTTGATGATGATTGGAAGTGTATGTGCTGCAAGTATGATGTGCAGGTACTACTTGTGTATTGGATAAAGATGCAAAAGAGCGGATCAATGAGAGTGGAAAGATGGTGGAGATATAGATGTATGGTTGCCTGAACCCAGAGCATAGCATGTGGCCTTTTCTAGTACTTGTAAAGAGAGCCTTGTCTCATAGAATGTCGGCTTGGGAGGATAAGTGGTACTGGTCACACACACCTTTTCATTGTTCTCGGTGTACCAGTTGAACTGAACGAAAATTTCAAAACCGGGGTGGTAAGGCTGAGTTCAAGCCGATGGGACTCACAAAGGGAAAAGAGAGAGCCCTTTGCAAGAAGTTTCGGGAAAGTGCTATTACCAAAGTTGGTGCTACTGGGCACTGTTGGCTGAGAGGAGGTAGCATGGACTTGACAAAGGCTCCAGATTCAGTGTCTCAACTACTTGTTTCTTCAAGATTCAAGAACAAATTTGGGTTGGTGAGTTACCTGTGCCGTATGCAGTGACTAGAAAGGGAGAAAGCGCTTACTTCACTCAGCTTGTCCAGGAACATGTTGAAGCCACAGAGCCACAGCCTTATTGATCCCGAGCGAATATCGGGTGCGGGAGATCAACCATGTGTGGCACCCAGTAATTTCGGAGAGAGAGAGAAAAAGCTCGAAGGAAAGGATGTGAGAAGTGTAACGTCAAATTTCCCAAATTCGCATGATGACGGTCGTGTGGTGATGGTTCTCAGCCTCTTGACCCCTCGTCGTGGGGTCCAAAAGGCTGACATAGCCACCTCAATCAAGTACCCAGCCACCCCTAAATAGGCAGAATAGCCTTGATGAATGATGCTCTCACCTTTTCTTTAGAGTCTTCGGCGATTTCGTGCCACACTGAATCTTGTCAGGAAGAAGGATGCGATGATTGACGCTTGATGCTTGATGGTGCTTGCGGGTGCTTGCGTATTTTTTCTCTAGTCTCCGCGATGAGTCTGTTCAGCTGTGGCGCGTGTCCAGACTTCGCCATTGGACAAGCTTAAAAGGACGAAATGTTGTTTGAGGACTTGATATGAATTATACGTAGGAATATAGGACGCGTGATGGCGTCGTTTGTTCGATGACTCGCAGCACTCGCATGATGTAAGGTGGGAGGAGGGATGAAAAAAGCAAAGAAGCACGGCGCTACAACTCGTCTGCCGATAGCTAGCCCGATCAATGGGGATTGCCACCAGAACGCCATATGAAATACCAAAGCAAGTTGACTTGACATTCCTGAGTGTGAATACCGACGCGCGTATGTGAATAATAACAGAAGGGTGAGGGACGAAAGTGAAGGTTATCGCGGGTGAAGGAGCGGTGCTGTCAGATTTGCTTAGTAACATACAGTATCTTGGCACTGCTCTGTGTATGATAGCAGAAAGAAAGCCTTGCTCTTGCCACTTGGGCAGACCACAGAATAAAACAACGACAGCAGCAACAGGAACAACACCTACCACAAGAACCTCATATATCTGCCAGCCACTAGGTAGGTAGGTACTTCTACGTTCTTAACATGTTGCCCGTACCTGTCGTCACCATCTTCGGCTCGGGCGTTTATTAGACGCAATTCGGCAAATACATATCATCAGATGACTTCTAACCTCTGCATTTCTATCGTGGTAGTACTTCTTTTTCTAACCCACAGACATCTTTCGAAGAATCTAAGAAGATATATTCTCTTACGCACGCAGCACAGAACCAAGCTGCTCCTTCTCTCCTTCAACTCAGGGCAGCTCACACTCAATCAGACTCTCGGTCCCCTTACTACCTGGCCAGATCTTAACGATCTTCAAGCCTGCGATCTTCTCGATCAGGTTGTACCAGTCGGCCTGAGTGCGTTCCATCGAGCAGAAGAGTGTCAGCATCACCATATCTAAGGCCGACGTCTCCCAGTAGGTACCGGTCGGTGGGACAACGTTCTCGTGCACCAACAGCTTACTGTAGCCCGGCTTCATCGCTGACTTGATACGCGTGAGGATGGTCTCGCAGACGTTATCAGGCCAGTCGTGCAGGCAAGAATGCATGTAGTATGCGCGCGCACCTTTAAACAACGAAATTGTCAGCTCTAGCAATACAACTACTCCGCCAAGAGAGTAAACGAAAAACGAAGAATTGGAACGCTTAACTTACCTTTGACAGGTTGCTCTTGGAGGAAATCATGACCCATGGGGACAATCTCAGGGATCAAATCCTTGCTCTGCCCAATGACGACTGGCAGGTCCTGGAGGATAAGCTTTCCAGGCGTCTTCGGGTGGTGACGGTGGAATTCCATCAGATCGTGGCCCACGCTACCACCGATGTCGACGAGAAACGCCGCGTCGGCGCTAGTGTCGGCGCCGTCAATGAGATTCTCCTTCACGGGGTAGAAGCCAGGCGCCATCCACGGCTGACGTCCTTGGCGGTAGCCACCCATATGGTGGTTGAATTGCGTGCCGTAGCCCAGAGACTGCTGCCAGGCGAACATGTCCAACTTCGTATTGTAGGCGTACATCATGGACGTGTCCGTAGCATCTGTAGGGTTCTTCAATCCGCGTTTGCGTGAGTACTCGTGGAACTTGATAGGGCCGCCGCTGGTACACGAGAGCCTTGTGAAGGAGAAAAGACGTAAGCTGATGTTCTGTAGTGTTGCCAACCCAAGGGTATATCAAGGTTATAAAGCAGACTTCAGATTCGCTTACATGGCAATATACCCGTCACCAATAATAGGGATACTCAAGGACTTAGAGAAGTTGGTCGGTTGGTACTCATCCTCGCCTGTTTCCGCAATGTATCCCATGGCACCAAGGTGGCGCATGAGACGGCCGAAAGGGATGTTAACCAAAGCTCATCAACAATTACAGGTAAAAGCGAGACTTACTCAGAAGCAATGCATCGGCTCCAAGGCCCTCAGCCAGTTCGCTGACCTTCTGTGGCCGATCACCGTTCTTGGCCATCAACGTCCACAGGCCTGAGTCGACACCGAACAAAATGCCAGCCATAGCGCCAGTCTTTCATGTTAGCTACGTTCCCTAGCAGATTCACCTGTGGACTTGGAAACTTAGACTTACCTGGGCCCAGCAGTGCTTTATCATCGTCTCACGAGGAGTCTCGAGAGCCTGGACCATAGAACGAGCCTTGATGAGGAGTTCATGGCGAGCTTCATCGCCACCGGTAGCTAAGGTGCCGACACCAGCCGTTATCTCCTTCAGCAGTCTCGGGACAGCATCAATGTCGTTTGGGCTGGTAGCGATTGAAATGTCAACCGGAGGCTGCACTGTTCCGTTGGTCGCCATGATGCTGATGTTGGTATTCTTTCGATTGTACTGCTGTTTGGAAGGGGGTAATGATAATGGAGATGATGTGTAGACAAGAGAGGAGAGGAGGGGTGAAGAGATTCTAGGAAAGGGGGATTGAGTTTTGAGGAGATATAGCAGTGACGATCAAGACCTAACAGACCATCTTGGTGGGTCTTGAATGATACCTCTGGATAGAGTTCAATCTTGACAGTACGATTCCCATGGGACCCCCACAGGTGAGTGAACGATATGGCATGATATCGTTGTATCAAGTGTATAGTTATACCTTAAGCACTAGGCGCGATTGTCGCTACAGTATCGAGCGATGTCCTAGACTGTTGTGACTATCAAAATTTCAGTGCATGGAGAGGCCCTATTCCCCCGCTAACACTAAGGAGTGCCAATGGTGATGCATAGCAGCACAGGTCGTCCTGTCCACCCTCTCTCTTTGAGTAGCCCCACGTCTGTGTAGGAGAGTGTAGTATATATAAGTGGATTTGGGTCGGAAAATACTCGTCGTATCTACGGCATATCTTTTCTAATTCTGTGTATTGCTCCATCTATAAATGCAGAACGTGTTTCGAAGCATTGTTGGATGTACCTAGTACTACCCAGCGAGTACTAGCCGAGCCAGCACATTTCAGCGGCAGCGACCCGACTGCCGCGAGGGCACGGATGTCTACCCTACTGTTCGAGGGAGGGAGTATGCGGGAGCGTAGCACTGTTGTGGGGATACAAAGCACAGATTGAAATAACACTCACTCGCTTAATTTTGATCTAATCCAGAACTGTATAGTACTCGCTCGCTTGTACGTAGGCATACGAATCCGAAGCCGACATTTTTGCACATTCGAGGTACTCACTCTATCCTCGATGTCTCGCTTCCGGAGATATCGAGACTTGTAGCTAAAATAACAGAAAACTCTAAAGCTATGTCTTCTGCACAAAAGTACTAGGGTTGGATTGGACCCATTAGGAGCCGACCCGCTAGTCGACTGAGCCGACTCAGCTTTCACCTCACTGCTAGTGGGGTGTTGTCACTGGCTTGTTACTGGCTTATGATGGGAGGGCTCGCCTAGGGAGGTATGTACCTTATGTACCATTGTTATTTTTTGGTGCATAAAGTTTCTTTGATGGGAACATCTGAGGTGTTGGATCTAACTGACTTGGTTTATTTTGTCGTAAGCCCCCAATGGTCTAACCTCTAGAATAATGGGTCTGCTCTCGATATTCCTTCCTCTACTAGGTACTTCCATACAAGGATTCTTGGTTACAGTTACGGACGTAGGCCTCCTATCATGGTATAGTATTGTATGGTACCAAACACATACAAATTCAACTCTATCACACGTGGCACTACTTAGAAGCAACGTTCGAGACTTTTTAATAGGTGTAGCTCTTTGAGCAGACACAAACACAGACACACTGCTTGAGGCGAGGTACTTCATAGTGGAGTGAAGAATAAGACCTTTTCACTTCGGGCCATTTTTTGCGTATTCACTCCATAGCTCCATACAGAATCCCGATCTCGATCCCCTTCCTCTACAGTGGACGAGAAGGATTTCAAAAAAGCTAAATCTCTCGAGACTGGGTCACCAGCTAGGGTACGAAGTACAGTAGGGGCCTTCTCCATTAGCGATAGGGGCTAGGACAAAGCCCCAAGTGCCTAACACATAGTGCGCAGTGCGCTGTTATGGGATCTTCACGAGAAATGCTGTATGAAGAAGTGGTCAGGTACAGAGCATGGTAGATTATTATGACACTGTAAGATTGAACGATCAAAAGCTTGCGCTGCTACTGTATCATGTTATGTGTCTAGGACACCCTAGGTTCACTGAGATCCACTGGTCCGGATGTTCGAGATTAAGACGGGAGACTGCTTTGCTTTTTCACATCGAATGTTCTTCTAGTATTTCATTTCGTCCGTTCATTAACATTTTATTCTACTCGATTGCTGTTGGTTGTTTTCTGTTCCAGTTGTTCCTAGGTACTCCAATTCTTGAGCACACAGTCACTCGCTCTCTGGAATACGAGTGGACTGTTCTAGTCTTTAGTTCCTCGCTTGTTCCTACTTGTGCAGTACGGAAAGGTACGGAGCATTGCGAACACCAACCATCCCAAATGTCTCCCGTTGAGGGCTCCGATGCATGGAAAGCGCAGGACAAAGGACCAACCATCCTAGCGGTTTGCTGGTCAGTCACAGCAATTAGTACGATTTTCGTAGCAGGAAGACTCTACGTCCGAGGCAAGATATTCGGCAAGCTACACAGCGATGACTACTTCACACTCGGAGGCCTCGTAAGTACCCAAACAAAAAAAAACCCTCATTTCTCCCACTTTCTCCCGCCATCATAACCAACCTCATCAACAAGCAACAGAAAACCAATCTAACCAACCCAATCTTCCGAAATCTAGATCTGTGGTTACATTTCAACAGCACTATCAACACTAGCAGTCTCCTACGGCAATGGAAAACATTTCTCCCTTCTCACAACGAATCAGCAAGAAAATGCCATCTTATGGACCATAGCAGGATTCTGTCCTGGAGTCATGTCTTTCGGACTCCCTAAAATGGCTGTTATTTCTCTACTGACGCGTCTCTTGAATCCGGGTCCGTACCACAAGATGTTTCTATGGGGCATAGGAATCTGGTGTCAATTGACTCTTTTTGCTACTGTTGGTGTCTTACTTGGAAAATGTACGCCTGCGCGCTCGCAATGGGATTTCTCGGTTGAGGGCACTTGTTTTCCTACTAGTGTTTTGGTTGGTTATTGTATTTACGCTGGGTGTAAGTGTGCTTTTCTTTTTCTTTTTTTAGGGGGGGG